>JAWNMF010000736.1:0-68032 GCA_035044305.1 Drosophila nigritarsus
TTATTAAAGTTTACATTTCAGAGAGTACGTATTGCTGTTTTCCTTATTGCACTGAGCTATTGGTTTTTCAATAAAAAAATTTTTTGCACATATGCACGTATAGTTATAAATCAATAGTTTGGTTAGAGCTCATAAAGGAGTTTAATAATCTCAGATTTTAAACGCAACGCATTCTGCGAAAAATTCCAAAAAAAAAACTCAAACATAATGCCAGAATATCAAAAAGTAATTTTAGCAAAACAAAAATCAAAACGGTACATGAAATTTCATTTCAAAATTCCAACTGACAAAAAAATGCAAAACAGCAATTAGCCATTTTGGAATATGTCAGAATGTACCGTAGCACTTAATTTTCAGCATTATGATTATATTTTAAAAATGTGCAAATGACCGTAAATATTATGACGCCAAATTAATATCAAAATGTGTTTAAAAAAATAAGAAAAATCAAGGACATATTGTACATAGAATAAGATATAATAAATTAGACTTGATACCGGAAACTTTAACAATAAAATATAACTCCTAACACCCCAAACTTTATAATGGTATGATGTAATTGTTGATTAATGTTAGGCATCTGAAACGAAACTAAGTTGAGGATAAATTCAAAATAAATTGCGCCAAAAAAATGCGTCAATGTCATAATTACTGTAAATGTTCGAAATTACTGTAACGAACATGGAAAGTTTATTAAGGCATATTCCTATGATTTTAATTTTTTTTAAACAATGCGGATCGTTGGCGTATGGCCTTTGAGCACTGAATAATGCAGACTGTATCCTGTTTGATGTCTGACAATAAATAATCGTCAAAAAGGCTTTCACATTTTTCCACCGTAATCGAATGGCATTCCAACTAAATAATATAAAATTACGGTTAGCAAAAATATTTTTAGGAAATACTGACCCCTTCAGATGTGCAAGTACAGGTTGTGCAAGGCGTTACGCGCTTCGTCTTTCCCATGTTGATGACTCGTTGGTCCACCAAACAAAATTCTAAAATTGCAAAAATATTGTTTTTTGTCTTTGAGATGCAAGTTAAATAATTCTTTTCTAAATGAATATCTCGTATAGCATAGTGCAATAATGAAACTTTATAAACGAATACTTACTTCTGTCCAACCACTCGTACAAATCTGTGGATGGAATTTCAGAGCACTTTAGTGGAGCATTCCTACAAAACAAATAATACGTTATCAATACTAAAAAATGTAAATTATACGTCAAATCGTCGGGTAAAAGGAATGCATTTGGCTGAATGCGTTTGGCATATTCGCTGTTCTCACAAATAATTTTGCTCATTGTTGTCTTTCTAATTTCCGCCAATTGAGCTAAAAGCAATAAAACAATGTTCATTTTAAAGCAGAAATTACTGAAAAAAGGTTACAAGGCGCAAAAACGAATCGTTGGGCTGTCCGTTTTTCCACAACAGTAATCGGTCGCATCTCTTTAGTCTTTGGAACTGTTCGGCAATAAGGCATGAAAGAACTACGGCCCCAACCAATGCGCCTAAAAAACTACTTTTAAAATAATTCGCCAACTTTTGAAACAAGTAAAAGGCAAATACTCATTAAATTTACAAAACCTGACCTTTGAGTGGCCGCTCAGACATAATGCCGGGGAAAAGATCAATGTCGTCCACATGAGCGTAAACCGATTTTAAGGCCGCCACCGCCGACTCGTCCATTGTGTCACGTAAATCATCAAATGTAATTGCCTTTGCTAGACCGCACATTTCTCGATAAGCATTATATGGCTGAATTCCATGGTCTCTGGCGCGCTGAATATTGACAGCAAGGAAGGTCAAGTCCAGTTAGAGGGCCGCCGGGTTGTCTGAAAAAGATGATTTCGCACAGCGTCGACAATATGACGATCGTAGTCGATGCTGCAAAAAATAGTTCATCATAATCCCTAAGCTAATTTCAAAACACTGTTTTTCCACCAACATTTGAGAACAGGCTTAAAAAGAAAGAAAGAAAGAAAAAAAAGCTACAAAATAAAGACAATTAAGCACAAAAAATAATACGGAAAAAGTTTCATCTTTTGAACAAGAAACTAGATGCGCAGGTCAAAAAAGGCACAGGACACGAATAGAATAAAAAAAATGCAAATGCATTGCAAAAGCAATAAAGAACGAGAAACATGGTAATTACAATTAGGCAAATGTTGGCATTTCGCCAAAACCTCGAAGAAATTTCAGTATACCGCTTTCGCTCTAAATTCAGTCTATTCTAATTTGCCAAAAAGACGACAAAAAGTTTGAGCAAAAACAGACAACGCTTCTGTTTTTATATTATAAAAAAAATTTTGCATCACTTTTTAGGCAGGCTGTGTAATATGAATAGTGGAAACACGCTGTTTAAAAAAAAGAAAAATGAATTTCTTAAATGTGCTCAAAGATTCTCTTAGATACATCGCTAACAATAGAAAGTTTTCAATCTTAGCTGACAGGACTTGAGTTACGTTTTGCTTTCTCAATTTTCCAACGTTTTGTTTTATCTGTTAACCTCAATACTTCAAAGTCTTTTGTGTTACTTTAAATTTCACAACTCAAAAAAATTATGAAAAGAAAATTATTGAAGCCCTAATGTGCGCTATTTTACAACAGCTAAATTTGCTTTTAAACGTCTACTTAAAGGAGACTAATTAAAAATAAAATATAATAACGGACCCAGGAACGCCGAGAAGACCCATCAACACTGATTCCATGTGTCCGTTGGCGCTGTCATATATTGTCGACGCGTTATTAAATATTTGGCGCAAACTCACTGGCTCGCTTTTGACGTCAAAGGAAGCGTTCATGCGTGGAAAGACGTTGCGAATCAGCGTGTGGCCAAAGCGGAATGCTGCAGTTGCCATTTCCTGTGAAATCGAAGCGTCACAATTGGCGTCGTAACCCGTGAAATAGCCATGGCGTTTGGGGTTTAAGTCATAGCGTGTCATCACCTCACAACCAAGGAGAACTGGCAGAAACTCGTTATAAATAATATGCTGCTGTTGGGCTATCATAATACGTCGGCTTTCCTATAGAAATACGTTACGGTTTGTCATTTTACAAAAGTTTTGACGCAAAGCCAAATATGCACAACCTGAAAAAGTTGTTCATCTGTCCAAAACCCGTTGATGTGGTTGAGCGCTGTCGCAATACGATTGTGTTGCCGAAGGAGAATTGTGTGTAAGGCGGTCAATCCCGGTTGAATGTTATTGCGTTCATCGCCCGCCACAAGAGCAAGGATGTCGTGGCCGCGATCTAAAAATCAATTATGAAAAACATTCACTTGATTCAAATTTGTTGTTTATTTAAAAAATTGGGTGAATAAATTATGCTTTATTAAAATATGCCAAAATGTGAATCAATACAATATCATTTAAGAAAAATAAAATACATCTAAAATTCTCTAAATAACACCACTTTGTTGATGTGTTCTGTACAGAATACATCTTACAGAATAATTTTAATGTGAATTTTATATAGGAAATAAAAATGCCTAAATAAATAGAAGAGTTTAAAAGTAGTAGGAAATCTATAAAACACCAATTATAAGTAAGTCTTACATTTAAAATTGTACGGCAAGCAGCAAAATACAAAAGTGATAAAAACACTTGCAATACTATCCTGCTACCCAAACTTTATTAAATAAGTTTCTCTACGTCCAACTCTTATATTGAAATGCCCTTACCTTTAAGCCATAGCACTACCACTACCATTGTACACAAAAAGTTAAGCAATAAGATTACGTATATAATGACGTTTTTTCAGCTTGCATTTTAAATTTTATGAATTTTTAGGCCAAAATTGACATAAACCGGCAAACGCAAATTTTTCTGTTAAAGTTGAATTACGTATTAGGAAATATTTCAATGCTTTAAACAAATAATTTTGAAACCTGCAATCTCGTTCCCTGGGCGCCCTGTGGCAGAGCCTGTTTGTTATAGCCGAGGTCAGTGAAATTTAGACGACCCCGGCTAAATAGCCGTAAAGCGTTGGACTCACATTCCGTCGAGCCGTAGAGATTGGACGCGTCCAAAAATGAAGTCAATTGATTTAACTGAAAAACAATTGTTAATGTTGTTACTACAAGACCTATATTTCCGTCCTCGCTATGTTATTCGTATAATGGCTTTCTTTGACAATTTTTAGTTAAACTTGGTGCACTTCCTTCTTTTATAAATTGGTGCACAACACAGCCTACAAGAGAAAAGATTTTTTTAATTGCGTAAGAGAAATATTTTGGCTTTTCGCCGAATATATTGTAAATAGATTTATGCTCATTGTTATTTTTTTTATTTTTTATTTAGATAAAAAAATTTCTCAACGTGAG
Organism: Drosophila nigritarsus; assembly: GCA_035044305.1. Classification (NCBI taxonomy): domain Eukaryota; kingdom Metazoa; phylum Arthropoda; class Insecta; order Diptera; family Drosophilidae; genus Drosophila; species Drosophila nigritarsus. Next base: position 4,325 of record JAWNMF010000736.1, read on the forward strand.
TAGGTAATATAAAAAATGCAAAAACAAATAAAAAATTCAGAAAAATTATTTACTAAAACAAGAGACGGCAAATAGCCCTCTGACAAACAGTTTCCCAGCAAACCGTTCCAATCTACAAAAATATAACCAATTATAAAAAAGATAAGCAAAATCAAAGCTTTATGAATTGCACTGAAAAACTCAGCAAAAACCCATGTAATACCAATAAAGGAATGTGACACCAGTTTGTTTTTTGCCCAAAAAAGAAACCTGATTCCGGTATCCCAAAGTCACTTGTCCCAAAAGTGAGCGCGCAAAGGGCATGCAACGCAGCGAGCCATCTGAATGTGTGCTAGGAAAGAATGGGTCATTTGCGTCAATTGTAATTGGAAAACAATGGATTGAAAGTGTATCGTAAGAGTCGCATCGACTACAATTCAATATTGCATTGTTTGGACCTGAAATAACTAAGTAAGTATAAGCCAAGGCAAAAAAAGCCATTACCTCTAGCGATTGGCGAATGCGTCATATCGTGATCAAGCAATTGACCCATTTGCATAAGCATATGCGAGTATTTGACGTGAAATATGGGCGCGTCTGCATGAACTGCATTCGATACACGTCGCGCGGATGGCAGTAGTCTGTACAAATATATGTTTTGTAAACCTCAATAAAGTGCTGATGCAAGACCATTTTTAGATATTAAGTCAAAACTTTTGATTGTTAAAGTAATAAAATTTAAAAAAAAATTAAAAAAATTAATTTTTTGTTACCCAATGAATTATTAAAAGTTAAGCAAACATACTAGCAGAAAGTTTTGGTTTGTTTTAACATTACAAGGCTAGGTCGTACTACAACCCAAATTGAACCTCCCACCAATTTGTGCCTCATCATACATTAACGACTGATTTTGAGGTGTGCGCAAGCTGGGAAGGGGGGGGGGGGGGCTTAAAAGTATTAAATTTGCAACGACAGAATAATAATTTAAATGATTAATTAATTTTAAATTATAAAATCGATACCGTCCACTTTTGGCCTTGATGCGAGGAGTGTCAAAGCCTGAAAAATTATTTTACAATTAAACACGTTTAAAGGCCGCATTTTGATTAAGTGGGGTCAAGGTATTAGGATTTCATTAAATATAACCATGAATGCCTTTTCCAGTTTAAATTAATAAATATATCAAGATCCCGATAAAGAACACACACATTAAAATTATACAGTTAAACCAAGCGGGTAAATATAAACATAAAAAAAGTAACCATCATCATAAGCCGGTTCAAGTAATCTTCTCAGCGGCTCAAATGAATTTCCGTCACTGGGGAAATTTCAGGTTGTTACACCACCCTGAAATAGTTCGATATTTGTGGGTGTGATCACAAGGAAAAGGCCGAGGAAGACATTCGCGGTTGCCGGAAGACTCCACAAAATTAGAAATATTGCCGATGACGCGACTCACGTCGATCTCTGGCAAAAGGCGTTGCAAGGTGTTCACGTCTAATTCTGACGGCAAGCGCTCACTTTCGGTCAATCCGATGCTAAAATTGGCTAATTTTAGTTCCATAACAGCAACTTTTTTCAACAAAAAATGTGAAATTCATCAAAAGTGAATAATTTCAAGAACATTGAATGTTTTTAAACAAAAGGCTTAGCTTATAGTATAATGAAAAATCGTTGTAATTAATTGAAATTTGATAAATTATACCCTTAGACACATTGAACAACCAATTGTAAGCTTAGGGCAACTCAAAAATTTTTCAACCGTTTTTTCATCTTTCAATTATATTTTTAGTCACATAAATCGCATTAAAAGGCTAACGTAACAATCATTTCTATTTAATCGTATGTGGCACATTTAAACGTTTTAAATTTTTTACCACATCATAAACTAGTCCCATTATTATATTAAAAAAATCATCTTTTATGCATACCCGCGTAGCAGTACATTCGTTGTTTCACGAAGAATGCCCGCTGTCTCCGCAATATCCAGTGATTCACGTTTCGGCGCCAAAAAATTGGCGTGAGCCATAAATGCGGAGTTTCGGTTCGCCGCTTGTGCACTTTGTTGCACACTGATTCGACCGCTTTCCGCCTCTTGTAATCGACGGAATTGTTCGGCGCCTAGTTTAAGCGCTTTTTCCAACGTTTCTTTGGTTATTGGTAGTTGATGGCGCTGCTCTTGATCGGTCCACAATCGAAAATCAATGGGGTTCGGCGTCAAAACGCTGCACATCATTGGACAATTTCTAAACGTATGCTTCATTATTACCAATTCCGAATTTGTCAGATTGAGGCTGAAGTTTAATTATTTTTATCTCCAACTTACGGTAGCATAAAGTATAAATTTGATAATTTTGGCGAAATGCACTTTTCATCAATATTTGAATTTCGCTACTGTAATATTTTTTCAGCTTTTCTTCTTTGCTTTTTGGACATTCTAGTCATTCCTTCCTTTATCCTATATTGACAACTGTTCAGTTAGGACGTCCACAAAATACTCATACATGTCAAAATTGAGTCGCTTAAAAAAAGAATTGTAAAAAAAAACTCACAAAAACTTATCGGGAAGCTGAAACACGTTGGGTTGTACCATTCCAATGTCATCCGTATTATCGCAAATGATAGACGCCAAAGTCGTCTGACGAATTTCATTAAGCTGTGCTTCTGTAAAAGCTGATGGCTGGAAGAAGTTTTCATACCAGAAACGATCGCCGTGACGAAGCTGCAGTGTTTTTATAACTGATTTACGACATATGATGCATAAATGTGGGTAAAATTACCTTTTCAAACTGTTGCCCGACAATGCAAGCAAAAGTTGGGCCAAGAACCGCGCCATTTATTGGCTTTTCCGCTAATCCCATAACAAACAAGTCAATGTCATTGACGCTTTCGTATAACTCACGCAACGCCTCGAGGTTAAAATTGTTTTGAACCAAATCCGGAAGATCATCAAAGTTCCGTGGACGCTTCAAACCGCAAGCCTGACGCCAATCCGCGTATCCACTCAAGCCGTGGTCTCGTCCATTTGCACAATACTGCAGCCAAATCCAAGCCGTACAAATCCGAGCCGCGCAAGAATTTTTCTCTAAACTCGTCATTCACAAAACCGCTGAGCTTTTGCGTCGGTTTGCGCAACAAATAGCGGAGTGTGGAATCGAATCTGTCACGGTAGTACAATTGGGTTGGGTCGTTAAAAATGTTGCTCAAATGGCGAATTTGACTGTGTTGTCCGTCCTTGTCAATAAGGCCAAGTTTATCCGGGAACAATGCAAAGTAGAATAAGCCAGATGCCGAACTGAATTCATTCAAAGTAGTCGGATTCGTGTTCTATAATCAATAATTATCAGAGGTAATAAATATTCACTAGCTCATTATCCCATCAAAAGATAAATCTTTCTACAACAGGAGGTATTTTAGAGAGAGGTGCAATTGAAAAGAGAGTTTAGTTTAGATAACTATGAAACTATATTTTCCAAACAATGTGTACGCAAGAGAGCAACAAAAATACACATAAAAATAAAAAAAAAATGAAAAAAAAGAGAAAAGTCAATAAAAATCAAAAAAAAGAAAACCGTAATTAGTAATTTTGAATTAAAACTGACAGTAATCGTAAATTCTCGTCAGGACCCAAATTAATTGCGGAAAAAAATAACTTGAAACTAATGGGATATGTTTTTTTTAAATATTACGCAAACGCGACAGATAGTATGTGGTTTATAGTAAAAATGCACAAAAATATTGTTTTTCAGTAAAACTGAGACATCGGATATATGTAAAATAAATTTGTTGTAATTTATAAATTCGACTTACTATGTTATAATCGCTGTCAAAAGACCTTTGGCGCAGTGTCAATCCAGCTGACCGTAGTCGATCGCGTCCAATAATGATTGGTATCCATTCACTGTAAGTAATATGCTGTATTTGGGCAATTAAAATACGGCGTGACTCTTGGAAAAGGCGCTCGTCATTCCAAAACGAGTTCACAATCTAAATTGAAGGATAATTTGAGCAATTTGATGCCTTAACTTGTACAACAGTTACATACTTTTAAATGTTGACATGAGTAAAAGTATACAGTTGGGTTTGTGCACCAGTCAATTTTTTCAAAAACGGTTTTAAACGTTTAAAAATGCACCTTGGCACTGCGCAAAATAAAGATTTGTTTTAAAGAGAGTGCACTCACCCCGTACCATTAACTCATAGAACACCAACTCAACCCTGAGTCCTAAAAATGGATTTCTGGCAAAATGTGAAATTTGTTTTTGCTGATTTTGATTGGCTTTTTCACATATGTAGAAATATTTAGAAAATTTTCGCTTCTTAATCAATTCAAACTTGTTACAATGCTTCAATAGTTTATCTTATTTTAAATGATTTTTTTTGCCAAAATTGTGATTAGACGACTCAACTGACCCTACAGCATGTAAAGTGAAAAGATCATATACAGCAACAGAAAAAATGCGGCTCATAAACCGTGATGAGTTGAAATTACATAATTTGAAGTTACTCAGTCTCCATTACATAAATCGAAAATTATGAGGTATTATAAGACTCCATCTAATAGTTTCTTTTCGGAAATTCTTGCTAAACATACCTTGAGGTTTTTAGCAATCCTATTGTGTTGACGAACGAATACGGTATGCAATGCTGCACCGGTTGGAAGAAGATTTGTCATTGTAGAACCTGTCTCAAAGCAAGCCCGAGAAGCCGATGAGGTAGCGCAGCTCTTTAAATTTTTCAACGCGGGTAAAAGGTCAAGTCTTTGAGACTGAATGTTGGTTTTTAAAAAGCCTAAAACATTCGGAACAGTTTTACAGAGTTAAATATTAAATATTATTAGAAAATAGTATAAACATATTTTTAAAAATTAAACTTTTACCATTGTTAAAGCTACGGAGTTGATTGGACTCGTCACGACTCTTGCCGTAGACATGGCTAGCGTCAAGAAAAGAAGACACGGTATTGCCTTGTTCTCTAACGCCCAGAGAACAATTGGTTCGTGGTGAGACAAAAGAGCGCGAATAGGATAAGCAATGCCCGCGTCCTAAATTTGCTATTATTATAAGATAAAACATTTCGGACTTATTTGTACAATCCAGCATGAAAAGATGTAAATGTTTGTTTTTTCCAAGGATTTAAATATTGTTGCATTTTAAAAAGCTTTTCATTAAAGTGTTATTGAGTTTGGCTTTGCTTGGTCTGGAAGAATAAGCTAGCGCTTTTTATTAAGGAGTTATAAAAGAGAAATCATTGTAAAATGTTTCTAAATAATACATTTAAAATTGTTTTGCAACAATAAACAAGCTATTTGCTTTTAATTAATGATAGTACTATGATATTTTTCCAAACATAATTTTATTGTAAAAATCAATTATATTTTAACCTTTATATGTCTGATCATCGCTGTCTGTTAAAATTGGAAGACACTCGGGATGTTGTTCGGCGCAGCAAGGAATGGGAATGCTTTTACTATCTAAACCATTATATATGAACTAAACATAATGGGATAAAAAAACCAACTTTGATAGATGCGGTTAGAAGAAATTTGCGCAATGTCTTCGTAAACAAATTGACCCCATTGAGCAACCATTAAACTGCAAGTGGAATTTGCCTCTTCGCTATTGTTTTGTCTGGACAACAAACCTCGAGAAACAATCCTTGCACTAGGCAAATCAGAACCGCTTTCTGTTCTTCTAATAGAACTTACGCCTAAATCAATTAAAATTTTAAACATTAAATTTTTTTTCATGAGATACAAACCATCAGAATAGTTAGGCGGCTGCAACCTTTGCATCGGCTCATAGGCGCCTCCCCAAAGTGGTTCACGCACATTATTACAATGGCCAGAATAACTGCGATACTTTCCGGGCACGCAATCCGTGATTGAGTTAAGTGGGCAAACACTTTCTAAGGGGCTTTTGTCTACTGCCATTTCTGGTAGGCCAAAGTTGATTTGGTCCGGGCTCAAGTTTTCTAATTTTTCAGTTGCTTTAATCGAAATAAGTGAAGAGTAAGAAAGGTCTTTTGCCAAGCGATCCATTTGGGTCATATCCGCCCAAGCCAACGTTGAGAAAAAAAAACTTGTCGCTAAAACAAAAATTGAAAAAGTTTAGGGTTGTTCAAAATTAAAACTTTTTAGCAGAATAACTGATGAGCTCAGTATGACAATTCTAATCTGTAATAAGTTCTCAAAATTAGATTCCAGTATAAATTAGAAAAAATAATTGCACTTATTTTCATTTGAATAATTTTGCACTAATTTATGTTTGAAAATAAATACAAAAAGGGTTACTTTAACACTTATTTTATTAGCTACGATGTAATTTGTCAAAGCTATAAAAAAATTTTATGCTTCCGTTAATTAACAAATAAGTACTACGTATAAACTCATCATTACAAAAATAACGACATTATGTTTAAGCCTAGGGCAAATGCATAAGCTGAATAAAGTCAAAAAAAGAATGAATAAGTAGAATTAAAGGCCTTACATTGAAATTCTCTAAAGATTCTTGTTTCAGTTTTGTTAAACAAGACATCAATTTCCTCCTTGGCATTCCGAATAACATCCTCAATAGACTTTTCGTTTACAACTTCGGATAACTCGCGCACGTACTTGTCCTTTTTCGACTTCGAAAAGCCTTCCAATTCGGACGAAAATTCTATGGCTTCTGGAAATGATATACCTGTACAATATAATCTATGCACAGCAAGAATCAAACCGTCGGGATTAAAATTGTTGGCGCCAAACGCCAATGCAGGCAAAGGTAGTAATAAGTCGGAAAACAGTTCTTTATTGAATTCGCCGCCAAGTTCCGGATTGGTGGCACAGCGAATAAAACTTTTTCCACAAGGAAAATTGCTTCGGCGTACACGTCGATGAATTTCATTGCCCACTGAACTTTCAGTAAGATCACCTATGTAGACGGAATTCGCATTTTGAATAAAATATAATACAAATAGAAAAGGCACCAACATTGAGTTGGAGTCAAGCTGAAACATTTTTAAACAGTGATTACGTTTTAAGTTATAAGAATCTAGTTGAAAGCAAACAGAAAATTGTTCTAACACAGAATAAATTAGTCCGTAGTGTTAATTTTAGAAAAGTAGATGTGTCACATGAAAAAAAAATTAGCTGTCCATTCAAAAAATAAGCGCAAAAGATGTGGCTAAATATCCTTCATTCTAACACAGAATACTTTATGTGCAGGGATTCAGCATATTAAAGTGAATTAGGGCTATCTCTGCACCAACGACCATATATGCTTAATAAATTCCACTAAAAATATAGGAATTCCAGGATTGTACTAAAAAGATCCTAAGGCTAAAAGATAATAGATCGCTGAAGAGCAAAGAACCATATCTCCATGCCAAAGAATAATTTCTGTAAAACCTATAAAAGTAATCTTTAAAACCAAATCAAACGTTTGAATGACATTTTGAAACAGATAAAAATGCCTAATCAAACTACACAAATTGCCTATATATAATTAAAATCTTTATAGAATAATATATAACACAAATATTTAAAGTCATCAAAAGCCGCGACATTCAAAAAATAGCTCCATCTACAATTGTGAGAAATTATATTTTCAATCAACAAAAACCCAAACAATTATTGATAATTGTTGAGTCAACGCACATCAATAATATCTTAAAAAATTCAATCCTAAAACAAAACGTTATCAGACCTTGCAGATGCTTTTTTTGATTTTACGTAAAATCTCCGCAAAAAACCAAAAAACAACATAAAGAAAACAAGAAATATTATATTAAAAAATCAAAATCGAAAATCGCATAAAATCGGATATGTGAAAAATATTATTTGATTTTTCATGCTACATTGTTAATATCATAATTGTTTGCTTAAATGATCCACACAGCATTTCTATATTTAAACATTTTTTATAGTCTACATAAGTGCATAACGTGATATTGACAAAATTAAACATTTACAGCTTGCAGAAGTTTTTGGTTGAAAAGAATAGAGTAAACAATAATTTGGTAAAAAAAGTCGTATGAAAGAAAATTAATAAGTTAAGAGTCGACAAGAAGGCTAAAACGTTAAATTGTATATGTCTAAAAAAAGTAATTAATATCAAGGTTGAAAAATATGCGCGGCGTATGCAAGACCCTTTAAAAACAATTAAAAAATTGTATCTCGCTAACAAAAGCCTCTCCTAAAGAGCCATTTTGAAACAAGTGAAACATTTGGACTCAAAATAAAAGCAAGAAAGTATGTAAATTACATGTCAAATTTCAATAATTCAATCAAAAAAACGACTACTTTAAAGAGCTCATGCCAGGACAAATTATTTAAATTTATTAAAATATTTAAACTTCAATCCCATCCCGAATAACCTCAAATACAATATTTTAAAAATCAGACATTATTAATTGTTTTAATTTATAATTCACAAAAAAATAAATTATGATGTGCACTAATAAAAAGAAAATATTAATAATTTTGCGTATTTCAAATAAAAGTTTAAAAAAGTAAAAGTGTAAAAAACGGTTATGAAAAATCACCACTGAAAAGCAAGAACGTTTCATTCCTTTTTTGTTCACTCCAATTAATCATTGCAATTAGAATAATTCGTGATGACGAAAACAAGTTCTCCGTTTCATGTAGAAATTAACCCATAATTTCTGATAAAAGAAACGTCAAAAAATTCATATTATTTTGGGTAACACACATAATTCGTTTGAAATCATCTAAAAATTTGTTTATATTTATTGAAGTTAAACTATTTACAAAACTTATTTTAAATAAATTATTAACATTTAAAATTGACTACAATTTCGGACAAATGATGATTTGCGGCAATGCCAACTCGCAAAAATTTCTCAAATGTAGCTTAATGACGCTTTAAAGTTGATTTATTGAACATTGATTATTATGAGTTGTCATTTCCATGAGTTAAAAATTTTGACTTTATCGCAATTTACAGTATGTGGATCAAATATTAAAATCTGTCCCGCAGCTTACCGATGTTCACTAGTGCAGCTTGTAGTCACAAGACAATACAACTCGCAGTCAGATATTTAATCTCATCCCCCGACTATGTGTCTTCAAGGCAGAGAGGCAGGTACTTCAAAAACATTGCTCAACACAAACAGTATTAATACCAAATATACTAAAAACAAATAATAATAGTAGTTTCTAAAAAGGGGTTAATTTAAATTAAATTGTACAAATTCTCCAAAATTACAACGTTATTAAACATTGTTTAGTGATATGTCTTATAAAAAAATATTTAAAAACCAAAGGTATTGTGACTAAATTGTCGACCATTGCGGCAAATCATTTTTAATGCATTAACCACTTTTCTCACACATTATGTCAGTTTCAGCACGATATACCCAACTGCATTAAAACAACAGAACGTTTAGAGTTCAATTAGAAAAAATACGATGAGTTGCGTAAAAAAAATTATTGAAAAGCGCAATGCAATGTAAACAAGAGTGATTATAAAAAATGAAAAGAATTGTTGAGGCCAGTTTTGTGATTTAAATTTTAGTTCACAAGTTAATATCATAAGCTCACATATATATCTGGGAATTAAATTTGTTAAATTGTTATTTAACTTTTAAGTTAGTCACATTAATCATTTGAAAGTTTGAATTCAGTTGACATGTCTGCTTATCAATCTAATATTTGGACAAATGTAAATAAAAAATGAGGCAACATCAAATGAAAGTTTTTGAATAAAAATATTAGCATTATATTTAAGATTAGCATTTATCTTTCAAACAGTTAATAAATCATTATTAAATAAGCGGCAAAGCTGATTGGTCATCGTTGAGGTCGATCGACTCGTCGCGACAAGAAGAGAATAGATTGCCTCCCAAAATTACTTCCGTGGCTGGCCAATTGCGCAGTACGCAAGCCTTGTGGTAGCCGCGTCCCATTTTAAGAAATGAATTGACGCACCACTGTGTGCCGTCAAATTTTTCCACAGCGTTTAGAGGAGACTCAAAATTGGCCTGACCACCGATTGCATAAACTGCGTCGTCAAAGACAACCATGGAAAAATGGAATCTAGAAGCGTATGATTACATATATCCTTATTATTGTAAAAAAGCTTTTTTTCAAATAGGCTAATGCAAATCAAAAATTACAACTCCTAAATATTTTCCCATAAAACTCTATAGCTCAAAAAATGGTAAACAGAATAATTTATACAAAAATTTAAATAATTAAAGCAAAATTTTTTAATTTCATGGAGTTCGGAATTTTAATAGAGTCATTAACAGCTGTAAAATTATATTTATAAGGACCAAAATACTCTACTCAACAATTCCTGATATATAAATTACAAAATTAGTGTATGAGACACATAGGCTTTTATATTAAAAGAATAAGGTAAATATTTTTTGAGCCGATACTTCAAATTGTTAAAATCAATTTTTGAAAAAAGAGGTGTCAAAAAGGTTAGGAGAGTAAGATATACAGGGTAACCTAAAAAAATTGACCCCTAGAAAAAACTTTATAAAATTTTTATTTATTAACAAAAAACAAATTTTTACAACAAAAAACAATAAACAACAATGTTGACCATTATATACTCAGCCAATTTCAAAGTGACCTCCTTGTGCGTCCCGACAGAGCACCAAACGCTTGCAAAAATTTTCTGCCGCGCCACGCACCTCTTCCGGCGACAATCGGTTCTATTCGTGACGCAAGAAACACTTCAGCGCCTCCAAACTTTTGTGGGGTTTAGCTAAAGCCTTGGCCTCCAAAATGGACCACATGCTTTAGTCCATCGGATTCAGATCCAGTAAATACTGTGGCCATTCCGCCGACGTGATGCAATCCGGAAAAAGGGTCCGGCACCACTTCTGGGTTGTTTTTGCCTTGTGGGCCGGCGCTGAGTCTTGTTGAAATGTGCAAAGTACATTGCCGAAGTGCTGTTGAGCCCACGGAAATACAGCGACCTCGAGAATGTCGCAGCGGTACACTTTTTGGTTGATTTTGAGCCCCTCCTTTACAAAAAGGAGGGGGTGCTGGCGCAAATTCCCTAAACCATCACGGCCGCGGGATTTTGGCGGTGTTTGACGATTGCCGACGTGTCGTGGCCCCCCGCGGACTAACTCCTATCGTACTAGTGATTATGGGCTTGTTCGACGGTAAGGAGCTTTACATCTGTGAAGAGGATTTTGTCCCACTGAAGAGGAGCATGGCGACGAAGAAGTCGGTTGCATCTTTCAATTCGTACGCGCTTGTTGTTGTCGGTGAGGAGCTAAACTTTTTGGAGCTTGGAGGACTTGAGATAGAGATCCTCTTTGGCTATTTTAAGAATTGATTCACGACTGATACCAGTCTTACGAACAATTTTTCTCGTGGAGATCCTGGGATATCGCCTAACGCGCTCTCGGATGAGCTCCCTGTTTTCTGCCGTTTTCTGGACGCGACCAGTATGGCCGAGCTCCTAAAACCGTTTAATGGTGCGCCGGATGTAGGATTTGTCGATGCCGAGCGTTTGCGCAATTCCGATCGAGCGCTTTTTCAGCTCATGCAACGACAAAATTTTTTTTTGGTTTGATATCTGAGAAAAAGTAGCTTAAATGTGTTGCAAATTTTTGAATCAGTATATAGCATTTTTTACGGAGAATCGAATGAAGATAACAAAAAATTTCAAAATTTATAAACATTCATGCCAGGACCAAAACAATTTGGTTGTCAATTGTTTTGGGTTACCCTGTAATACTCATATTAATTGTTAGAAAGAAAAAAACCTCACGGTCTACACACTAATGTTTAAAGATTTGTAAATATTTTATGGAACCAACCTGGCGTAATCCATTGCAGGCAGTGACGTCCATTTGTTGCAACGAGGATCGAAGAATTCAACATTGTTCTGCGCCATGATATCTTCACCAGCGCTAAGAAAAGGAATTATACTAAGTCCGCCAGCTACAAGAATTCCTCCATTCCATGCCACCGCCGAATGAGCTAAAAAATGGAAGAATCAATGTCAATTTTTAAATGAAGTTCAGAATGGCTTAGGCAAAGTGTTAAATTTATATGAATTATATTTATAAAACTTATAATTTATTTTTAACTAAAAATTAAATGCCAAATTTTAACATTTACATTGGATTTATGAATGATAAATATAATGGAACAGCAGTAAATGAATAAAAATATCGTAACGAGTTAGCCAATTTTCGGTTTATTTGACTTATGCGATAGTGTTGAACTTGACTCTTTTAACTTCCTGAATCCGCCAAAGTTTTATTTTATGTTTACTTAAAACACGACCGTTCGTACCGCCAATAACATAAATCTTTCTATTGCAGTTAGAAAACTAGAATCAAGTTCAAAAATGGAGCTAAACCTAAAGTCTGGTAATTTATACTAGTCACTTTGATTAAACAAAATATTTGTCAAAGTTTTTCTCCCAAATGGAATAGCATTCAATTGCTTATTAAAAAAAGAGTTTTAATCAAAGAAATACCTTTTCTGGCGGTCAAAAGCGGAGGCCCATCAGTCCAACTGTTAGTTTCTTTATCGAAGATCTCAATTGAGTTTAACAATACACGACCATCCGTACCACCAATAACATAAATCTTTCCATTAAATGACACAGCGGCTGAACTACTTCGACCCGTTGCCATAGGTCTACAAAATTATTCTTTTGCTAAAATATATAATGAATCAAATAAAAGAAAAAAATAACGGCATTTTCGTCCACTGATTCGTTTTGGGATCGTAACACTCTACGTTAGACAAAATATCGTCGTTGGCATATCCGCCGAGTACATAAATCATTTCATCATTGACGCAGGCTGCTCCATAAGTTCTAAAAAGCTGATATTGTTAATTTTAAGACTGTGCATGATTGATCCAATAGGCAAAAATTTGAATTAAAAAACAAGTCAACTGTCAATTATTAAATTGAACAAAACCATAATCAAAAGAAGTTTTGTTTTTTTGTGCACAAAATAAAAACCTACAGCTTTGCGATTATTCATTATGAAATCAAATTAAGCTGATATACTACAGCAAAAAATCACCATTAATGTGTCTTTTTTGGTACGTTTACAAAAATTAAATAATTTAAAATGATGTGGTGGCCGCTTATAAACCCATTCATAAAAAAACTTTTTGTCTCATACAAATTTTTGTCTATTCTCAACGACTTTTTACGACACTTTTACGTTGGCAATTTTTAGTCGGTCAAAGTGAAAATGAGGTATTGATCTGTCGTTAAGCAAAGGACTGATCATAGTTCCTTATACTGTACTCATGTCACAATTTTCGTTTCAAAATTAAATTTTGGGCTAGAACATTATTAGAAAAAATTTTAAAATATGTATTCACAACAAAAATCTTTGCCACTTTTTGTTACTTATATGTATAATACACCCAGGTATATTTTATTCTTTAGACCGCTCAACATTTTTCAAAAAAATGCATAAAACAAAAATAAAAAAATTGTAATGTAAATGACTGAAAAACGGAAAAAAAGTGTATTTTTTTTGACACATTTGTTACAAATACCAAAAAGAAGGAAAAAGAGCTTTAAAATATAAATGCGCATACATTACAGCACTCTTTAGAGTGTTAAACATAGTTAAAAATTTTCTGAAACTTTCCAATCAAATATTTAAAAAATAACCAACCTGCCTGCATACATAGGAGCGCGCTCATGCCACGTAGATACGGCGCTCAGTGGCGACGGCTCGAGCACGCTCACTAAACATTTTCCTCCACGCCCGCCCAAAGCAAAAACTTGCTAAAAATAGACTGCTTGGCGATTAAAAAACAATTGCCAAAACTTTTTAAATTGCCTGGCCGACGATTGCTAGTGAATTGGAAGTGTTTTGGATTCCAGCCAACACACGACATTTGCTCCACTCTTCAGTTCTTTTATCAAACACTTCGACGTCGCTCACATTTATAATGCGTGCTTCACGATTTGAACCCAAAAATATAAGAATAAAGATTATAACAATATACCGTCAGTAAAAAGGCTATTGTTAAACGTTTTTTAGCGTGAATATGTTAAATTTAAATTAACGAAAAACACTTTCATTGACATTGTCACAAAAAAACAATGTTAACTAAGTTGCAATTATTCATTTATCATTTTTTTGGGGACGTTTGCCAAATATTGATATACATAAATTGCAACAATTAAAACAGGGTACAGCTATCTGTTTATCAAAAAGAACTTATTTCCTATACACATTCAGTTTTTTTTTAATAGAGTAAAAGCAACGGAAGCCAAAATTATAAATAAATTGAAAAATGTTTGGAATATAAAAAGCAAAACACACAAAACGTGAGGGTTGCTGTACTGCCAAAAAGTTTAAATTTTGACGCATTAAATCTTATTTTTTTTTCCAGCGTACAATTACTGTAATAAGATTCTCTCTTTATTTAAATTACAAACCGCAGCTAAATACTTTGAACATAAATTGCTTTGACAATTGGCGTAGTCCGCAAATTTTTCATTTTTAAATTAGTTACGGTAGATAGGTTTAAAACAAGTAAAATGAAACTACGGTAGCTAATAATTTCGTTTCGAATAAATTTAACAAAATCAAATATAAAATTATAAACGTGAACAAATGTTGGAAATGTACCTCCAAACACAGCAATTACGTCCCGCGGAACACGCTTTTCAACAGAAGCCAAATTTAGATTTTCCACGAAATCATCTGGTAAAAGTCCACTATTATCCTTTGCAACAAAAATGGAAGCCTAAAGTTCGACAAACTTTATTTAACTGATATAAAATATTTAACAGCTTACATCGTATCGGGAGGCAAAGCGTAAAAGGCGACTAAAGCGTTCGGCATATTGGGACCGTTGAGTTTTGTCCACAGTCATCCACAATACGGCCAAAGCCCAAACGTCACATTCATTCCGTACATTCAGATAAGAGTCGCGCAAAATCAACGCAACTTCGTTGACTGAAAGTCGATACCAACTATAGAGCAAATCAAGCGACTCCGTGATTTCCACGTTTAAATTATACAATACATAATCGTGAACCTGAAAAATTGTTGGTTAATGTTAACAAATAATAAATAGTTAGTGTTGCAATCTGATAATAAAACGGCACATGCCCTTATTCTTGATTTCTTATGCTGCATTTCATTTGTATTCAAATTACAGTTAAGACAAACCCAAAAAAAAAAAGCTAAAATTTTAAAAATAAACATTCAAAAAACTGCAATTGGAAAAATCAGTATATTTCAAAGAAGAAAACAAAGGCCAAAAGATTAATTTTGGACTAAACATTAATACCTTAAAGCTGTTTTGAAAGCAATAACGCTTGCATAATTTCCACAGTGTAAGGCAATTGTGGGGTGAAATGCTTAGGAGTAATAGTTCAAGTATATGCTCCACAAGGCTAAAAACCTCACAATTATTATCTTACTGTATTAAAAAACTAAGTAAACCTGTTTATAGACAACTTGTGTGCAGTCTCCAGCAGCTGTTCAACAATTGTAAAACACAAAGCCTCAACTCTAAGATCGATTTGATACACATAATCAACAATTAAATTCAGCTAAAAAAATATAATTACTTGATTTGAAAAATGTTTTATTCCTACCAAATCCGCGCGAATGTTAGTCTGCAATTGGTCGAATTTAGCGTTACTTTTGTCTTCTACACAAGGGTGAACAATGGAAAAATGCTTGAACTTTGGACACTTTTTATATATTAATCGTTTATGGACAATGTACCTTAAATTAAAATGTAGGTAAAAATAGCCATTGAAATCTACTCTTAACGAAGGTCCATCCCCTCGTTAAACATTTAAAAAACAAAAAGCTATGGAAAGAAATACGGTTTTTTTAATGGTTCTACCGTTATTAAAGCTAAAAAATTTTAAAACTTAATAGGTATTTAGGTTCTCAACATGTTCTTTTGTCCTTATAAACTTTCAATCTGAATGTAAAAACAAAAAAATTACCTGGTTCCATCGTTGGCTAACAAAACAAAGTCTTTTGTTATGTCATTTTCATCGCGCTTCAACGCTGCAAACAAATCACTCATTCTCCTGCTGTGAAATCAGCTATTAAAACTTATAACCCACCTATAACAAATAAACAATTAAAAACAAAAAAAATCCATAAAATTCAAAATTCACATAAATAATTATAAATGCATGTCGGGGGGACAACATAATTTTAAAAATAAATTTAAAAATTTGTCGGATTATAAGCCGGTACTTGTTCACTTTCGGCCATATCTCGAAAAAATTTTTTCCTTTTAAATTTTTAAAATTTTATCAAACATAATGCCAAAATTTGCATTAAATTACATAAACTACGGTTATTTTCCACTTACGGGTTAGAATTTCGGTAAGAGTGCAGTTATTTTTAAACCGTTTTTCGTTATCCAAAAATTCAATCACTTTCGTGACAATTAAACATTTTGACGGTTTGAGCTTGATACCAGCCTTCCGCAGGCGATTAAATACTTGCTTTAATTGCATATGTGGTCATAAAATGTTGCCGACACAATTAGCACGTCGTCTAAATACAGTGTGTCCCAATATTTTAGAGGCCCCCTATTTTTGTGGTATAACTTTTTTATTTTTAAACCGATTTAATTCAAATTTTAATCATAAATTTATCTGGTAAAACGAATCTTGCTGTAGTGTTACATCGTATTAATAGCAATGACTGCCAAGCCGTTTTTGAAAGTCATCTAATTATATTTTCGTCGATTCCGTGCTGCCAAGCTGACTTTCGTGCAGGACAACGCTGCGGTCCATTCTAGCAATTCGGCAAAAGTTTGGCTTCAGGCAGCAAACATTCCAACAATGGCTTGGCCGGCAGTCTCCCCGGAAAACGTGTGGGGTTTCATGACTCGCTGAGTTTATGAAAATGAACAGCATTACGAAAAAACTAGCGAGCTTAAAAAGGCAATTTTTTTTTGCAACCAGAGAGTCGAGTATTTCAGTTGATATTTGAGTAAACTCATTTACTTCTTTTTCCTCATTTGTATCAATGGGTTTGTTTCTCGTTGCAAATTTTGCTGTGCCATTGTGTTTGCACGTAAATCGTAAGGAAACTTTGATTCTTTTTCCTCACTTGCAGAAAAGCATAATTTTTTGCCTTTGTCCGCAAATATTTTCATTATATGACAACAATTTTGAGCAAAGAAAAATTTAACTCAAAAAATCCTTCTTTAGTTTTGAGAAAATTTATTGCAGTAATTTTTTCTCTGGACCGTTCGCAATGTTGAAAACTACTACTCGCTGCCACCATGTAATGTTTTCCTTGTATTTCAAAAACAATAACAAACTTTCTTAATTAAACAAAGAGAAAGAAAGGACCCAAAAATAACAACAATATGCCTTAAATACAGACCAAACAGTGCAAAATAACAACTACGCGGTAAAACAATCTCTTTAGGACAAACATTCGTTCATTTCTTTACATAAATTTTTTGTAAAAAAACACGAATTTTTGAGCATCTATTTTAATGATTTTTAAAAAAATTTGTCATTTTAAGAAAAAGTGTTCTCATTCGTCTCCCTTAGCTGGTATTAAGTTCGACTACTTTATTTTTTGTTCCTTAGACATTCAGGAACCATGTTGTAAAATATCACAGAAAAATTAAGGGCTACTTTTTTGTTCTTGCTAACGGAATGTTGAATTTTCACTTTTTTTATTGTGATTTTATGCAATGGATCACTATGTACGAGCAAAAAAAAAGCGGCTGCTGTTAAAATAGAAAAAAGAAAACAGAAAAGTGATCACATTTTGTCAGCGCAACAAAAAAATTGTTGCCGATGCTTGATGTTGACGTGTAACATATAATTCTCTCAACATTACAAATATTCTTGAGTCTAGGACAGAATATATGCGACAAACTTTTTGACAGTGCAAAACATATTGGTTCAGCGCATAGTACCACGATTGTAAATGATATGGAACAACTACTTTTTCATCACAACGTCAATAAACAAACGAGGTTTCAAAAATTCACCCGTAACCATATGCATAAAATATTAACTAATGCAAACATTTCAAACGGCTTTTTTTTGAAGCAACTCAAACTGACAACATTTTGCACCTAATTCGCCTTCTTCATTAACTAGGTCGAATTCAAAAATGCACTTTGGCGAAATATTTGAGCGACGACGAAATCAATTATTTGGAGAATGAAATTCAACAATCCAAAAATTTATTGTTTTCCAAACAATTAATAACCATAAATAACTATAAATAACCCCAAAATGTCAACTCTTGTTAACAACAAACACATGTTGTTCCTTTTTGCTCCCGACAATTCCGTTAACAAAAGTGGGCCTTTTATTTAATGAATTCATTTAATGAAAAATTTCCTTTAGTTTTTTTTTTTCAAAAACTACTCGGACCTTCGTGTGCAGATTGTCTGTCCGGATGACCGCTTAGTGCGGAAGGTAGGACACGGGTTTTTTCTGCTTGCAAAAGTTCGTCACTTGCTCGATGATGTTTATCGACAACTGATCTTTAATCGTTGCGTCGTCAATTTTAAAAATCTCAGGCTTTTTCTTCAAAGAGTTAATGGTCGAGCAAAATCTTCCTTTTGAAAGAGCGTAGTTGTTGGGTAACTGCAGACGAGGTTCTATCCAGGGAGGAGTCTATCCATGTCTGAAATTTAATGTCCCAATTTTAAGCTTTTTTTTTTCAATCTTAAGTTTCCGACTGTACCATGTCTTCATTTTAAGCTTTATTGGCATCTCTAATTTACTTATTATATATTATTAATTTTTTGAAAATGTCTGATGTAAAAAATTTATAAAATTTTATTTTCGATTTTTGCATAAGTATATTTGAACTTTTTTGAATAAATATGATTTTCATAGTATGTACTTATTCAAAAATAATTCGAAAATAAAATCTTATGATGAAATTTTAATGTTTAGATGACATAATGTTTAATACAAAAAATTGGTGGACAACATTTAAATGGTTAGTCTTTAATAAATTTGGACCAAAAAATGTGGATTGCAATGACTCAAGTCAGTTTTATCATATTCTTTTTTATTTGCGCTTTAATCCTGCGGATTGAAAGTACTTTTATTGATTCAATATCTGGAATAGACTGGACTCTCAGTGTCACCAATACAACTTTAAAATGCGCAGAAGCTTATGGTTATCTAGGTTTGTGTTAGCATTTTTTCCTTAGGTTTGCATAAAAATGCATAAAAATATTACAAATCTGTATTAATGTTACTTCGATAAAATTTTAGGTATGACAGAGGAACAGGCAATAAATGCAGCAATAAGCCCAAGCGTATTTCGAGTTTCAAAAAATGAAGAAAAAGACAACATGTATTTCATTCACTTTTTTTACGAAAACGGTACCATTTTTATGGAATGGGAAGCCCAATTAAACGAAGCACAACAAATAAAAATATTTGACAGCATAATGGCCAACGTAAAGCTATATTTATCTTAAAAAAAATCCATTAAAACTTGATTGTTTCACTAGGTAACGGTAGATAGTACAGAATATTTTGCAACGATAAAATTTAACGTATTAAATTATGACAATAAAACGAGAAAAAATAAGGAAGATGTTATAAAAATTGTATTTAATCAAGAAACTGCACGTAACAATGCATCAGTTGACAAGAACAAACTAACTCAGGTGACCTTTTGTAATAAGTTCTGTAACAAATCTGAATAAATACATAAATTATTTAAGAGATTGATATTTATCGGCAATAAAACAAAATGGCTGTCCTACGTGGATTATAGATACGATTTTGATAATACCTTGACACAATTGTCGAAAGCCTCGTCATTTGATGAAAAATTATTCGAATAGAAAATGTACAACTTGGCATTTCTACTGTTGACTACCACCGGCGTATTTTTGTTTTACACAAAATCAAAAGATTGAACTGCAGATTTGTCGATAATTATTTTTAATGTTTTGCTTGAATTAATACTCCAATTTGCACATAAGATGTTTAAGTATTTTTAATAATATCACATATAACAATATTCCGAAGGCGATAACGCCACCAATGTTCCCAAATCTAATAACCAGCTTGAACCCGTTATGTT
Source organism: Drosophila nigritarsus (assembly GCA_035044305.1). Taxonomy (NCBI): domain Eukaryota; kingdom Metazoa; phylum Arthropoda; class Insecta; order Diptera; family Drosophilidae; genus Drosophila; species Drosophila nigritarsus. The sequence goes on from JAWNMF010000736.1 coordinate 24,335, forward strand.
AAATAAGGCTTTCTTACTTTTTTTGTGCTTTTTTGATTCCACATTCATTGCTTTCTTGTTGCGCTGGTTTATCCCTTGATTTGAGCTTTGACCTTCAATTGGCTTGCCGCGCGTATAATTTTATTGCTCCACAACTTTGGTTCAACCTTGAAGCCTCCGACTCTACAGCCTGTTTCACACTGTCGAATATTTTGTTTTAATTTAAGTAACAGAAATAAATATAGTTAAATAAATATAGTTTACAATTTAAACAAAAAATAAATATACAAATTTTTCTAATATACCTTATAAAAACTATGGTATCAAGGTCAAGAAAAACGGTAATCAACCACATAATGTTTTAGTAAATACCTGCATACACCGCAGCTTTTCTTGCGCTTTTGTTCATTGTTACAATAATTATAGCTGGAACACAATAAGCAAAATTTCTGCGTTTTTTGCTTATATTGTTCCAGTTGTTAGCCATGAATTTTACAGTTTTCCTAAAACATTCAAATAGACTTTCTAAAAAATTTTTTGCTAGGTCCATTTCTATATAAGAAAACTCACATTTTCAAGTATGAATAGAATTATGTCAAACTATTTTTCAATCAATTTTTGATTCAATTTGTTATAATAATTTTTGTAAGCTTTCCTATTCATTTTTTAATTCGGAGAGCAAAAACAAAACAACTAACAACAACAACAACAAAAAAACAATTCGAATGATTCACTTTTGTATGCTTTTCTTTGCAAGACATTTTTTAAAGTGTACACTTTTCTCAACGTTTTCAAAAAAATTTTTTGTTTATTCGAATAACTTTTTTTTTACGGTTAGCTTTTTCTTGTTCTCATTCCCCATTTCTTTTATCTAAAAAATGGAATTCACGTTATTATTCATATTTTTTCAATTTGAATACATACCTATCTAGCAATAAGTATTTTAATATTTGTTTCTGTTAAATAGTGTATAACAAAGTCTTATAGTGTGAGTCATTGTGTCACAAATATTGACGATTATTTTATAACACCAAAGACCTGTGTAATTATGTGTAAAAATGTTCTAAATCTAATATCGTTTTTACATATGTACCAGTCAAAAACAACAACAAAAGCTGTAGTTCAATCAACATAGCATCTAAAACATTCATTGTTAGCAAAATGATTTTGTAGTATAAGAAAAGTTTTAAAGAAAATTCACATTCTGTTCCTTTCAGGAACTTTCTTTATCTTAACTATAATTTTTTAGTAGGAATAATTAAAAATCGAAATTTTGTAATATTACTGCAACGGTTCCGGACGCTCTTATAATAACAACAATTCCAACTTGTATTTACAGCCTTTTCCGCAACTCCGCATTTGCTGCATTTTGATAGTTAAATATTTATTGCTTTCTTGTGACCAAAGAGCGAGGAGATGTTTTTTCCCCAACACTAAAGTCAAATGTCTGAAAAGTTTTTGTTTATATAGTGACTATTTTACTGCTTAAGAATTTTTAACAAGAAAATGTACTTTCGTCACTTTCGTTTACAATTGAAAAATTTTGTCTTATTAATCAAAACTATTTTTGCTAATTTTTTTTCATAACTTTGTCAACAAATTCACTCTTTTGAAATTAATTTGAGTCTCAAAATTGATTCAAAATGCTAAATGAAATGGCCAAGCGGTCGTGAAGACAAGAGTGAAATTTGGCCGTTTTTATAAAAGTATTTCAAGGTGTGTGTTACCATTAAGCTTTCAGATTCTTATGAGATTTTTCTTCTAAAAATAAAAAATTTTAGTCATAAATGAACAAAAATAACAAATACATATTGGAGGTCCAAGGACAAAAAAACGCCGGACAAAAGAACGCAATTTTTTGACATAAACAAAGTAAACAACACAAAATGTCCGTATTTTTTTAATTTTCGTCTTTTTGCCCAGCGTAATTTTGTCCACACACTCATATTGGCGTTCCAGTCCGATCGAAGAGAACAAAAATAATAAAACTGCTGAAAAAATGTTTTGAGAAAAAATTTTCTGCCTTAATAGCTTAGAACACAATGAGCAAAAATTTTGAAGTAATAATAGAAAAATTTTTTTCTTTAAATTTGTTTTTCTAAAATTTCAACATGAATCGGAGCTCAGATTATCTGAAAATTATTTAAAAACTAAGGTTTTGAGGCCGAGAATTACTATAATGACATTTATTTCTGATAGAAACATTTCATAGGACCCGTAACTATAAAGCTCTTTATGAAAATAGAGTCAGATCTCTAAATTTTAAGTTAAAATTGATCCAAAACAACTGACTAACTCATTTTTAACAAAATTATCTATAATCTTGTCAAATTTAAGCAAGATTGAGTGCTTACAAAAAAAGTTCTGACCAGAAAAGTAAAATCAAACAGTTATGTGAACATAATTTAATAAATATCTGGCGGATCGAAAAATGGTTTTAATCGTTGTGTTTCCCATGTAATTCTCTATTGACTGTTGTAATTCTAGCCAAAATCGGCAGTTTACAAAAAAAGCTCTAAGCAAAAGCGCAATTTTTTTTTTTGAAAGTCCGTTAAAAAGTCCGTTATAATTGTAACAAGAAATTTAACTTTAGTGTTTTTGCTTGTTTTTTCATTTAAAAAAAATGTTTTTTTTAAAGAAACTGGACATATTCTATGCTTATTTGTTTACATTTCTAGGTCTACTTTTGGAATTTTATAGGCATACCTGTGTGTGTACGTATGAATGGACACCCGACCAGCCGTCTCACATTTTTTTTTTTATTATTTCTTGATTTTTGGTAAATGCAAGAGAGAATTTATGCTTACTCTTTTTAATATATGTGCAAATTGTTTGAGTTATTCCATAAAAATATTTTTTACATTTTTTTTTGTTAAGAAATGCGAGAAAACTGTAATACGCCATTACAAAATAGCAATACAAAAATATAATTTCAGCTTTCCCCCTCTTCATTTTTTCCTTTGCCTTTTTCGGGTGTGTAAAGGTTTTGGTCTTTTCTTTCATCCCTAATTGTGCTTGCTCACCTTGCCTTTTTTGTTGGCTAACAAAAATTATTGCAGAGGAAGAAAAAAGTAAAAGAGGACGATAAAGGCGTGAAATTTGTTTTCTGTAAGCACAATGCTAAGCAAATAAAGCTTTTGTGTTATCAAAAAAAAAAGAAATATATATATATAAAATTTTTGCCGTTTACGATTACCCGACAGAGAGTAAGGGAGGGAGGAAATGATAATAGAAAAGAGTGAGATGAGAAAATTTTCTTTTTTTGCATATTTTACGAAGGGTTTTGCGTTTTTGAAAATAGATCTTACCCCTCTATTTCTTAGTTTTTATTGTTTTTTCATTTTTGGTCAAATAAAAGTATTCTATGTAGAATAATGTACAATGTATTTAAAAGAAAAGGTAATTGACACTTTTTTTGGCATGAAACAAAAATTTAATAAATAATAAGTACTCTAAAGTGCCTTAGATAAGTCCGCTTTCATTTTTTTGTTGCTTAAAATTAATTTGTTAACAAGTTTTATTGGTATATCATTGAAATAAACAAAAAAATAACTGAAAACATTTTCATAATTATCATCTAAGTTCATGGAGTTTTAAATTCATATCGAGATCCTCCGTTTCATTCTCATATTCTTTATATAAAGCTTTTTCAAAGCTGTGCATATAATCGTATCTTTGAATAGTTTAAGAAAGCTTTCACTCACTTTTTCCACTGGTTTTAAACCTTAGCGATTTATTTAGTCTTATATTTAATAATAATGACATTTGGTCCCAGGCGCTTGGTTTTCTGAATTGTTTTGAAGTTGTAGTACTTGGCCCCATGAGTGTTTGACATTTTGCCATATTTTTAGCATTGACCATTGTCTCAAAGAAATTCAAACCTTCGGTCTCAAGACAAACAATCTACGGCACATTTAGTCTAAAAGAGCATTTCATAAAGTTTTTTACTATTGTAATAACAATTGGCGTTTTTCACTTTTTTCAAATCTCTTTGTTTTTTTGCTTTTGTATTTTTTGAAATGTTTGGCTGCTTAGTTTTTACACCAAACGTTGGTTAACCAAGTGGTTAGGAATCAATAAACTAAATTCAGGAAGCTTGTTTAAATTAGGCAATTGATATTGTGAAAATTGTTTGGAAAAGGACAGCATTTCCATTATTACAAAAAAGGCTATAAAACTAATCATATTTTTGTTTTAAATGTTTATTTTTTTATTCGGCTTCTGTCTTATTGGCTCATTCTTTCTCTTGTTTCAATTTCGGTAATTACGAGGAAAAGAACTTCAATTTTATCATTTGTGTTGAAATATTGGAAAAAAAAATTGTTTCAACAATTACAAACAATTTGTTTTTTGATTTTTGGTGAAATTACGACAATGATTTTAAACAGAAATTGACCAAAAATTGGCTGAAAGGTTGTTCCGAGTCAGGACAAATCAACTATTATTGCAAATTATTATAAAAAGTCAATTAGAGATTCAATTTAAGACAATTAAGGATTACAGTGTGTAAGTATTTGAAAAATTTTTAAAAACAAGAATCAATGAATCTGACTAGAAAGTACAAAAAAGAGTTTTAATAGAAAACAATCGTTTCAGAACCCACACATTCACAAAACAATTTTTAAATACATTTTGCTATTTTGACAACCTAATTGCTGCATAAAACTTAACGAATCTTACAAAAACTTGAGTAATTGGATTTCCGTGTTAGTGCAACAATGTGCAAAATAAATGACGGAATAACTTTGATGTAAGAACTGCGTCACTGCCTATCAGTGCCTTAGTGAACTTTAGTGCACATTTGGCCTTAATGTAAAAATATTTTCACTTGATTGCGCCCAAAAATTTGCGTAGTTATAATAGTCCTTGTCCCGTAATCAGTCCTTCTCGCAGAGCTATCTCTATTTTTTTTAAAAACTCTCTTCTACCTCTAGACGCATTTTTTGGTTTGTTTCTCTTCCTTTTATGTTAACAAAAAAAATCTCTGTTGTTCTTCTGCGGAAAGGAATAAATCTTAAAATCTCACTTCGCTTTAAACTCGAGAATTTGTTCAATCAATCGCATGAATTTGTAGCCGGCAGCTACAAATAAGTGATGGACTGCCACCAAATTTTTGGACGGCACTTGAAAGGCAACAAACGATCTGTAATATTTATTTGTTCAACACTTGTTTGGGAAAGGGCAATCATGCGTCATGTAAAGAATTTATTCCTCAACTATTGACAAACATTCATTTCATTTTTACTCGACAAATACGTGTCTGTCTTGTTTTTCTTTCCCGTCCCGAAAAATCGTAAAATCAAACAACTTTTTTTTTCCTTTTCTATTACACCTCTTTTGCTTCGTCCCTCTCTTATATTTTTATTGTAATTTGCATTGCCTTTTTTTTGCTTTTAAATTTGTCTTAAAAATTTTGTATTGTCAAAAATTTTCTTTTTAGCTGACTTTTTTTTTTTTTTTTTTTTGAATTTTCCTCCTATTTTTTTTTTCTATAAAAGCTATTCCACCCTTTTCTACATTCAATTTTTAGCATTGGTCATTCCGTGTATTCTTTGGCGCAATATATGACTTTTCCACTCGGTTTTATTGTTGTGGAATTGTGAATAGGTTTTCTTTTCCGTAATGTTTCCGCACCGGCGATGAATAATTTTTTTATGTAAAATATTGGATTGCTTTTTTCTGTCTTTTCGTTTATTTTTAGCAATAATTTCAGTTTCGAACAAAATTGTTTGATATAGTGTTAATATTTACTTGTAGGGGCCGTGTGAGTCACTTTTTTTTAATTTACATTTTGTAATGTTTGGATTTGCAAAGCCAGTGATAACTTTTGAACACTATGATCATTTGTTTGGATTGGCTAATTGAACAAAAAATGGAAAGATTTTTATTAACTCGAAAATGGTACTAAAAAGTATTTCCGTTTACGAAGAATTTCAAAAACTTATTTATATTAACGTTTTTTGGCCGCGTTTTTTTTGTTTGATTTGCCCTTCGTTTTGTCTGAACGCATTTTCGTCCTATACCTTTTGTCCTACATCCATTATGTGTCATTTTGTCCGACGTCATTTTGGCCAAATCTTTTTGTATTCGATTTTTCAATTAGAACCTTTTTGCCTCTCTGTCTTTTAAGCGCATCTTTTTATTTTTTTCACTTTTTGTCCGACGTCTTTTTTAGGTTTGTGCGTTCTGTTTGTCCAGCGTCTTTTGGTCCTTACTTTTCTTTGTCTGGCGTCTTTGTTTGTGACTGATGGTCTGGTGCCTTTTTGTCTTTCTATTTCTTATACGCGTTTTTTTGTCCAGCGCTTTTTCATCGTTTTTTTTAATTTAATTTTTGGGGCTTGGATTTGCAGATTCTTTAAACGCTTTAAGACCTTTTTCTAGAATTTATCAATTGGGAAATAAGCTGAAATATTTTTTTTTTTTGTTTTTTAAAAATGTAAAAATTTGGACCAATTTCATTTATATGACTCATTTACTTATTTTAATACGGTAACAGATTAATTTAGATTTTTCCAATATAAAATTTTGTCTCATTTCTACGTTTGGCTGTATAAAATTGGAAAAATGTTTCTCTTTTACTTCCAATTCTATTAAATACAGTAAACAACACAAAAAGTACCGTATTTATGTTGAAAAGCGATTTTAAAATTTTTCCCAATACATTTATTAAGTTTTACTTGACAATTGTGCATCTTTTTGTTCGCCTGGTTTTTTGTGTGATTGTATTTTTTCCTGCGTTTTTTTTTCTTTTCCTGCGACATCTTTTTGTTTCTATTTTGTTGTCTGCTTCAGTTTTTCGTCCTCGAAATTGTCTTTTCGTCTACTTTTTTTGCACAACATTTTTTTTTCTCTCTGCGTCTTTTTGTTCGCGTCTTTTTGCTTGTCTGTATTCCTTTTGCCCGTATCCTTTTGTACTACGATTTTTATTTCCGTCTTTTTCCCTCGAAGTTTTCTTAACCGACTCCTTACATCCGGCGCTTTTTTTGGCTTCTTTCCGCGTCATTTTGTATTAATATCTGTACAATTGCTTGCAAATATAACAAACAAAAATTTTAGATTTCAACGCCAAAAGATATATTTATTGTTATGATTTGTTTATTATTTTAATTTTAATAAGCATACTTATTTATTTCACACTTACATCTGATGAGACAAGAACTCATCCGGAGGCTTAGCGTTTCCAACATTTTCTGCTTTTGCACATTCACCGTTCTGGTGTTATGTTTGGGGCGGACGTTTGCGCAATTTTCGCAAAGCGGTATGCCAAAGGTGTCGCCAGCCGCCGCCGCTTCTGCCAACACCGCTTTCAATCAACGAAACATTGAGTCGGACGCGGGCGCACAAATATATTCCGCAACGGGCCAAAACGCGTTTTTCGGCGGTAAAATTTACTTTTTTAAACAATTAGGCGTTTAAATCATAACTTTTAGTGAATTTGGTTCCTTTCGGCACCAAAAACGGTGATCACAAAGTGGCGCCGGGTTTTCTCACCTCCGGTCAGACTGTTGACTTGTATATGTACTTTCCATTTTACGGCGGTCTCTACAATTATACAACGGTATGAAGCTTTGATTTTTTTTTTTAGAAGTTACATAGCAATTTTTTAGATATCAGTAAATGGGTACATGACATTCGCTACTGTGCTCGACCAAGGCCCAACAATCAATGTGGGTCCGGATGCGACGGATTGGCCGAGACAACAGGACCCCGCCATGATTGCGCCGTACCTCTGCAAGCAACAGGTAAACTAAAAAATATGTTAAAAATAAACAATTTATATTTTACACGTTTTGGAGAGCCTTATACACAAACATGTATTTTTCGTAAAATACATTTTATTTTATTTACACAGCTTAATCGATTAATTTGCATTTCACCCAAGTTAGATTAGTAATAAAGGTTTAGGTATTATAATAATTAAAAATGTTTTATTTTGAGATAAAATTTATTTGTAATACGAACATTTTTCAAATTTTTACCGTATTCAAAGTAAAGCTCTTTCAAACAACTCCCTAGCATTTCGCACCCACGGAAAATTTAAGCGGTTTATGCAAGAGTCGATGGGATGCGGCTTGGTAACGGACATTTCAATAGACGTCTAGTATTACAAAAATAAATTATGAATGTCGGATAAAACAAAATTTGGTTGGCGCAAGTTGGGTTGGTGCGCGAGTGGGTTTTTCGTCATCTAAATGGACTCAAGACTCGCTCTTAATGAGGAACCGGCTTAAAATTTTTTGGATGTTTCTTTCGCCGGCAGTTGTGGGTAAAGGTAAAGGCTATGTAACCTTTTCAATTGTCAATGCTATTTCTTTTTGTCTGACGTTAAAGACAACGAAAAATAGTGTTTCAATATGATAGGGTTACTGAGCCTTTGCCCTTCACTGCTCACCGGCGCTCACCGGCATCCGCATTTTTTTTTAATAAATCTATCAAATACAATTGAGAGAAAGACCTCCCCGAGAGCTCACGGGTTTTTGTACATTCTGGGATTCAAGTCAAAGCACTGCAGTACTTGTGTAAAATATTTTATGATTTAGATCGCCCAAGATGGTAATGTGGCGATGCGCGCTGGTGTTTATTACCGGCTGATTATGCGTCAGTCATTGTTTGGTCGTGGCACGAACACCAACATCAACGTTGACACAATTAACACCGAGTCTATGGGGAGGTCGAACTACATTCCACGCAAACGGTGTCCCGGCACTGGAGACAACTACGTGACATGCGACCAAAATGGCGATCAATTTTTAGACGAGCAGATGAGGCTATTGCAAGGTTTCTTTAATTTTTTGTGGCTTAACTTACTAATTCTTGTTTTGCAGATGGGGTTGCGGGCGCAACAGCTTTTCGCGCTGACGCCGCTTTTATTGTTACTTGGCATAATACAGCATCGGCACTGTCGGCGCGCTCGGACATGGACGCCGGCCAGCTGGCTACCTACCAAGCGATTTGGCTGACCGATCAAGCCGGCCGCCTCAGCTATGTTATTCTCAACTACGATAAACTCGGCTTCGACGCCGCCGACATTCGCATGAACTCGCGGTCGGGACGTTGCCAGGTAACGTTGATTCATTATATGTGTTTCACTTTTTTATTTCAAACCGCTTATTGTCCTTATAGGCATTATTCAATGGAGGCAATCACACTGGCATGGTTCTTGTCGACCCAACCCAGAACTACAAGAACACTCCAAAAGTTTTGGCCCAGCGTTCGGGCGTCCCACAACAGGTACGCGGCCGGTACATGTTCCGCGTTGACGATGTGGTCCGACCGGGTGGATGCTCCAACAAGACCGGAGGGACATGTACGTTTTTTTATTCATTTAAATGTTTAAAATGTTTAATTTTGTTTTTGGAGTCGATCCAGTTTGTCTATTCCCCAGAGTTTCTTAAGCACCTTTCCTTGTAAACATAAGCTAATTGCATATGCCTATTGCATACAACTGTAATAATAAGCTACGCGGAAGTTTTAGTTTAAAGTTAAGCGTAATCTTAAGATAAACGCCTGAGCATTAGATTAAGGTGATTGATTGTGCTTAAGCTTAAAGTTTTTGACTAATCCTAAGCTAATGGTAATCGGCTAAACTTAATCTTTAAAGCAAACGTTTAAGCCTACGCTTAACGTAATTAACTCATCGTAAGGAAAGCGACTAAGCCTAAGCTTAACTTAAATTAATTGCCTGATTACAAACCTGCGATTCATAGGGGTTATGCTATATTAATGCTGGCTTTTTCAGACCCAATGATGATTTATCCCAACATTGTCAACATGTTGGGCGAGATGACCGTTGATATCAACGCTATTTGTTTGGATCGGACACAAACCTACATTCTTATGATCGAACAAAGACAAGTTAGAATCTTTTTTTTCTCGCCCCAATTCTATTCAGTTTTTTTTTGCAGACCGCTACGTGTACGGTGCTAAATGCGGCGATTGCGCGGTGTAACATTCCAAAAATTTATGATTGGGGCACAAAAACTGTATACTTCCAACCGCAAAGCATGGGCGCCAACGACGAAAAAGCTTTTGTGGGATACATTTATTTTGGTAATTTGCTTTTTATTTTTTTCCTTATATGGCTTACATTGCACAAACTTGATGATCATGTGCCAAAGGTCGACCAAGGAGGATGCTACATTACCTTTTATACGTATCAACTAAGGCTAAAACTACTTTTAAAGGATTTATACGGTCTTGAAAAAAAAAGTTTTACAAATTTTTGGAAAAAAAAATTTTGTTTTAAATTTTTGCGTTTTTTCTAAATATTTTTTTTGCTTTTGTTCTGCACATACTGCTGGAGAAGTGTTGAAAAAACTCGGGGCTAAAAAAAGACTGGTCAAAAAAAGCGAAGTTTGGCTTTTGAAAAATAAATTGAAAAAGCAATATTGCCGTTTTTGAAAATTGAAAAAATTCAAGACGGATTTAAAAGATATTTTTTGGAATTTGGAAAAAAAAGAAACTATTGTGGATCTCCTCAGATTTTTCACGGTTTTGAACGGAAACTGTGTAAAATAGACCGAAACATTGGTCGTAGTGAAAAAATTGAAAAAAAAAGTATGCAATGAATGAAAAAGTTTTCATTAATTTATGGAGTAATTTTTTTGTTTCTTTTTTTTTGAAATTATTAAACTTTTAATATCTCTTTTATTCGTTTAATAAGTCGTTTGGTTAATTGAAATTTTTTATTCGAATCTGCACTTTTACTTTTAACATAATGTATGCTTTTTTTTAAGTGCCTCCGACTCTAGATCCAATGCGCTTGGATATTGGAAATATTTACGATTGGTTCAAGAATCCTATGCAATACCAGGTTTCTGCATTTTTTTATCTTTTAACTTTTGATATCTAAAATTTTGTTCAGGTAATGCCAATTTCTTGGTACCCAAGAAATTTTACAAATCCGGACCTCAATTACAACGATGCCAATTTGTACACCTTGGGAGACGATCAGTTGTACAGCGTTCAGTTGGGACTTTACGTCATCGGCTACAAGGAGGCGAAGGACGACAATGTTTGCATTTTTTTTTATTGTTTTTGGTGTTAAACTTTAAATGCCATCATCGAAAAACTCGATTTTTTTTAGTAAATAATATTGCAGAATGTTGTCTAGCTGTTAGAATTCTTGTATTCCATGGGAAAATCGGCTGTTTTTGGTCTTCTCGGTGTTTGTCTTGGGTTGTACAGAAACTTCTTGTAGTATTAATTTTTTAGTTTTTTTTTCACTGTGCTGCACATGTAGTTGTAAGCAGGCATGAATATACTTGATTGTGGCTCTATTGAAAATTCAACGTGTTTTTATAGAATTGATTTTTGGGCCTATTAAAAGACTTTTTAAAGGCCTAGCTGGTTATCCTTCATGGAAAATAGCGCTTTGCATATAAAATAACCTAAACCTATAGCCGAACCCTAAGCTTTTTTATTCATATATTAATAGTAAAACAAAAGTTTAACAGTTTTTTAATTCTGGTGATTTAAAAAAACATTTGATTGCCGCACTTGTCATAAGCGCAAAAAATTTAAAATAAAAATACAACAGGAAAATTGTACATTTAGCTGATATATCTACTGCGTAATTAATTAAACGAATTTGTTCACTGATAAAAAGGTTAAACCATTAAAATTTTAAATTTATTTAAACAATTTCTTTCAGATTAAAAAATTCCGACCCGAGCATCGGGTGCTTTGCCGTTTGACGTCGTATGCGAACCGCAACACTCCAGAGTATCGTTACGCTGCGCAAAAAGAGCGCATCAACTTGAACCAAGTGGAGCAATGGTATATGACGGATTGGGAGCGCATGAATGAGTTGTATACTTATCGCGTCGGCTACCTCAAGTTGGGTCCTTTGCGTTCGAACGATATGGCGCAGACGGCGCCGCGCCTATTATCCGGGTGGGTGTACAATTTTAGTTTAATAAAAGGCAAATTAGGTAAATTACCAACTCGCAACTGTCAACTTGTGAAGTTTTGACTTTTCAAAATCAATTTGCGAGGCTTTGAAGTCAGAATTGTCAATTCACGGTAAATAACAACTCATAAAATTCAACCTTTTATAGGTCAACTTGACTTCGAGACTTCAAAGCCTCAGAAATCGACTTTAAAAATTTAGAAAAATTTTGCGAATAGACTTTTTTTTCCACAATGATATTGAGTCCCGACACGAACTTTTTTTACCAAAAACATAATTTTCCTAGCTTTTTTCATTTTTATTGTTATTAAATTTTATGTATCCGTTCTTTATCTTTTATTTTCCTAATCACTTTTAATACTCGCCTGTCTAAAACACAACTACAACAAACATCTTTGATTTTTAATTATTATTTTATTTTGCAGCTTGGTCTCGGCACCAATCTCCCTTCACTGGCTGTGGACAACAAACAATCCCCGCTTTGATACAACAACATTTTCTCGACAAGAAAATGACGCGCAATCGGAATTTGTCACCAAAAAGGCGACTGAAATGTGCCACGATTGGTATGATGAGGACGGCGCCCAATGGAATTTCCTGCGCGACACCGAAACCAACGCCTCGTGTCCGTGCATGGAACACCAAGCCAAATACGATCTGGGTCGATTTATGCCACATCCCCGGTAAGTCTAGAGCTTGGTTAGCAAGACGAAAGAATTATTTAGGAGATGGTACCTCATAGATTATCGTTATTTAATTTTTATTTACGTCTTAAGCGACTCTAAAATTACGGTACCAAAATTAAACAAATAATTAAATAAAAAAATGAAATTACAAAAATGATAAAGAGCGTTCACTAAAAGTTTATGCCAAAGGCTAATGCTTTTTTTGTGATTACGTGGAATTTTCGTTTTGTTTGGTTGTTTTATGCATTTGTGACAAGAGAAGTTGACCATAATACAGTCAGTTATGTATAGTATAGCTAATTCTGTATTACCTCGTAACCATAGTATGGCTTTCGAATTCAAGCTTTCGTTGGTGGGATTAGTTGAAGGCATTCCGTTCTGACCTTTTAGATGCTCACAAGTTTTTCGGGATATCACTTGTACAACAATGATTGGCGCCAAAAATTGTTATATGAGCTCGTCAAATATTTACGGTTCCGGCTCATACGCAGGCACTTCGCGCCGCTTCGATTTTTTTGGTCACGACGACGATTACTATCGTGGCGACGGTGGATTGTAAGTTTTAGTTTTACTCCTTTTATTGTCAATTTTTTTGCTTTAGCTTTGGACCCTCGCAGACGGGCGATCCATCATCCAATAATTATGGACGGGACCGCAACGATTTTACCAGTCGTTTTCCAACGCATTACGGTCAGGTTTGTTGCTATGACGAAAAGGGGTTCCTGATGCAGACAACGTATCAGCCGGTCATCAAGGTAATTGACGAGACACCCTACAACCCCGGTTTTCCGCTGCGCGCTTACGAGTTTGGCACATCGCCTTATATGGGACAATCCGAGGTGCCAGGGACTGTCGGCGTTCCACCACGACTACATGCCCTACTTTTTGTGCTGCAAGTTTGCCAAGTTCAGGTGCCAGTTGTTTTATTGGCGGCGACCCAGCAGCGGCTGTCAACAATATCAGCCGCCTGCAATTGGTAAAATTTTTTTGTTTTGTAAGCTATTCATAATTATTGTATATTATCTAATTGACGCACCGACGTTTTCCAGTTTAGCTTTTCTATTTGTAGTTCCTAATATGAGAGAGAATGGTGCAAAAAGAATGGATGCCTTTCTTTTTAAAACTTTCTGCTTGAGTTCAAAAGTAAATTCTTTTAGAGAGGCGCATTGATTTTAAATATTATTTAAGTCAAACAACTATGGTATTTTCTTTAAAAGAAACATCTCTCTATTTGAATCACTCCTCTTACTTTTGAGTTATTAAATATTTCTGATTTTAATACTAAAGTGAAGGTTTTATTTACTTTTTTTGATCATATAATTTGTTCATTTATTTTTATTCATTTAATGTAGATTAATGAGGATTTTATTAACATGTGTATTAAATTATGTAGCAAAAATATTTGAAATTTGATAAAATAATGTCATTGAAAAATAGAAGCTTCGATTAGAGGGAATACGGTATTTGATTTTGTTTGTATTTAAACGCTTTTTTATGACAAATCAAATTTAAAAAAATTTTGTTTTAAAAATGCTTCAATTAAGGCATTGCCCAAGGCGCTGGCGCGTTTACTACTCTCGACAACGAAAAATTTGTTTTCAATGAGCCGGGAGTCTACAATCTTTTGTACATTCCAAAAACAATTTCCAATCCAGAAGTGAGAATCCAAATTCGACTCGAGCGCTATCCAAACAGACGCGTTGACTTTAGTGAGTATTTTTGGTTTGCAATAAAAACTGAAACTTTTCATTTAATCAATTCACAAATTTTGTGTGTTTAGGCACATTGGGTCGATATTTGTCTCAAGAGGAACTTGTCCAACCTTCCAACGCTACCGTAATTACCGGCATTACCATCGAGGCGACCGGCACCGATCGTGTGCACGTTGTGGCACGCGGTGACACTCGCCGTTTTCGTTACAGGACCAGCGTGATTGTCGGCAATATTTTGCGATACTTTGATACTATGCGTCTTCAACGATTCAGAGGTTTGCTGAAAATTCGTGATGTTAATACAAAAAGCAATAATAATACTGCGTTTAGGCGTCCTTATTTATGTGAACAACGTAGAGCGCGGCCAGCCGGAGGTGTATGTTGTCTTGGAAGAAGCGCAAATTGGTATCCGAATTCGGGAATCATATTCCCTGGACATTGATCGACTGCCTCAGTACCAAGAAAGTATGGGAATGCTTGATATTGCGCTCAGTGTTCCACCACAATACGGCGTGGTATTTTTTTTCACATAATATAAATTTTTGTGTTGGATTGAAGCCGCTATTGTTTTGTGGGGAAAAAAGTAAAATAAGAAATCAGTTGTGGCATCGTGACGGCGCAAATATTTATGGCGCCCTTAAACGCAAAAAGAAAAGGGTAATGGATATGCTTGTTTTTGACAAACTAAAATTTTCTTTGGTTAAATACAAAATTGAAAAAAAATTCCAACTCACTAAAAAAACTTTTGAAACGCGAATAAAATAACCTCGTGCCACAATGCCATTAAATAGATAGCCCGAGCCTGAATTTGACTTAAAAAATTACAATAATTGAGCAAATGGCGACATTTTGTTGGGAGACCATTCAAAAATGCCAACAATTTTACAAATAAAATAAGAGTTAGATAATTTTGTTGCAGGACCATTTAAATAAATCCTAAAAAATTTGAAATTGAACATTTTTTGCATTTTTTTTTTCAAATTGGTTTGTAATATTTTCAACTTTGTTTTGCGTGTTAATTAGCTAAGGCTCAAATTTTAGACCGATTTGATAATAATTTCAAAATGGATAATGTAATTTGATTGTTCCAAAATAGTTATTTTTTCCAAGCGTGTTGGTTTAAATGCAATCAAGTGGACTTGCGTTGTGTTTTTTTTATATTTAATCTGGAATTATAAAATTAGCATAACAATTAAAATCCAGCATAGGCTTTTGCTTTTTTTATTTTTTTTATTCAAATAAAATTTGCTAGCGTCCCGACGGCGACAGAACGCGTGAGCAGGAGTTGCGCCAACGTTACAATTTGCCGCGCGTGGCCGGCCTTTTGCGCCCTTATCCGGACAACTCGATGGTAATAACCAGATCGACTCTAGTCTCGGAGAACGTCAATAGTGAAAATGTTCGAGCCCAAATCATCAACAATTGTAATTTTTTGCTTTGACTGGTTAAATATTGCAAATTGTTTTGCAGACCGTATACCTGGAAGCGCTGGCGGCAGTGGTTCAATGGGCGACTCACTTGCAAACACGCTGAATCGGGACACGCCAACGGACAACATGTTCACGACGAGTCGTGAAGAGGACAAAAAGTTTGAAACGTTCCCCGAGTCACACATTAAAAGTGGACCAATTTATAAGACGGCTCGAAATTTATCATTCGTAAGTTTTTTCATTTTGCGTTGATACTAACAGCAGTACTTTTGGTCATTTTTAACAGAGCGTTTAGTTCTTCATCAATTTTTTGCTCAACAGTAAGATGACTTTTAGTCTTACAGCATACGAATTGTTGGCTTTATAATGACGGAATGTTTAGTCCAAATGTAATAAGACGTTTGGCCCAACATTTTTAAACGTTTAGTCCGATAGATAGTCCCCTTACAGCAAGGGGAATTTTGTATTAAAATGTAATATGATGTTAATAACGATGAAACTTTTATCTCAAATTCTCATTTATCAATTAAACAGGACTTTTGGCCTAGCAGTATTAGTACTTTTGGACTAAAACTACTAGCAATCCAAAATTAGAGTAAGATTTTGGCTTGATAGAAAAATTTGGTCAATAGTAAAAGGACTTTCAGCTTAATTAACGAAAGACGTTTAGTCCTAAAAGAATAATTGTGACATGATGTTTGGCCAAATCAGTAATCGGACTTTTGATCAGGGCTTCGGGTCGGATAACAACATGTTGTCTATAAAGGAATTTTTTACACAACAGTTACAAGACTTTCATTTTTGAGCGGATCAATTTGAATTTGTGTTTTCTTTGTTTAAAACTTTTTTTTGCAGGGATTATTACCGTTATTACCCTCAAAGTGGAATGACCATAAAAACTTTGTTAGAAAAATGCGTTGGCGCTGCAGCAAATCGCGAAGGTAATTCTTTCTTTTCTTAATTTAAAGCGCTGTTGAATATAAACCGGTTTAGTTTCCCTGAACCCATACCAGTCAAGCATCTTTAACGACCTCGGACAAATGTGTCCGGACAATCCCGGAAAAATTATACAGGAATGCGGCGACAGTGTAAGTACCTTTTTTTAAGTGTTTGAAAGGTCAAGTTGCAATAGTTGTTGTCTTTTTAGCAACCCTGTCTGTACGATTATACGACGCTGAACGCCGAGATTCTCGGCAACGAGGCAAAAGATTCGTGGAACGCGTTTACGGTTGACCGCGATCAAGCTATCCGACAATGTAATTTTATCAATTTTTGTTGTTTTTTTGTGGTTGCTGAAGGACAAATTTCAAATATTTTTATTATTGCAAATAAATTAGACAGTAGGAAATAATATAGAAATAATAGCTTATTCTTTAACATTGCAATTTCGTGTTTTTATTTTCGAGTAACCACAAATTTGAGATATTATGTTGTTTGAATCACGGCCACAACAATGTTAAAACTTGCGAATGTTTGAAGTTGACTTATTGCAGGTCTTCGTCATAAGTAGGCCCATGCTTCGAGTAGACACGAGTTCAAAGTGTCGCAGATCGACATTTGCTAGTTGGCAAATAGAAAATGTTTATTGTAAAACCGCCAGCCAATTTACTGCCAGCCTAAATGGTGAACAAGATCAATAGCTGAATTAGAATTTCAATAGGACTCAAAAGGTCCAAAATTAAATCCACCGCTAAATGAAAAAGTCATTAAATATTTACCCGAAGAGTACTGAGAGGAAATTTAAATGCCCCAGAAAGCATTCTTTCGGTTCAATATATAGCATAACTGTGAGTTTAGACAACAGCTGTGGTCCCATCAACATTGAATACCCTGAATTCCTCATCAGAAGACTCCGGCGCTCTCCTCTTCCTACATGCAAGGCGACACGGCGCGTTTCGAATGCTTCCAGTCGCATTGGATTCGCGGCGACTCGGAGTACAAGTGCAGCATGGTGGTGGACTACAACTTCCCCAACAACTATCGCTTTGAGTGGAACAAGGGCGAGCAGCCGTGGTGTCGGTCCCGCGAATTGGACAATTTCCTCAACTGGCTTGCCGGCATATTGATCACAATTGGAATAATCACAACGATCATTTTGATCTTTTTGTGCTTTTGGTGCATCAAAGTCAAAAGGCAAAAAGAAAAGGAGACCAACCGGTTGAATGGCTCGCGGTTCCCACGTGTAAGTCCCTTTTATTTTTTTTTGTTTTGACAATTTTTTGGCAAGTTTCAAAGCACAATTTCCACTCTTTATTTTCAGAGTCGTTACGACTTTGATTCGATGCCAAGAAAAACTCAGCCGCCAATCGCTTTGTCCAACGCCGACAATTACGAAGACACAAAATTGTTGAACGGCGACCGAATTGGAAGCCGGTAATTTTTTAAATATATATATAATTATATTAGGTTGTTGCATAACTATCGAGCGTTTTTAACAATTCAAACACACAACTAACTTTTTTGTAAGGAAGACATCCAATCTATTTAATTTTAATAATGGGTCTATTATTTTAAATTCTCCTTGACTCTGGCCTATTTCAACCATTAAAAATGGCTTAGAGTAAAAAAACCGGCGGATTTCTACTTTCAAAACTTAAACGAGGCTAACTGATTCAATTTGAAGGCGTAGCCCATCACAGGTGTTATTTAGCCAAAAGTGTTTGGTCATCGCTATCGCATGACTGACCTCTTCTTGGCTTTTTTTCCAAGCTGGTATCACCTGATTTGAAACGGACAGACTCTACACCAAAAATCTCTCATTGTTTATTTTTTTGAAAGTCTTTTTAAATCTGAACGAACCAATACAAGAGCTTTATGATTATGAAATTGTTAATTTTAAATTTATACAAGAAAACCTACGTTGTTATTAAAAATTTATAAAGTAACGTTTTCCAGTTAAGACAATTCCAAGTTTTACAAATGCATTATTTTGAACAGTCTATGTTTGTGAAACCGACTTTTATTTTGCATTCAAAGAATAGTCTTTCAAAGATACTGTATTTCGCTTTAAGACCAATTTTTCAAATTTTTAAAACATTTTAGGCCTGACGGCGCATACAACACGCCTTCTTTATCGGGGACGCCGGACTTGCGGGCACGACACGCCGGCAGTTTTCGCCCGCCAACTGTAGAGGACGACCCCAAGAGTTTGTTGGGTTTAAACACGAGAGTCTAATAAAAAATCTCTCTCCAAAAAGCAGTTTAAAACAGCTTTTAAATTATAAATTTGTTTATTGGAGGAATTTCATGTATGTAAATAACCCACAAAAGCTTTTATATTTTCTCATTTAATTTAATTTTTTTTATGTGGAACCAATTTTTACATAATTATACATCAAATAGTGCCTTAAAACTTGAAGAAAAAACTGTGATCACAAAGGAAATGTTCCCATTTGTTAGACAAACATTTTATTCTTTAATAAAAACGCCAATTTATTATCTTCTCAAACTTACGCTCATACATCTGCCGCAAACACCAATGTTGTTCTTACGACATTGTTTTTAATAATTTTGTTTTTTTTAATAAAATTTTACCGAAAAAATATGTTTTGATTAGGCACAAAAAATATTACAATGAAATATTTTTTTATTTCATACACATATAACATTTGGCGTTTTAGTTTTTGTTTTGCCAATTAATGACAAAGCAATTTTAAAACGTCAATTACCGTATTTCCTTTAATAGAAGCAGCAGGGTTTTTTTCAATCATCCCAGATAGTTACAAGATCGCGTATTTCGTTTTTCATTCTCAATTTACAAATTTTAGAGCGTTAGAAATTTCTAAACAAAACACTCAAAAATATCGTCTAACAGCTTAAAATCTTCAAGAACTCAGTAAAATTTGATGAGTTTAATTTTGTGATTACATATTGAAAAAGGGCCGACTTTGGTAAGAAATAGTAACCGTGTCAAAACTGACCCCATGGAGTCGTTTAAATGTCTACAATCCGTTAAATATCAAGGTTAATAATTAGTTATACAGTGAGGCTTGTAAGTTTAGTTTTAGTTTCATAATTTTAAAAAATTGTAATAGTCTATAAAGCACTATGGCAAACTGATTGCCTACTGTAATTAAGACTGACAATTATACTTTCAATATACGGTTCCATTAAGCTTTATTAAGCCCGAAGACACCAGAAATAGTCCAGATAACGTATTAAAAAACGTTCATTTAATCGTATAATAGTACTGTAAACAATAATTCGAAAACGGTTTATTCCCTTATACAGACACAAAATAGCAGTAAAACAGTTGGTTTTTTTAAATTTAAACAACATTTATCAAATATTTATCAACGGTAACTTAAACTTAATAATAGTTTAAGAAAACGCAAATTTAATAAAGAAGAAAAAAACCTTATTTTTAGGGTTTCAATGTAAAATCTCTGTGACAAAATCAAACTCATAACAACAGTGATTATAATAATTTCCATTTGAAACCCAAACACTACTTCTTCTACATACAAAAGTCTGAAAAACCATGAGAAAAAATAAACTAAATAATAGGCCTGAAATGAGGGAGCGAATTGCAAATAGTTAAAAGGAAAAGGTTTTTTATAAACAGGATACTGTAACGCATCAAAGGCATTGATATAAATACAGTAACAAAGTTATTTTGGTTTTTTTGGTCTACTGTAAGCCCCTTTTAAAATATCGTAATTAAAAGTTAATAACCGGAGACAAACCAATTTCCGCCATACTCAATTATTGCGTCCAACAAATGGCACAAATAATAGCAAATTGAAATCTGAAACACTTTTATTAGGCCCACTTGGTGTTTAAGCCTTAATTTCACTATACAATTAACAAAAATTATCCCACAGGTGGGGCGCGAATACGCTTAGGCAAAATGAATAAGGCCATAGAACATTATGAACGCAAGCAATCACAAAATTGCGCTTTAACACAAAACGTTCTCGAATCGACGACGTATTGTGAAAACGTAGAAAAAAATGTTAATTCAATACATAAAATACAGCTAACAGCTAAATACAGTTGTACTAAACATAATGTTAAAATGTTCCTCGTCATTTTATTAGAGGCATTTGGGGGAGAATTATTTTAAAAGTAAGAAATTTTTCAACTCCAATGTTTACAGTATCCAAACCAAACAATCAAACAAGAAAATTAAATTGTCATTTCACAATTGCCATAAAAGTTCATATTTACGCTTTTTTCAAATATATTTTGATAAAACCATCGAAATGTAGTATTCATGCAATTATTTTTTTAAGCAAAAAATTGATTTTTACAAAATAAGACAAAATTTTTAAAACAACGCCGATTTTCGTGTCAAAATATTTGCATTATCAAAAATATTAAAAAAAAGCAAAAACAAGAGCTTTCCATGGATTAACAACTTTTTTTTTCACCAGCATAAAAAATTGAAATTTCTGATATACCAAAAAAAATCACAAACAAAAAAACAAATCAAAAAATAATTTTTTACAAAAACTTTTAAGCGGCCAACGACGAAATTTTATTCACCGAAAACTTTCCGACACGATAAATGCCGTAGGCTGTCAGACCGTAAAATGCACCCTTCACAATATACCTTACGATAGTGCTTGTCTTTGAAGGCTTTGGGACGCTAAAAAATAAGAGAAAACATAAATAGAGAAAGAAACAAAAAGAAATTTACGTTAAAAGCTGTGCGCTGTCGATGTGGGAATTCCAATTTTCTAAAATGCCAGCGACGTGCCCGATTCCGACCACCGCAACCACACTGACCGGCTCGTAGGGGACGCCGTTCGACAATGCGGTCGTCCACTTTTCGACGGTCGTCCGTTGGATCAGATTGTGCAAAATGTGGGTCATATATTGGTCGCGTTCGTGCACAAAAATTTCGGTCAATTGCGGGAATTCACCGGCCATCTCCTTTAAAAGTTCCTCCAATAAGTCCTTGTCCTTGCAGCGCTCTACGTCCTCCTGTCTGAAAATGAAAAGTAATGTTAGAAATAAATTTTGATAGCGTTAGTATTATGCTAAAGTAAAATCCATGTCAAGAAAATAGCAAATTTGTTATACGCACCAAAAATTGTAAAAATTTTAAAACAAAAAAATTCTAAAAAAGTAATTGCTCTTAAGCGCCATAAAAAATTATACATTGCAGGCACATTCATAATTTCTTCACTCCATTACATTATTTGCCACACATTTACCATCCTAAAAATTTAGAGCTGTCAAAAATCTGTTGATAATTTCACTTGCCTTATAACAATTACTTGGAAAATAAAAGTAAATACTTGCATGTAGTAAACAAGCAGAAAAAAACCTTTTAAAACATTGCAAAGAAACTTACGTAATATCAGTTCGGTTCGAGATGAGTATACGGAAGAAAAGGCGAATCTTTTGGAAAAAGGAAAGAGAGTTAAGTGCCCGCTGCAATGTAATTTGAATGGGCCGATCGCCGAGCACAAGGAGACAGTGTTTGACGCGCAGAGAACCGCTGTGAGCGGCGCGAAACTCACCGCCCGGCGCCATTCCCAACTGACGCGTGATGTGGGCTGAGGTAGAGAGGAGGAGCACGTGTAAAATGCCTTGCAGAAAGCCACTCTGTAAAACAAACTAATTTCACATAAAAAATAGGTTTATTTTACTCGCATAAATTTGAGGTACTTATGAAAGTAAAATATCAAAAGAATATATTTCAAAAAAGAATTTGTATTTTAGACAATTATTTGAAAAACTGTCCAATGCTTACGGATCACATTAAAAATTTCTAGCACAACGACAGACATTATGTAAAATCTAGGCACTGGGCTCTAATTCTGGCATAATTAGTAATTTTTCGCCTTCGCCTTTACACAAAAATTGAAGTTAATACAATAAAGTAGAAGGTGATTGTTACGTCCCGTTTTACCTCTCTATCGTATGTGTGGTGTCTAAAGGAACGACTGCGAGTGATAGAGCTACATTTTTAAAAAAATACAATTAGCTTTTTGAAAAACCATTAATTTAACTAATCAAAAAGTGCGCCTGGCTATGGATCTGAGAGCGAGGCCAACAGGAGCGGTCTTAAGAAAACAAAGCAAAACCAACCTGTCGTATAATGGCCAGCATGCTGTGGCGATTCAAGCTTTTCGCTTCGCGCAAAAGCGTCTGCTCGTCCATCGACAGAATAGAGATGCGCGAAGAGCACAACTCGACCATGATGATGTCGGGCTGAACGGCGAGAATTGTCTCCAAGACGTCGTGCTGGGACTCGTGGCTGAAGTGCGCCGTACCAACCAAATAAACTTTTGCTTTGGTAAAGCATTCCCCGTATTCTTTTTCGTTCTCACCCTGTGGAACAAACGCTGGGACAAAGGGATAGTTGAGCACAGTCACTAAAAAATTAAGCGGTAATAAAGCTTAAAATCCTGGCATCTGAGTAGAAATCAGGTAGCATTTACACACTTTGTAATCATTCAATTAAAAAATGTTTAAAAAACGAACCAGTACTGGGATTAAACTTTGGATTTTCGACACGCTTTCTTCCAAACACAAAGTCTCCGTAAGTTACAATCTAAAAATTTTTATATCAACACAAAATATATAACTTAGGCTAGAAAATTGATTTATTGACTTTCAATAATCGCCCGCTAAATTTAACAACACTTTTCTTGAGCTTTAGCATCTAAAAAACATTAACAAAAACAAAAAACCACTCTGAAATTAGAGTTGAAGCAGATTCAGTGTTACAAAACAAATTGGAAGATGACTGAGGCTATTGCAATATACTATGTAATAAGGTGTTACAGCGCCTGTAAACGCAAAGCCATCTGGCGCCGAATAGAAAACGGCTTTGTAAACGTTAAGTTGGCCCGGAAAAGAATACAGTTTAAATAACTTCTAACAACCCCAAGTATATTTTATTTGAAAGCCTCAAAAAACCTTACATCAACAACAAAAATTTTAGAAAAAGTAAACACACATGTGCAGTAAAACAAACCTGAGACTCATTCAAATGCGCATTGTCGGTGGTCTTGGGCAGAGTGACTGGCTTTGCGTCATTGTCCTCATTCTCAGACTCAACATCAGGCATTTCACGATCAATGGGATTATCGCCAAAATTTGAGGTTGAATCAACAACGGAAACTGCCGAGAATTGGTCGCCAATCTCGCTGATAGCCTTTGAAATTCTAAAAGCAAACAGTGACAACAGCGATAATATTATTTTATATATATATAAACATATTTTTAATGTGCGGCTGGTCAAAAAAGTAAATGAGCACGGTTGTTTTTAGCTTAAGCTTTATATTGCTTCGTTTTTTTTGAAATATTTTTTTGTGAGCATATTAACGGTCAATACATGATTTGCGTCGAAAGCAACGGTTTCAGTCTTTATAAGAATAAAATTATTCCATTTATAACAAAGGCTTATTAAATATAACTGAAATTATTGAAATTGATAACGCGAGGTCGTTTAGGAAGCGCATACAATTGTATTAAAAAAAATTCAACACTCACCAGGCTGTAAAATACATAAAAATGGAAACACTTAATGTCTCGTAATGTGCGTTAAATAATTATTATTGCAAGGAAAATTTTCCTATAAGCCCATTACAAACATCAGCCTCCATAGTGCTTAGCTAGAACTGCGCAAAAACACTTCAAATGATGCTCAAACACTGTATAAATGCTAAACACCATGTTGCTCTCGTTTTTTTACGATAGCCAGTTTAACAAAAAGCAGCTAATGTGTAATTTGAGTCGGCAGTGAGTTTGGGTGCAAAAAGAATTTGTACAGTTTGGCTTAATACATATGAGCTCATAACGCAGTGGTAAAATTTATTTATAATTAAGTGATAATTGTCACACATTTTCCCATTAAAAATATTAAATAAAAAACCAAAATAATATTAAATAAAAAACCTCAATTTCTTCATGCGAAAAATGTCGTCTTCGGTAAGTTCGGTCGTCGGGTCGGTGATTGAGGGGTTAAGGTGGCCAAAGGACACCGAATTGTTCAACTTTTGATCTTGAAAAGAAACATTACGGTCGCCGCTCTGTGTGGACGCGTCCAAATCGTTGCGGTGACGAAGCGCCTCCAATTCAGTGGCATCGGGATCGCCTTGAGGTGAAAATGTTAAATCCATTATACTTTTTAATTCTGAAAAAAAATGCGTCAATTGATTTAGCCCAAAAAGATATTTTTTTCAGAATATTCAAATCCAAAAATTTGCAAATATAAACGAGCAAATTTGAAAAAAAAAATGTAGAAAAATGTAGACAGTGAAATTGCCGAGAAGCATGCAAATGCCCAGATTAACCTCGGTAAAACTGATTGCTTTAAATACTTTTTAATAATAGTAACCTCGCGCGTGATGGTCGAGATTATGCTCTTTTTGAGGAAAAAAGTGGAAAAAACAAATTTGCAAAAATGGAAGAGTCAAAAACAGAACAAGAAAATTTTTATAATTTTTCACAACAGAAACAATGCAAGCACATCCGCTTAGGACTATTTTCAGTTTAACGCGATTATTACATTTTAATGTATTTTAGATTAAGATAGACCTTCACTTAATTTTTTTCTTCGGAAACTGCCGTCCACTAACAAAGAAAAAAAAATGCTTTTGTATAATATTTTTATTACAGAATGCTATAACTTTGGCTACTCAATTGATAAATCAAAAATGCATGTAACTTTTTTGAGCTATTGGCGCTGTTTTACTTATTCTCAAATATAGCTCAAATAAAACTACTGTTAATTAGTTCCTTGAGAGCATATTTTACAGTAAACAAAAACAAAAACGGTTTTAAATATTGTATTGTTCAAAAATGAATGATCGTTACATTTGTCTATTTTTCCATGACAATAAAAGATTTTTTAAACGATTTTGTCTAACAGAAAAAGCGTTTTATTGCGCGTTGTTTGATTCATAAAATAACAAATGTTCACCTTAGTGTTTGATCAAAAATATCGTATTTCTGCAATTTGCATGCGAAATGACTTCAAACAAGGCGAAACGGCTGATGAATTTCCTTGTGCTTTGTCTAAAATATTTGGTAAAGAAGCACTGTCTTTGTTGTCAGAAAGTCAGTCATTCTCAAAAAGAAAATTAAGAATTTGTGGTAAATTTAACAGAAAGATATTTAAAAATCGTTTAATATTACAACAAAAAATTATAACAAATTATAAAGTGATTTTATCGCTGACTTTTTGGCGTATAATTTCAACAAGAAAATTCAATTCTTTCACACGATCAACCGGCATATCTTGCGACTAAAAATTGTAGTATATTAAGGGTGATATTAGAAAGTTTAATCTTAAACTGAAGTGAGTTGAATGAAAGAGAACTTTTAGCTTAGAGGACATGGACTATTTGCCCGTTTTGTAATAAATGCTTTTTTACTTTTGGGTAAAAGTATTTCAAAATACTTCCAATTTTCAATCATTCCAAATAGATGAGCTTCCATTAGAGGATATTTATCAATGACATTATTTTTTCAAATTTTAAATTTTTTACTACAAATTTCAATACACATGTCAATAAGAACCCCCTTATTTTACCTACAATAAAATAATTAATGGGATTATAGGTCACAAAAGAATAACCATTATAGAACCCCAAACGTTAATGTTAGAAGTCAAAAATTTACAATCACTCAAATATATGGGGGAGGGTTTCTATTAGGAAAAGGCTTCCAATAGTCGAGGAGGAGGGTTCTTTTTCAATCATCTGGTAAGAGAAGGGGGTTTCTATAATATTTGAGAAAATCAATGCATGTGTCTAAAAAAAATTACTTGATCCCCACAAGTATGACGACGCACAAAATCCCCGAGCTCCGCGGCGGCAATTTCAAACACTGCCGGATTGCGGTCTCGCGTCACATTTTCATCGCTAATCGCAGCTGTGTACATCGCCAGCAGCCGAGAATATGATTGATAATGTTGGTCTTCAATTTCAAGAATTCGAGTTTTCTCCATTCTTTCAAATGCTCGATAATCGGTGTCTATAAATTGAGGAAAATCAATAATTATTGTTACATAACAATATATTTATGGGAGAGATGGAGTACACTATTAAAAACAAAAAGATTTAACATGTCCAACAAAATTTGGCTGGTCCAAAGTTCTCCGGCAAAATATCCCTCAATGGCCTTCGGCTAATTGTGTTACATTTGACAATTTTATTCAGATCACGTAAACATAATTGGCTATACAGCGGGGTGTTATATACTGACTTGGAATATAATTAATGGTGATTCAAGTATATTCACTTTTAATCATAATTGTGATGCTGAGCAATACGAATAATAAGATTACGTTTATTATGTAGTGAAAGGTCTCATAAAGTTAATTTATGAGACATTACACATTGAACGAGAGTTAGAGTGCAAAACACTATACAAAGGAGTCGGTCGTCCATTATAAATTAGTTTTATAAAATGCAGCAACGGCTGGAGAGAAGGGTACTATCATTAATGGGTAATGGTTCATTAGACTTCTCGGCTTCTAACGCTATTTTCAACTTTGTCTCACATCAGAGAAAGAAAAATAGCGCACAAAAACATTTTATGGCCCAATGTTTACTTTGCTTCAGCTGACAATAAACGCTCCAATTCCAAGAACTAGTAGACAATGTCATTCAAGCACTATTGTCCAGACGCCCCCAAAAAGGGCAAAAATTAAAAAAAAAAGACCAACCGCTGCCTTCTTTGAAATGGTCATTTGTCGAACCAATTGGCGTTCGGGCGCCCAAATTGCTTGTGCAAAGATGAGTCCATCGCCTAGCACCGAGTTCATGTAGGCAATTGCCAAAATGGCAAGCGTAAAATTCTCGTCGCCGACCGAATATTCTGTGAAACGCTTTAAAAGATCTTCATAACTAAAAATTGGAATTTGAGTATTTTTTTTAAGCCAAAATGTGTTTTAAAAGAACAAAATCGTACAACGGCATAAATGCGTCGAGTGAGGCGATGGCCGTAGACAGTCGAAACGTCAACAAATTTTGTTGGCCTTTTTTGAAGAGGAATTTAGTCAAAATTATTTGAACACATTGCGAAACAATTTCATTTTCAAACAATTTAGGGCCTAAATTAGAGCTTTAGAAATAAAATCGGACAACACCCAATTCTATAATTTGTCTTAACACGATATGTCTGAGGCTTTGCACAATCCCCTTTATTCAAACATACGGGTTGTAAAACAGTTTTCACAAAATTGTGTATTTTCCTTTTGGTGCTACATTATATTTTAACGGTGACTCCTAGTATCTGAAGATGCATAGCTGTTACACGGCCGCACGCCAATTTCGCTCCAACTAAAAGGAGTCGATACACTACAGCGACTCAGAGAATCATATTTAGATGCTGAAATTTTAGAGTCAGGAATTTTTGGGGACAAAAAAACGATTGGTCTGAACGAATTTTTGATAAGACCCTTCTAGAACCCTTTGTAGGACCAAGACCGGTCCTATTTCCAAAAATTTTGAAACAAACATTATTTTAGATCAAAAATTAATATACGTGCACTAGTCCGGTAGCATATTGTAGCACTGAACATTTAACAGCTCCGATAATTCAATACGTCAATTTTTGCAATGTCTTACTTTTTTTTGAGATAATCAAAAAGAGTGAATCTATTGATTCAAGCATTTATGTATCGCTCATGACCATATTTGATTTTTCGAAATAAAAAAATGCAAACCAATTAAAAAGATTTCCGCCAAACGAACAAAGATCTCGTTGGGCTCCGACAAAAGATGGAAAAGCGACGGCCGCTCTTCCAAGATAAGCACGGACCAAAGCAAAGCCAATTCACAAATTTCGACGTCGTCGTCCGTCGCGATGCTATCGTTGGCGCGCTGTTGGACGACGTCGAGTACACGGCGTATGGGAATAAAGGTCCACGCACCATTTACGACAGGGTTTACGTCGGAGGCAAACCGCCAAACCGTTCGGTCTGCTTCAACTTGACTGAAATTCGATTAATTGCCACATAAATATTGAATCTAGTTTTTTTTTTTTTGTATTGATCTAACTGCTAAAAGTAAAGACCTTACGCAAAAAATGTTCAATTTGCGGCACTTAAGTTCGTATAATCAGGATTAACGCAGTGACTATGGCATTGCCTCGAGTTAACTACCGCAAACTCCCCATAAACTGTTCTATGCAATCGGTAATGAATTGTACGAATTAACAAGCCGGAGCCAAAGTTCATTTTTGGATTAGAGTCATAATTTCCATTTGATACTTTGATTTTTGTTCATTTGTTTTAAAAATCGCAATTAAAAATGTGGCTCTATATGGTCCAGTTAATTCAAAAATTTGGAAACGACAAAAAAAATCCCAAGATATTTAAGGTCGGAAACGATTTTTCGTTTAATCTTTAGTGAAAGTTGCCAAAAAGATCAATAGGTAAAAAGTGAGGAATCCAATAAAAAATTAATTCCCGAAAGCCGAAAAAGGAAAAAGAGAATAATGTTCGTAATTTGAAGCAAATAGGAAATACCGTACATTTCTTCTAAATAAAGCGCTTTGATGTCTTCTAAACGAGACCTAGCGTAGTCACACAATTTAGCGGCCGGTTTCGTGGAACTCCTAAAAAAAAATTTTATGCTATTGAAAAAAGCGGAAAACAGTTTTTTTTTACTTTTGAGGACTGGCTTTAAGCGATTCAAAAAGTCGAAGAATATTGGCCTTTTGGCGCGGAAGCGTGCACTTCATAACCTTTGAAGCAAAATTAAGGTTTACAGAGTCCTAAATAAATTCATTTGATGTTATAAAAAAACAGTGCAAACATTATGTAAAGATCGATGCTGTAAAATAACTCTACGTTGACATGATACTTGGGTTCGGACTTTATATCTACAGAAAAATGAATCCAATCAAATATTTTTATGGAAGTCAAAAAATAAATTTACAACACCAGTTTTGAGCTGTGTGAGTGTAACTGTTTTTGAATCTACATTTTAAATTTTTTTACAAAATTATTTACAAAATAAAAAATTTAAATACAAATTAATAAAGCAAAAATTTAGGCTCAAAAAAAGTTGCAAAATCTCAGTAAAATAAGGCCAAAAATTTTTTAAAAAAATTGCTTCTTTCGAATACAATGAATCTAACGAGTTTTTCAATATTAGACCAGTCATGCACAACACACTAACATACTAAACAAAACTAACAAAATGGCTATTAAAAAACCCTCAATGAATTATGGCGCAAAAACAAAACAAAATGCAGCTAAAAATGCAAAATTGATCTATCAAAATGCAATAGATATATTAAATCAACCCTGTGCTTTGCACAAAACAGCATAAAGATAACGCTTTGAATAATTGCAATAGAATGCTCCAGTCCCAACAAAAACAAGACACAAAGCTAGTTCATACCATAGCAAGTCGGGAATACTCGTCGGTGCCATCGCCGCCTAAACCAAAGTTTTGGAAAATTTCCAAATTTTTGATTGCCTCCTCTTCGGCGGCTTTATGTGCTTGACGTTCATGATTGGCTTCTTCCAGTTGTTCAGCTGACTTCCCTAATTGCTTCGACTTTTTAAAGCGAGAAACTAAAATAAAACAAAACTTTAAAGCCAATATTTGTAACAGAGAATTAGCAATTGAAATAGAAAATCAGAACTCTCTTAAGTCAAAAGTTTTTAACGCAAATTAATTATGACCAGCACAACAAATTTTAGCCAAACGCATACATGATGCAAAGCCCGCACAGTTCAGTTTCCATAACATGTTTAAAATAGACTAACCCTTCTTCTTATCGCCGTCTTGGGTTGAGTTCAGCTCGTCGATAGCTCTGGCAAACAAGCTCCTATCATCGCTCACTTCGGTTAGCTAATAATGTCGCGGCCGGCGGACGAGCTAGCCTCCTCCGTCCAATACACCGACAAATCCAAAACGTCCGGGAATCCGTCCTCTTTGATGTCATCGCCAAAAATTAAACTTTCGGCGTTAGACGTCTCAAACGGCGCACATCGATCCGGACATTCAAAAAAGCCAGTAAAACGTTCGTGAATTGTATCGACCAGTATGGGTTTCTCAGAAGGTCTTAGTCCATCGTTTTCGCCGTGAGTTTCTGGTTGGCTTGTCTCTCCCTAAAAAGACTTCACACGTGGCACAAAGACGATGCAATTAATAAAATCAGTTTTTTAATTGTAAGCTTATTTGTTACGGCGCAGTGCATGAATTAGGCGCGTTCATCGATGCATATAATGAGGTTACTTTAATTTATTCAAGAGTCATAGTAAAGCTTAAAAGTGAAAAAATGTTTGCTTTAAATGATTGGTTCAAGTTTTCTGGTCAGTTAAATTGCCTCATTTTAAGATTTCTAATTTATTTAAGTATGTTTCTTAAGTTTAAAGCCTTTTAAAAAAAATGATTTTTTGCAAAAATTATTTAAGGCTATGATGCGACGAAGAAAAGACAAAAAGGCAATAACAGAAAACAAATGCCCCTAATATTATTGGTAGTTCATTAGATGCATAGTCATTTAAACAATGGGAAGAAACGAGCCGGAAAAGTGACGCGTTTGGTCGCCTTGACACCAGAAGGCGCAGCTTTTCTGCTTTTAAGGTTTGGACGAACACACGACGCCGCCGGCTTCTTATTGCCGTCGAGGAATTCGGCTTGCTGCCATAGAAGCTCATCAACATCCTCATCTCTTTGATCGTTTTTATCTGCTAGCTTGGAAGGATCCATTTACGAATTTCTTTATAAAATTGTTAAATGAAAGGTGAACTTTAAGATAATCACAAAGCTCTGTTTAAGATAAACCCAAACAATTGCCATACAAAATATCTTATTGAAAAAAGTCCATCCGTTAAAAATAAGTGTCAAAAATGAAAAATAAATATTTATTTAATTTATAAACAAAAAAAAATTTCTCCAATAAATTATTCATAAAAAAATATAAAAGAAGCAATAGAAATATTCCAAATATAAAAAGTTTATTATGTCGAAGCCACTAACAAAGTCCAACCCGTAAAATCCATTAAAAAATTACACAATTTTTACAAAATTATAAAAGTTTAACATTCATTGAGCACAATCAATTCCAATTCTTTTGCGAGAAGATTGGAGTCTTCCTGAGTTAACGCCTCGGCAAAAATGCGGACTATGGACTCGGTGCCCGAAGGCCGAACAAAGGCCCGAGCACTGTCAAACTTTTGGACAACCGACTCAATTTTGTCTTGTAAGCCAGCCGGACGCACTAAATGAGTTTCCGATTTGAGACTCGTCTCAAAACGAGTACGGTCCGCGACCTAAACACATATTGGAGCTTGCTAACAAACAAAAAATAATAAATATAAAAATGACTGACCGGCACTTTGAGTTGAGTGTTTGGCAAACTTTGTAAAGTGTTCGCCTTCCAGTCTTCAATCGTCCAATTGTAATATTGAAGCAAAGACTCGACAGCCAAAAAGTTGGCAATACCATCGCCCACAACCTAGACATGAAAAATAACAATGCATAAATAGCTTTTTCCAATTAAACCCCTTATCTAGAGTTAACTTTCTTTAAAACAATCGACATGCTTCATCAATAAATTATGGACGTTAAAGTCCTTTGTTTGGTGCTCCAAAAAAATAGACAGTATTAAAACAAACGATCAAAAAATCAAAGTTATTCTTTTTATGTTTCCAAAAAAAATGACCGCACTGACAAAAAAGCGCCGGACAAGTGGACGTCTGACAAAAAACACAGTTTTGTAAAAACAAATAAAACAATAGAACAATAATTTCAAAAAACAAAAGTAACTAATACAAAATAAACCGTATTTTATTTTCATTATACCAATTGTCATTTTTTAATTTGGCGCCCAATTGCTTGCGTCATAATGTTGGGCGTCTCATTATCCTTTTGTCACAAAAACAAAAAAAATAAAAATAACCAACCTCATTGACAATACGCGAAAAGTAATAAAGTAGTTTGATGCACTCAGGCACATCTGGGCTTGTCGGACTAAAAAAAAATCTAAAAGTGCTGTAAACAAAAAAAAAATTACTTGAAAGAGTTTAAATATGAAGTGAATTTCGAGCTGAAGCACGCCGTCCCGTGACCATTGGCTTCAAAGTAAACGCCGATATCAAAGGAATGGGCCGCCTCCTCCAAATACTTAACGCCTGTTTTAACAATTACAGGATCAACTCCCTAAAAGTGCGAGTAAAAATAAATTATTAAAATAAAAATTGAGAAAAATGAATTCAAAAGGGATTAAAAGTTGAAATATCAAAAAATGCCCAATTCAATATAATCAACTGCATTTCGAAGGTCCGAATAAAAATTTAATCAAAAATAGCTTAATATATTGTAAACATAGTGCTAAATTATTTTCCAAAAATGAAACAAGTGTTTGAGTAACCGTAACTCAAAGAATATAACTCAAAAGATTTCAAATATTGGAAATTTTCTTATTTATTTCTGTTGCCGTTGGTTCGTGTGTCTGTAAATTAAGATTTATTTTTCATCTGGATCAAATTCCTCTAGTTAAACGGATATATTTTAACCAGTATGACATAAAAAATATTTTCAAACCAAATAAAACTTTTTTGTTTATGGTTTGCTAGGCATTAAAATTCATTTTTCCCTTTATAATGTTTATAATACAAATATAACGATAAACTTTTTTTTTATAACACAACCTTTAAACATTAAATTTGGGAGGATCCAAATAATCAAAAAAACTAAAAAATTATTCTAAAAAAATTATATTAATTTATGATTCCTTAACAAAACTAAAAAACCAATTTTTCAAGTAAAAAACACATATAAAATCAAAAAATTGAATCTGACTTCAATTTAATTGCTAAAAAGTTAAGAAAAAGTCAAAATTGAAAGCTAAACTAACCAATTTAGACTTGAAGAAACGCGTTGAATTGCCATTTGAATAGGCGGTTTGAATAACCCCTAGACTAAACGTTGGCGCACTGAAATCAACGACCTTTAGTTGTTCAAGTTGCTAAATTAAAATAACTTAAACAAATCTTTTGGCCACGCCATAAAAAAAGTTACCTGATAAATAAAATACGAAAACAGAGCGCAAATGTAATCGCCGTCAATCAACGTCAAATCATCTGGATTGGCTTTGTCTGTGTAAAAATACACGAGACGATCGGAATCACCGTCCAACGAGGCACACCGGCTGCCTGCCGGAACAACTCTTTCAAAGCCCGACGGCACTTTCTTTAAAATTTTAACGAAGTCCGCGCCGCACTAAAGCACAATTTATGCAATAAAAACCGCAAATCAAAAAGAAATTACATCATGATTGAGTTTTTGGGTCAACGAACAATCAGTGTTGATGAGGGTGACATTATTAAAATATTTCCTGGCCCATAAGGCGCCAACGCCGTTAGCACAATCCAAGTAAACATCCTTTGAATAGTTTAAAGAGCCGTGCTTTGGAATGAGCTAAAATTATTTATAAATTGACGGTTTTGGATTAAAATAAAATTTGAGACCATGGAAAAGCCTTCATAAGCCTCACGAAACCGGGTGACATAACTAAGAGGGTCTGCAAACGACCGGTCGTTCCATCCGCGAACGAGAAAGTGAATTTGAGGCGTTGTAAATTGGTCTAAAATATGGCGCAAATTAACCATTGAGTTTATGTGATGGATGTGTTGTTAAAACAAAATAACTTTTTCATAAAACAATTTTACAAGACTCTCCGAGAGAGAAACTCTTTGGATTGCCTGCTTTCTATTCAAATGAGTTTAAGATTTCCAAAATAACTATTCAAAAATAACTATTTAATTAAACAAATAGCTCCTTGAATATAGTATTGTAGCTGTAGTACTCCCATTAATAGTAGTAGTAGTAGTTCAAAGGCTTTGAATCGATGTATCCAATAATAATTAGAGACATAGTGTGTATGTGCTGTGTCATACAATAATTATCAATTATATATAACTTATATTACTCTAATCATACATAAATATTCTTGTCACTGTTCACCACGAGAGCAATAAGCGACCTTTTATGGTGGGTTGTTTACCACTTTTTACATTTCATTTCTTGTGGTGTTTTCATATGCAACGTTTACGAGATTTTTCACTACAGTATTTATTATGTGGGTTAAAAGGGGAAGACATTGATTCTTTTTTGTTAATTATAAATGCTAAATATAAATTCTGCGTTACTGCCACTAACACGTAAATACCTCCGCCTTTTTCAATTTTTCCATAAGACTGCCTGTAATCCAGGTCTACTTTACTCAAACGCTTATTGATGAGTCATAGGCAAACATTACAATAGTTTTAACCACAAAAGGAACTCCATTCCATACAGAAATAAGCTTATAACGATGCTGCAACAAACAGTAGTCCCAGAAACAAATAGTTATAGCGGATTAACTCGGACAACTTTAAAGACAATGACAAAAAACAACTTAAACATAATTTAATTGGACATAGCGCGACTGTGTCTCTCTAGTCATCTCTAACATGTCAGTCACTGCAATTTACTGTCAAGGGCAAGTAATAATCAAATTGTTAATCTCACTAAATTTATTAAAAAGGTACGCGTCCAAAAGCGTAAAAAGAAGCAAAAATATGAATTTGATTGTAAAACTAATTAAAAATTGACGTACAAAAAACGAGGGAAGATGCATTGGCTTTGTTTAAACCCTTAAGCGCCTGAAGCAAAAGCTCCGGAGACGACGCACGAGTATCAGTGCCTACAATAACATTGCCGGCCTCGGTATTGGCGTTAAGACCATTGTGTAATTTGGCGTCGCCGCCAGGCTGAACGATAAGGGAGATTTGATCGTCCGGCGCATTGATAAGCTCCGTGAGCTGCGCTTCGCAGGACATGGGCAGCATTCCACCGTTCCAGTCGATAAGCTTGACGCCGTTGTCCTCTGGTGGGTTATGAGATGCAGTGATCATCAGACCCAGCGTCTTTCCAACTGTCCTAAAGCACAAAAATTGCTGTACAAAATGGTTTTACACAAAATGAAAATAAAAACCGTGAATAAACGCCGGCAAAATAGGCGGTCCTAAACACCACTTCGCCCATAACCTTAGCGTTGGCACGAAAGCCGGATGTACCATAAGCATGCTTTACAACTGAGCTCATTCCGTCAAATTTCCTGAATTAGTAAATTAGAAAACGAGTATGAAAAAAATAGTAAAAGTACAAGTTGCGACATGTTACGCTTTAGACAAAAATTATGAAATAAAAAACAAAGAAATTATGTTTATATACATTTTGATACAAAAATTACAATTAGCAAACAAACAAAATTAATTTTTTGGGTGTAAAGTTATGTAAATGGCACTTTTTTCAAACAAAAAAATAAGAAAAAAACAACCGATAAAATTCTGTGATAAAAAAGGCTGTGCTTGAATTTTGCGCGCTTAACGACAGCTAGAAGGCCATTAAAAGCAAATAAAAAGTGATAAGCATACCGACAACTCCAATAAAATCATGACAAACATTTAACCAATTCAAAGTACTATATATCTTAAGCTGTTAATTAAAGATTCAAATTTAAGCATTGGGTTTGGCTGAATATGAAGCTAACTTAAATTCACAAAAGTCAAATCTACGTACAAAACAAATAAAAAAACAATTTTAACTTCAAAATTTAAGATGGATTTTTAAAATTTTTTTTATTCTAAAAGTAAAAAACGGTTGACAAGTTTCCGATAGAAGCTTAAAGCCGTAATCGTTTCAGGCAAAAAAAACAAAATGTACAAGTTAAATGCATCACAAAACTGACATAAAAATTCAAACCAACCTAATAAACGTTTAAACAGAAAAGGAAATAAATCAAAACGTAAGGTCTGACATAAAATGAGGCAGAAATTCCATAATATCAACAATTTGTGCCAAGATAAAGAAACTAAAGGTCAACATAAAACAGCTAGTTTTAGACATTTTAAGGCAGGTTTTAGTAAACAGAGCTCACAAAAAAGCTTCAAACTATGAAAAATATCTGTTTTACCTAAAATAGAAATCTTTAGAAGTTCCAAAAATAAGTTTAAAGTATGATAAAGGCACCAAATTAACAACCCTTTTGTGCTGATGCATAACTATAGAAAAGGCCAAAAGTAGGACTCTGCTTATTAGGCTATTCAGACAACTATGGAAGACGATGAAAGCATAAGTATCGTCAAAAAAAATTCAAACAAGCCAGCCCTAGACCGACCAATGTCTTAAAAGATGGGAAAGTCGAAATCATCAGTCGACTAATAAATTTTAACACTAGAAGAGCAAAAACCATAATTTTAATGCCAACAATGCTATATCGCTTTTAGACAGGTAGAACCCATGACAGGCAAAGTTACAAAGCTAGATTGGTCAAAAAACCATTTAGTCAAATTATTGTTTTTTTTATATGGTTAAAAATGCTCGATAATTACGCTATTCAATTATTATATTCACAAATTCAAAATTTCAATAACTAGCAATTGAAAAACTTATTCAAAACAAAAATACTCTTTTATACACTATGCCAATCAAATCTACATTCCACGATTCTTCAACGACCAAAGCGTTACTTGCCGAGGCAAATTGATTAAAATGCGCTGCGTTAAAAATGAAGGTAAAGCGTTGGCCAAGGAATAGGGATGATGACCTTGGTTATTGACAACAAGAGACACCGTCTCGCGACTCAATCCCTCGTTCCTCGACGACTTCAGCGTCGGAGACAACAATTGTGTTAGTTTGAGTGTGTCGCCAGACGCGCCGATCGGATGCGAAGAATTTCCAATCGCAACAAAAACAATCGAAATTGGTAGGTGTGAGGCTTGCACAATTGTGTCGATAGTGTCACGAGTGTCCCGGATAGCACCATTGGTGAGAATCACCAGGGTAAAGTAATAACCAGCAGCAGTTCGAAGCGACGCTCTGGCAAGCCTAAAAAACAAAAGTTAAACGACTATAGGATAATACAGGTTCATGCTCTTAATCAAAAAAATGAATTTTTTATTTTATTTTCTGCCATATGACTTTCCAATCTAAGAAAAAAACAAAATTAACATTTAAATATTCCTTTTATGCTTTACTGGAACTCCAAACAAAAAGAGAAATATAACGATAATTAGTTATACTTACAACTTCTTACAGCCTATATACAGTTCATTTCGTTCTTACTTTTTAGGTATTTTTTTGAACTTACACATCCTACAGCGACTGTTTTCTGATAAAAATTTTCATAAATTTTGAAAAATTTCAAATTATTCCAAAAAAACGGAAATTTTCTTAGCAGATTTAAAATTATTTTGCTTGGAAAAGCTTTCCAATCAGGACAACACTCATTGTTCATATGGCGGAAAGAAATTTCCAAACTGACTATAACAACACATACTCTTAATTTAAAAACATTTCTATGGCGTAATGTAAGTGTATTTATGGCAAAATATAAAAAAAATCAAACTTTATAACGTGATGAATAACTCCAGAATATTCGGTGGGTGCGTAGGGCAATAAAGTGATAGCATTGTTCCGGTAAAGGTGCATTAATTCGCCAAGACCTTTGACGTAAGGATTATTAACGTCTCCGTTCTAAAAAGAAAAAAAATCAAACAAATAATTGCAATTTAGAAAACAGTACCAAAGCAAAATTTTGCAAAAGGTCAAAGTTGGGCGGTACTTTGGCGCCAAAACCCAGCAGCGATAACCTTTCTAATCTAAATAAAGACAAATAATAAAAAATTTAAAAAAAATAAGACGTACTTATCAAACTTGATTAAAGCTGGAGAAATTATGGAAAGAGCATTCATGTAAGCGTTCGAATCGTGTGGATGAATATAATGCAAGGAATTTAAGGTATTCGGACCGCCGTTGTTCGCCGTAAAATCAATGGCTACAGTAAAATGCATTTGAATCCTAAAAAATTAAACAATATAAGTTTACAGGGCCCATTAAATATCAAGCGTAAGCTAAACAATACAATAATAATTAAATATTTTTTTTAAATAATGAAAAAAGTGGTTTGAAGGGAATCGAAAAGCCATAAAAGTAGGATATTTTGTTAAAAGTAAACACAAGAACGTTAAAAACTTTTTTTTCAAAAATTTCATCCAAACCGATTTGAAGCATAAACGTAGTGCTAAATGATTTGTTATAAAGATTCTGTTTGGTCATTAAAGATATCAAGCTTAGACATGGTATAATAACTCGAATATTGCAAAGTGCAGCTCAATGAAAGTCATAATCTCATGATTAAGAAGGATTGTCGGATTTTGCCAAATTTCAAGTTCCTCTCAATTGATTTCTTTTTGAAAATATTTAACAATCGTAATGATTTTGAACAATAATACAAAATGATAAATGAATGGAGTGCACAAGTGAAGAGATTTGACTTAAATATAATCAGATAGGCACGCCATAATGGAATGAAAAAAAAATATTCACAAAAATGTTAGAAATTTCATTTAAAAACGAAATACCCCGATTTTAGTAAATTGTAGAAAGAAGGGATGTCTTCTTGAGACCGAACATGTAAAAGCTCCATGCTGGCATCCTTTTTTTTTTTAGACCTTTACGAAGCTAAACGAAAGAAACAGTAAGTAAAGTGTCAAAGTAACAATTTGAGTGCTTACCATAAATTTTGTAGAGCCAGTTGTGTTCAACAATTGGTAAAATGTGGTAGTAAAACTTCCCAAAAGAAAGTCATCTGCGTTGTTGTTGAAATTGTAACAAGAAATTTGCAGTTCCCAATCGACAGTGCAAGGAAAAAAGTTGGTTGGGATAGTAAATTCGCGCCATTTCGGGTGGTCCGTATGAGACACTACTTCACTTCGATACAGTAAAATCTAAACAAACAGTATAAATTTTAGAAAGAGTGGTAATGCAGTGTTCAAAGGTGACAACATTGACAATTGAAAACCGCACAAACACCGAAACAAAATAAATTTAAACTTAAATCACCAAAGTTTTGCTATTTAAACAATTTTCAAACAATTAAATAAGCATTGAATAGTGCACAATTCGATTTGCTCGTTTTTTTATTTTTGGGCTATAATATTAGATCATATCTCATGTTAAAGAGAGGGGAAACCAACGGTTCCACAATTAATATGACTTCAGGTATCGGAATATCAAAAACTGATAACTTTTATTCGCTTATTATGAAAGTAACATTATTAGTGGTTTAAATAAATAAAAAATCGCAAAAATAAACAAGCGCCCCAAACTTTACGCCTCAAATATGATTAGTTATCTCAAAAATAAATGGTGAACAAGGTTTAGTCTCTGTAAGCCTATTATGCAACTTAATTTTACAAAAAGACTTGCCGGTAGTTTTTCCGTAACATTTGGTAAAAGTTCAATCGTGAAATAAGCCACCGAGTGGTGCGTGCATTCAACAGAAAGCGAGTGGCCGACGAATTGCATCACAGTCCCGCGACTGCTCGTCTCCGCCGACGACGCACACGCGACAAGTAAGGGCGTCGAGTGTTGGGAGTGCTGAAAAGCTGAGCAGGTTGGCAGAAAATGTAAAGGATAAGTCATTTGGTGGGCACAAGTCAGCAGTGTCAGCAGGTTGATCTCAACCTCGCCGCATTTTTCGACAATCACCTCTGATTTATTGACAATGTAACTAAAAAAAGAAGTAAGTCTAACGCTCAAACCAAATGCAACCTTACAGGGTAAACTTGAGAACTTGATTCAAGTCCAGCCGTGAAATCACTGGGATTGTTCGCTCAAACGTAGGATTGACGTGCCCAAACACCGTTTCGGTTTGACCAATCTGCAAATTAAAAACAAATTAGTAATTTTTACAATCATTACAACTTCGGCTAAACATTAATAAAATAAAAAACCTAGTAACAATGGCAGACAAATATAATTTACCAAAAAACTATTGACCAAATTAAGCCTACATCTAATTCATAATAAAAAATGTTACATTGCAGCAAATAAAGTTTATTTGCTTATGCACAATTTATTACGCTATCAATAACTAATAAAAACAAAAAAAAAATATGAAATGAACAATTGGATGTGAATCACTATAAACTTATCAAAAAAAGAAATAAATGATATTGCTTTGGTAAAAAAATAAACGTTAATAAAACCGTAACTGCAAAATAGTAATTATAAAAAAAAAATTAAACGTGCTAACATAAAAAAATTCAACTACAACAAAATCGTAATGCAGATAATTAAAAATTTAGGAGGACTGTTTGTATAAAATTATATATATACGAAATATTAAAATCAAATTAGTGATTTTCAAACCTTTTATAATTGCAAGCACATTTTTTATATTGGACGCTGCAGTTCTATTTGGAATAAAATAAAAGGCTTAGTCACACCAATGGGATTTGCCAAAAAAAGGTTATCCCAATTGTACCTACACTTTGTATAGTCAAATTGTAAGAGTTTAGTTGCTGATGCACAAATAAATACTCTATAATTAGCTAATGAAAATGTAAATAATAATAAAAAATGATGAAATTGGCAATCGGATGTAAATTACATTAAATTTACTGAAAGAAACCAGTGGTATTGCAAAAAAGGAAACTAGTAGTATTGGTAAAAAAAATAAACATGACAACTTTAAAAAAAAAACTATAAGGGCAAAAATTCCGTTTCAGATAAGCGTGTGAAAGATCAACAAATACAGCTATAGAATTAATTCGTGTGGTTCGTCCAAAATTGAGGAGAAAATTTTTATTTACCAAAACTTATTTTTTGCATCATTCAGAAATTACTCAAAATATTAACATACCTCGGTAAAGACATTGCCGTTTTCCAACAACGCTCCAACAATAATGCGAACGCCCTGTGAACACTCAGACGGCAAACTTCTAAAAACAATTAGATTGAACTTTTATGCATCCAAAATTTCCAGTTCTGACACCAGTTTATCAGAAGCAAAAAATTGTTCAAACATTAACTACACTCCAATTCTAGCTTTCGATTATGATAAAAATAAAAGTTAAATTCTTTTGACAAATTAATTGAGTTGGATGAATGAGTTGGCAATCTCACTTAAATTTACCCTTAATAAAACAATCAAAATAGTCTAATTAGACAAATTCAGTATATAATGTTTCAACATAAAGCTTTAGTCCAATTTTAGCTATTTAACTGAGTTAAACGCAAATAAAAAAAAACTTACAACTACAAAAAATTATAAATCTAAAAAAATGAAGAAAAAAAACTTACAAACAGGAAAGGCTGACATAAACGACGTCCTCTTGCGCCATCGTAATCTCGCTGAATAATTGAAGACAAGTCCTGACTCACCATTAACACATAGAAAAAATTTTGAAATCGAAAAATTATTTCCCTCACAAAAAATAATGGAGCAGAAAAAAATTTAAAATTATGTTTGGCATTATGTTTAATTTTTAAATGATATTTAAAATTGTAAAATTTTTTCCAAAACATTTTCATTTTTTTGGTCGTCGGCTTCGGCCGGAAACACTTTCCCTACGTATCGGAAGTGCCCTGCATATACGGGGTCTAGATGTTTTTATTTTTTTCTTTTGTTGAACATTTAAAAACTTTGCTGTAAATTTACTAAAAGTTACGTTTTCTGCTAACAAACATGCCTGCAGGCTAAAAAGATCGCGATCCTTTTGAGCCTTTTACCCAGCAATGGTCTGCAAACTTCTGCCTAAGCTTATGCGACGACTAGTTTTTTATTATAATTTTAGTATGACTTTCAACTTTTTTTCAGTAAATTTCAATGCTTTTTGGCAGAAATCTGATACGGACAGCGATCGGCCGGAGCCCGACTGTTAAAGCGTCTAGCATTTGGCCGTCATCCCGAGGGAGTGTCGTTGTGGAAGCGCCGGAGACAAAAATAACTACAATAAAATCGGGTCTACGGGTTGCTTCTGAATTTTCGCAATTGCCGACCACTACTGTATTTTTCTTTACTCTTGTAATAATTTGTTTCTAAACTTCTTGATGCTTAAGGTTGGCGTTTGGATTGATGGTGGTAGTCGCTACGAGACGCTTCAAGACAATGGTGTCGCTCACTTTTTGGAGCACATGAACTTTAAGGTATACATTTGGAATTATTGTTTTTTACGACTAAAATGGGACATTTGAAGAGAAAGAAAATTATTTTGCTTGATTTTGTCCATACCTGTTGGTCTTTTGTCGGGCGTTTGTTCTTTATTTTTTTTGTCCGACGTTTATTTGTTTGTTTTTTGTTTGGCGTTTTTTTTGTTTTATTGTTGAACCTTTATTTATCTGGCATGTGTTGT
This sequence comes from Drosophila nigritarsus, assembly GCA_035044305.1. Taxonomy (NCBI): domain Eukaryota; kingdom Metazoa; phylum Arthropoda; class Insecta; order Diptera; family Drosophilidae; genus Drosophila; species Drosophila nigritarsus. The sequence continues at coordinate 67,168 of JAWNMF010000736.1, forward strand.
CCTAGCGCAGGGGTGACCTTTTTTGTTTGTGCATTTTTGTCCGCATACCGATGATAAACATTATTTGATTTGATTACTGAACTTTTGCATATCTATAACACAAATAGGAAAATAACCAATATATTTAGGGCACCCGCAAACGCACTCAAATCGACCTGGAACTGGAAGTTGAAAATTTTGGCGCCCACCTTAACGCGTATACGTCTAGGGAGCACACCGTCTATTTTGCGAAATGTTTGGCGCGTGATGTTGAACGCGGTAAAATATTCAATTTGAATTGCTTTTTGAGAACGGAATGAATTTTAGCTGTGGAAATTTTGTCGGATATTTTATTGAATAGTGTTTACGGCGCACGAGAGATTGAAATTGAGCGCAGTGTTATTCTACGCGAAATGGAGGAAGTCGAGCAGAACATGCAGGAGGTCGTTTTTGATCACTTGCACGGCGGCGCATTCAAGGGATGCTCTCTGTCCGGCACCATTTTAGGCCCTGTGCAAAACATTAAGTAATTTTTCTTAATTTACGATTTGTTTTCAATTTTGCGCTGTGAGCCCTTAATTAAATGGCTAAAATTTTAAATTTTGCGTTTTCCGTTGTTTTAGAAGGCGATCAATATACAAAAATTTCGTATATATTGTCAAAAATTTTTAAGCCTTAGCCAGATTTTTTCATAAGCAGAACGCCATAATTATGCCAAATTTTCCTTATTCTTTTTGACATACTTACACAGTATGTCTGCACATAATAGCTATTTAATGATTATAATTACAAATTTTTACAGGTCTTTAAATAGCAAGGACTTTTCCAATTATATCCGTTCGTTTTACAAAGGCCAGCAATACGGAACTGAACGAGTGTATACATA
>JAWNMF010000738.1:0-290863 GCA_035044305.1 Drosophila nigritarsus
TATATTTGAACTGGTTCGTTACGTATTGCTCTTCAAAATTACATTGGATCGAAGCAAAGTAAATGAAAGAATATTTAGAAACAAAATGCCAAAAACAAAACAAAAAAATCACCTTATAAAAGTTCTATTTTCTGTACAAAGTATGTGAAAAGCACAAATTGGTTGCAAAATTTTTAACAATTACGTTATGAAATTGGAAATTAAACAGGCTCTAGTGAGCGGGGCAAAGCAATAGGCCTAAACACCGTAAAAGTAAAACTTAATTTACAAATTAAGTTCAATTAAATTAGTAGAATTTAATTTGTAACGTTGATGTCCAAGCCTCAGCCTGAAATACGTCAACTCAAAAAAAAAACAAAAACTAAATACAAGAAAATTCGCTAATTGTAGAAAACAAAGTGCGCAACGGTTAGGCTTAGGCGCTAATTTCTTTTGTACCACCTTTTTTGTAACACCTTCTTTTGTAATAGACCATATATAATTTATAACTAAAATAGCTTAGGCCAGTGGGGTAAAACAACAAGCCTCCTTTAATGTATTTCCCTTTACAAATTACTATAAGATCGAATTTCAAAACCCAAATTTAAAAACAGCCTTTAAGTTCTTTCTATACAAAAAAAGATAAATTGCTTATAAGTACAATTCGTAATACGTAAGAAGTATTTTAGCATTCATAAATACAGGATAAAAACGTAATCAAAAATGTTAATCATAACATATGCCTCATACAGTTCTTTAAAAAAAACACTTTCAATAAAAACAATTCTCTAGTATAACGAAAAAAAAGCACGCCACATCAATAACCAGCCGTACAAATAAAGGTGTGTGGACAAAACAGGCGGCAAAAAAACGTAAGAAACAACGCGAACAAAAAGGTACCAATTTTTAACAAAAAAAAAGAAGAATGGAGTTGCTAACAAAGACACATATATTATATGTTATATAAATTAATAACGTGTAATATAAAAAAAAGTTTAAAATTTTGTCATAAAACTTGATAAATAAAATTTGCAGAAAATTTCCTCTCCAAGAAGGCATAAAAGTAAAGGACTGAAAAAAAGTCGATATAAATACAAAAAAATGGTGTCATCGCGATTTACCATTTCGCCATCCACCACAATTATTTATTATTTACTCACAATATATATTTTTATTAGTTCATTGTGCGTTCGCTATTTGCCTTAACAGTAAATCTCTAATTTTTCAACTTGATTAATATAAAATGTTATTTGTTGGTATTTATTAAAACAAAGGTATCTTGTAGTTGAATGCTCGGGTGTTGTATTGTTAAACTTTTTTTTATAGGGAGGAGTTTAAATACTTAACATGGTTTTTTTGAAAAACGATATTTTTTAAATAAACTTTTAAATTTACCTACTTCTAATCAGAAACGTAGAGTAAAATTTTTACGACGTAACCAAGCACACAGTTAAAATAATAAATGGAAAACTAATTTTAATTAGATTTTAAACTAAAAAATTTGGAAAAAAGGAGCTTAATTAGAGGGAGGGGTTCAATTAGAGGATTAACGGTATAACAGATGAAACACTTATTTTATTTAGTATTTACGTTATTCGTTATATGTATTAATGTAAATTACCAAAAGAAGATTTTAAAAAAAGTGTCAGATTAACAGTTTAATAAAAAATTAGGTAAACAATAATTGTGGTGAAACGCAAAATGGTAAAACTTTCCCCAACCCAAAAAAATGATAACCGACTTTATATTAATTTACAACACAGAAAGTAGCTCAAAAAAATAAGGAAAAAAATTACCCGGCCAGTTAAAAAGAAATGTTTACAATTAGTAAAAAGGTAAGAAAAATATTATTTTTTTTAGGTAAAATCTAATAAATGAACAGCGGGTGGAATGGATAAAAGGACTAAACAGTTTAAAAGACTCGGCCCTTAAACTCAAAGCTCTTCGTTGTAAGCGCAAATGCAATTGCGCAAGGACTCCAGCCACCTGAAAACAAAGTTGTTAAAAATTGTTAGAAAAGCAATTTTTTTCAAAAACAAACAAAAGTTTGCCATTTTTTTGTTTAAAACTGTTTGCACTAAAACAATCGAAGATTGAACGCATTCAGTTAATTTACAGTATAAAAACGTTCTATACGACGACCAAAGTTGTTCAATGTAAAAAAAATGAGTTAAGACAAATTTCAAAATACTTTTGAGTCATTTCAAAAAAATATTATTTCGAAAAGAAAAGAAAAAACAAACTTTTCCGCCGACTTCGAGTGCAATACTTGAAAGACGACGGAGTGCTCTTTGCGGTCGGTCTTGAATTGATTGTGGTGAGACAACTTAATGGTTCGACCACCGCCGTCATTAATTTCTGTTGTCGTCAGCGAGTAACCGTAAACAAAATAGCTCTCAAGTGGTTGATTGTCCTATAAGCAAAATTTAATTTTAAAAAAGTCAAATATAAAATTCAATGATAGACTTACAAATTCGGCTTCATAAAAATGAAGCGTCATGTCTTTAGTGAGCCGGGCCCAGCGTTGGACGTCAACTCCTTTTTTGTTTCTAAAAACAGCAAAAATGGTTATCCTGTGGATAAAAAATTTATGAAACATTTGTGGCAACTATAAGTAAGGAACCAACAAAATGCAAAAAGCATTACTGAGTTTGAAGTGTTGATTCAAATATACTTCAAATTAAGACGCTTAAGGTTTTTCTTAAATATTAAAAAAATATAGAAAGCTTAATAAATATCAATAAAAAAACTAAATAACGGCTGGCTCAGTCATTTAAAAAATATTAGATTAAATGTTGAACACTAACTTTCTTACTAAAAAAACCTTTTTTTGTCAGAACGCACAATAATGCACATATACACTAACATATGAAAATGGTTGATCAAACTAAATAACTAAATTAAATATGATAGCATTTTTTATTAAACAAAGTGTTTATTAATTCCGTAGTGAAACGTCTAAGCAGACACTGTCATAAGAAACAGTGTCAAAACGTAAACAAATGGATTACAAAAAGATCGGCTTGCGCCCTAGCCTTAAATTGTATCAACTATTCTCGCCATTTAAAACAAAAACTGTTAAACAGAAAGAATTTAAAGATTTAATCACTTCATAAGCACTTTTCCCGACACCAAAAACAATTCTCCATCGTTTTGTGCCGGAATTTTGGTTTTCATCAGAAATCCATTAGGTGGTGGAATAAACATGTCTCGAGGGGTTTCGTACTTAAGCCTGCCTTTGTAGAAAACCCGCAAGGAAGGATCGTTAATAGAAAACGTTTGGTGTTGGAATTTTGCCTCCGGCCTTTCCAATGCACATTTCGTCTCGTCTGCCTCATTGAGAGCGCAGGGATGTAGGGATGGGCTATTCGCTAAGTCTGATGACGGATTTCCTCGTTCATCAAAAGACGTAGCCATTTCACCAATATCACCCGATGACGGCGCCATTTCGGCACACTCGCGGTTTATTTTTTGAATTCGCGAAGGTGGAAACAGTCGGCCTTTTTCAACTAAAATTGGAAAAGCTTATAGTTTGATAACATTAAAAACGCTTAAAAAGAAACATACAATCTGAACAATTCGCATAATAGCATTCAGGGCAGACTTTGACGCGCTCATAGTTTTTTATCTTGACTGGCGCATAGCCAACACAGTTCCGACAAATCAACTAAAAGCATATGCATAAAAATCTAAAAAAAAGTGACGCCGTGCAAAATAGAACAATTGTCTGCAACAGAAAGGCTTAAAGTTAAACGCATAAAATCTCCTAAATTTGGCCTAGCCAAGTCAATACACATACCGTGTGTTCAGAAAGTATACGTCCACTATAATTTTTTATCGTAAAATGTCCATAATTCGATCACTTTAAAATTTTTATTGCTTATATGTTTTAAGTTTCTAGTCAAAGTTTAGTGCGATCGACTCACTAAATAAATTTTTACAAAAGTTTTTTTTGAAAAACTCACTTTTTCAAACTGCTAAGAAATTATAGGTTTACTTAAGGTTTTTGAGCGTTGTATGTTATGCTTACATTTCAATTTTTTTTGTTTTTGCTCTAAGCGTTGTTGTTCAAAACATGCCCAAATGCAAATTTCTGTTCGCTCGGAATTTTAGCGTTCAAAAGGAAGGGCCTCTCCAACCGTAAGCTGAATGCAACATTTGGTCAACATATTCGTAAAGAACCGACATTTGTTCAGAAATGGTAGCAGCGGCACAAACCATGCGTTTGGCGCTGAACAAAAAGTTCGGAGGTTTTCCGGACGACTTTCTTTTGCCGTATTTGTGGTTGTTTTTCTTTTGTTCCAAGCTATTTGCAAACTATAGTAATAATTTAGCCAATTTCTTAAATCTACAAGATTTGCATTACGTATTCTAAGTTAAGGAAGTAAAACCGCACAAACGACGATTCGCGGCAATGTCAAATTGCGACAGTCAACTCGCGAAATTTTAACTTTTCAAAATCGATTTGTGACGTTTTGAAGTTACGGTATTCAAATTGACTTCATTGCAAGTTGAATGCAATAAGTTGCCATTTATCGTGAGTTGAAAATTGTGACTTAAAAGTGGCGCAAATTAATATTGTAAAGTGGAAAATTCGCGAGTTGACTGTCGCAAGTTGACATTGCCGCGAGTATATATTATATTTACCAGTAAAATTCAGGAAAAAAAATTGTTAATTTTGAAAAGCAACACAAAAAAAAATATATCGTTGGATATGGTTGGATGGTTGGACCATATCGTTATTTAAGACAAAGGCAATTATTTGGTCTGAAAAATATAAGCCTCAAAATTTTAAAAGCAGCGTTGTTATAAAGCAACTTATTTGGCGCCAGGGCGTAATAACGGCGCTTTAACTTAGGAAAAAGTTACATTCCTGCCTACGCTATACCGCATATTGCAAATTGAAATTAATATCTAAATCAACTACTGACCCATCCACACTGCCTGCAATGATGTTTACGCCTGAGCATATTAAACTTGGTGTCGCAGCCCATCATCAAACACTTGGTAGCCTTATTGTCCGGAATCCAAACAGCCTCATACCGGATGCTTGCACAAAAACCTTTTTCGTTATTATTGTTGTCATTTGTCGTTGAGGGACAAAACGCTTTGCGCGGTTGCACCGATTGTTGTCGAGATAAGTCGTTTCCCACAAACGAACAATTCTCTGTTTCTGGCAATTCCTCACAAGAATTCTGAAGCAATGGCAAATTTGTTCGTTGCTGAAAATGTCATGCATAAAAAAGCGCGACGCATTAATAAAAAGTCTAATATCGGTTGAAAGGTAAGAGCTTAATAGTCATTATTTGCACTGTGATCAATAGAAAAGCTCAAAAAAAGGACAAACAGAGAAAAAAAAGCGTTCGCAAAAAGTCGAAATACATTATTATATACTTATTTAAAGCATTTATAATTGCGCAGCTGTTTTGACATTTGGCTATTTCTATTTCCGCATCCGATTTTCAGTTTAAGACATTTACAAAAATACGCGTTATTCTCTTATTATTGGATAAACAATTATAATTAGAAAAAATTTGCATTTTCGATAATTTTTTATGAAAAATCAAATTTAATATACCCCTGCAGAAAAAGAGAAACTTAAAAAATAGTTAAAGTGTAAAATAAACCTGTAAAGCAAATGAGCGTAGTTTGTTTTTCTTTTCGCAAAAGTCACGACGCGTCTCGTTGATGCGCTCCACCCAAATGTCGCGCTCCAGCTTCGACTTGGCAACAAACGCGCTCGACTTTTTTGGACTAATCACAACAAATTCACGCTCATAATCGTCGTGTTCTTCAATTTGCACACACACGCGGTTTATAGCAATTTTGTAGAGGCGTGAGGGGTCAAAGTTGTCGGAGCCGAGTGAGCCATACCGACAAATCAGAAGAGTATCGCTGAACTAAACAAAACCAACCGTCAGTTTTAATTATTTTTAAAAATATTAATAAAGACTTTTCGACATATTTTTTGCCCGTCAGACCATCGGTTATAAACCATCGGTATTATAAAAATTAATATTTACGATAAAGCTTTTCGAGGGAATATATATATGTTGTCGGATTTAACCGTGATAAAGAACTCTGCCAAATTTAATTATTTAAAATTCTTATTTACAAATTTACTGTTTTTGTAAAATTTATGAGCATGCCAAAAAAACAAAACGAATTAAAGCATAAAAAAATAGTACAGCGAAAATCCTCTTATCCTATCTAAAAAGAAAGTTTACCAAAATTAAATATCGTAATTGTAAATCCTTCCTCGTTTGCCGTTGTAGTTCTCCCTCATAAATCAACGAGCGACCCGGCGCAAAAACATCAAAAACGCCCTATAAACAAAAAGATAAATATTATTAATTACACAGACATAACCAAAGTCAGTTCTAAAAGAAAACCAAAACCCCAAAATGCAATTAAAAAAAGCCTACCTCTAATTTTCTATGAAGCTGCAATAGTTTTTTGTCAGCGTCGGCATTCGCCAAAAAAACATTCACGGTATTAGACACTACAATCAATTTTCTTAGCGCTTCTAAAAAAATTTGATAAAAAAAATTTACATAAAATTTTTATATTTCTTTTTCACGCCCAAAAAAATTTAATTTTAGAAAACCATTTTTGCGGAAATATCTTTACTTCATGCAAGCACAAGCAAGCAAACAAAGCGATAAAAGCCAAAAATTAAGTTAAGTTTATCATAAATTAAGCCTAAAAAAGTTTAATGTAAATTTAAGTCTGAGCTTAAACCAGCATGAATAACTTTTTTTCGGTTATGTTTGATAATTATAAAGCAAAAATTAATTGAAGAATTAGTCCGATATTGTTTTATAGAGACTGCAAATATTCAAAAACCATTTTCAAGTATGATATAACTACATTTTGTGTAGTAAACTACAGTAATGTAACACATAAATGCATCATATAGTAATTGTAAGCGTATCAAAAAAAAGTTTGACCATGCAATAAAAACCCGACTTAATGTCTTCAAACCCGTTTGGCAACTACCATAAAAAAACTACAAGTTAAAAACAAAGTTATAGGATTCGGAATAACACAAGTAAATCTAAAACAATACCATCCGCTATTTTAGTCTCTTCCGAATCGTCAGGCAAATTTTTCCGGTACCGTTCCATTAAAAGGCGATACCTCACAACGTTCTGGTGGACGGCGTCTAAATGCATAACAATCGAAATGCCGCGTAAACTCATGGCACTCTTGTTCACTGATCCGCCATTTGACGGAGAGTTTAAAACATTGTCTTCAAACTAAAAAATTTTAAAATAAAAAAAGGGGGAAAACAGAGTTCAAACTTGTTTTGTTGCATAAGCTAAGTCCTTGTTTTCATCGAGTGCTTGTTGCAATTCGGTGCTAAGACCGCGTTTCTCATTCAAAAATGAACTGCAAATCTTGAGAAACTCGGCCTTTTTCTGAAGAACGCTGGCCAAATCCGGCCTCCGTGAGTCCCTTAAAGCAAAAGTTTACAATATGAACTTTGACAAATAAAAAAATAACCAAAATAAATTATCTTAAATGGTGTTGGAAATATTATACCTACTTAAGGACCAGTCATCAACTCGAGCCCAATACAAAATTAAGTGATTAATAAAAGATCAAGCAGAATTAAATAAGGCGCAGTTTTCACTCGTTTGATGGGCACGCAGTGTTGGTGGGTTATAGTTCGACTTTTACCCTACTAAAACAGAGAAACGGTATAACAACCCATGGAAGAACAGGCTTATTAAATTTTTACAATGTAATTCTCAATAAAATTGTTGGCTGTCATTATAACAGTAAAATACCTCACAAAACAGCCATTTTATAAGATATTAACGTTAGTGCAGCGGTAGGAATCTAAATTCGAATAGCGCAAATACATAAGGTGCAAATTAACAACGGCGCATAATGTCAAGGAAATAAGATGGTAAAAGTGTAGGTTGGTATTTTAAAATGAAGGTACAAGTTGAATTAAGGTCCGACTTGGATTATGATTATAATTTTTAAAGAAATATAAAAGCCAAAAAATTAAAAAGAATAAGCTAAAATCAAAATCATACCACTTTGAATATTTCTCGGCAAAATCATCTAAAAGTATTCTATGCACTCCTAGAATCTGCTTCAAATGACCAGCAATTCGAATAATGACGTGGGGAGCGCCGTTGCAAGTATTGCTTAGCAGTGTTTTGCCGCAACGTAACGAGCATTCGGTCAAAAATTTTACATAATTCTAAAAACGATTTTGTTTCGAAGCAATAGAAAAAATAAGCAAAAAGTCGAACCTCCGCAATTTGATTAAGTAATTCTACATAAGTTTTTTGTACAAAATAAAATTCTCTTGCAATGCTGCATAAGTCCCTTAATCGCTTGTCCTATAAAATTCAAAACATTGAGATATACATATATATATATACACCTAAAATGTAAACAAAAAGGCAATCTTAAAGATTAGAAAAGACGAATTTCGTAAAACAATTATTTACGAAGAAAAGTGGTCAAATTCGTTACGGTTAACAGCAATTAAAATGTTAAACAAGCACAGAAAAATATTTTCTCTAATAGAAACGCCCTCTCCTTTTCGGCAAACAAAAATCAAAACCTTCACTATATAAGAAGCTCCCTCCAAATAAAAGTCACCCTTACTCTTCGAATAATTAAAAAATTCTAAACTTTTATACTTGGGGTACTCGTTACTCTTTATGCGATCATATAATCTAAATTATTTATTCAGTGTAAAATAATAGAAATTTTATTAATATGTGAACTAACTAGAAACAAAATATTAAATTTAAAAAATAAAAACCCTAAAAAAATAAGAGCTTCCATTAAAAGAAATACAGTATCTTCTATAAGATAGAATATTAACACCCAACGAATAACTTTGAATTTAGCCATAAAAAGTTATGTAAATTTTAGTTTATGACAAAAAAAACTTACTTCTATCTCGACACCCGTATTAAAAAGAGAAGAAATCTCGGAATCTTGATCAGAGAACGTCGAAGCACTCATTGAGCTATCCACATTCACGGTGTTTCTAAAAAACAAAATTTTAACAGAAAGATTAAAATAGCTGAGAACGCATACAATGTATTTCGATTGTTAGCCGCTGGCGCGTCTCTTAAAAAAACATTATTATGTGCATTTCCGTCTTCCCTACCGCTTGTTTGACTGTTGGGGGATAAACCAGTGTCATAAAAACTGGGCTGCTCACTACTGCAAGGCTGTTGATTAATCTAAACTTTTTGAATGACTAACGGAGTACACAGAATAAAATTAAAGATTAAAAAGCAAAATTAAACACCTTTCTTCCCAAGTTTCGCATTTTTCCAACGTTCTCCGGCAAATAGCTTGAGCTAAAAACAAAAACTTTAAATGACACTAATAAAATGGCAATAGGAATTCTAAAACAAGGCTGGCCAAATTCAAAAATAAGCTGTACAAATGCAAAGAAAAAGCGGTGAACTTACCCAATCAAAGCCAACTTTTTGAAAAGACCCTTGTTGAGCATTTCCAGCAAAACTGCCGTATGCAAAGTGTCACTTCGATTATGAAGTAAATTTCTAAAAATAGCCAACATAAAATCAATTGATAAAAGTCAAGGCAACTTTTTCGGCGCGAAGATGTGTAGCCAAATGGTTAGGAGTTAAAACGTCTTGTTCTGATCAGAAAATTTCGGAATTCTTTTTTTGTGAACAAAGGGAATATTTTTATACAAAAATATTTGGCGCCGTAACGGCGACGCCAAAACATCAAATCCAGAAATAATGTATGTACAAAAGAAAAACGAACTTAAAGTCCTGCGCGTCCGAGCTCTGTCCTAGTATGGAAGAACCAAACGTTGACGTTGCCATATTGTTGTCTGATTCTCCGTTAGAAAGTGTTTCGGCGTCCGACTCCGAATCACTGTTCGATTCATGAGTAGGTGCATGATCCGGAGCAGCTGCTTGATCATTCTCTTCCTTATTGCCATCATATTTCGACGGTGATGAAAAGGCAGAACCTTCCAAATTTTTTTCGAAAGATAGTTTGACAATTGGACTCTTCGGCAACAGCGGGGAATGCTCAAAAATTTTTGGCCTAAAAAATGAATGGTTTTAACATCACAAATAAATAGATCCGTAAACAAAAAAATGATAATTCTTATCTTTAAAAAAAACTGTAATTGCTCATTCATTTTGATAACTAATTTATCACTTCAAAGCCTGAACAATTGAGTATTTTGTAAAAAATTAGGTTCCGGCCGGTATAATATATAAAAAAACTACCTTAAGCAAGAGTAAACAAGAGTAAATATGTGGTCATCATTATGTATAATTTAAAGAAAAAATTAGGTAGCGTAAAACTAACAAACAACACACACAAAGTAAACAATTTGAAATGGTAGACAAGAAAAACAATTTAAAAAATTAAAAATTATTCATATAAATGGTCCAAAAACAATCGGCTAAAGCGGATAATTGGCTCTGCCCTAAAAGAGCGAAAGAATCGAAGAAGAAAATCAAAGACGTAGTTTTGAAAATTAGTTAGTCCCACCCAATTTCCGAAAACACACGTGCTGCACCTGCGATCGCGCTCGACATCATTGCCTTATACTTATTGATTATAATTATTTAATATATTAATAATATAAATTTCATAAAAATAAAAAAGTATTTCGATCAATTCTAGTAATAACGTGGAAAAAACGAAAATACATTTTAAATATTTTGAAAGCAAATGCGAGATTTGACGTAGTGGAAAAAAATTACGGGAAAAAGTACAGAAGAATTACGGGAGAAGGGTTAGAGAATGAAAAAACTTTTTGAGTACATATAGTAATTAGGCTGTATGATTACAGAAAAATATAATACGCCACAAAAAAAATTGAAATATATTTGTAATCCAGAACAACTACGTAAAATTGTATTGTCACACAAAAATAAGAGGAAAAAGGACTTGTGATTTTTAAATTAATTTTTCTGATTATTTGTTCAGCTGTTTCGTGAATGTTTTTTTTATATTTTAGCAGCCAATAAAAATTATAAAAGAGCATGTAAAATGTAGATTTTTGTATTTGAAACGCTAATAATGAACGAATCTTTAAATTATATTCAATGAGACCACAATTATTCCAAAACGCTAAACATTCACAAGAGAAAAAATTCGTTCAAAAGTGAAATTGTATAATGCATAAATTCCGCACAATTCTTATTTTAGAGTAATACTTACGCTCAAATTTTGAACAATTATTAATGAAAAGCACTAGAAAATGACTTCGATTCTAGGTTCAGCCTTAATATTGGTGTGTTGCTTGTCCACAACTATATGTTCAACATATATGACCCCATATTTGCGTTAATTTAAACGGGTCGAAGAAAAAAATGGTGCAATAACTATAATCTGCCTTTTATATATTATACATTCAGATAAATTTATTTCGCACTAAAATGGCAAAGTTCAACACAACAAAAACGAAAAAAGTAACTCAAACACAACTCACTTTAACAACATCAGAACTGAATGAACTATTTAAATTCAAAAAAGTACGGGCCGACAAATTTGTTGACAGCACAAAAATAATAAAAATTATATGCTGCGGATAATCTGGGATAAACACACTTCAAATAATTCTAACGCCAAATATTATTAAACAAAAATATTTTGAAAAAACGAAAAAAATGGCAAAACATTCTATAATTGTGCAATCTCAGATATCTTGAGTACCGTGTATTAAAGCATGTACTTATGGCGCCACATCGATTTAGATTAAAATAGAAGGGCTTTACAACATTATTTATTAATAAATTTTCTTCTGGTATACAATCGCCGCGTGCTTGCTCGTTGATAGGAGATATTCGAGAGTGAGAATACAATGTTCCGATACTTGTAAAATCTTCGATTACATGCCCGATATTTTAATCAGACAAGCAGGCGCAGTAATTAATCTTTAAAACTTAAACAAAATAAACGCTAAATATTTACCTATGTATTTCTATTAATGTCCATAAGACACCTAATAACTTGTATTTTATTAAGACATGAATCGGATCAAAAAATTATAAAAGTTAATGCAAAAAAAAATATATTTGAACCAAATTGAGAAAAAAACAATCACAAAAAATGTCGTTTACCCATACTTGTTAAACCGCCCAATTGTCTCTTTAACATCAAACGATTTTCCATCAGTTTCCTTCAGCTTCTCGGCAGGCAAAGGAGGCAAAGCTTTTTGTTTTATCGTCTAAAAAAATTATAGTAATATTGAGCATAAAAAAGCACAAAATTAAACACCCACTGTGAATTTAGGCTTTGGTAGTAAAGGAGGCGGGAATTGGCTTATTAGACGCGGCGAAGGATTCGACTCAAGAAAGTCTAAAAGCAAAAATTGAGTAAATGAAAAAAAAAATTTAGTTTAAATAATTGTTTGATTTAAATACCGTTTAGTTATTCCGTTTGAGCTTGAAATGCCTTTAGGACAACAGGACGTCACAATTAACACAATGTAGTAAATTTTATACATAATACAGCACTCTTTGAATTGCCATCAAAAAAGAAAAGAATATTTTCTGTTATAAGCAAAATACAATCAAATGCGAAATCAGATAATAATTCGAAAAGCAAGTCTCATTTGAGTAACAGATGGCAAGATTGTCTACAAAATACTCTAAAGAATTCGGACGAAAATCACTTAAAGTCATTTGCACTCAACACTGTTGTTCGTCGTTCGAACATAATTAATACAAATTATAAAATTATAGGCCAAGTACATTGAAGAACGGGTAATGACAACAGCTTAATTGTTAACCTTACTTTCAACAGCGCTAATCGCGCAATCGCTTTGAACACCATTCATAGGCCCATTCATTGGCTGGAATACAGAGCGTATTTCTGCAAACCTCAGCGATTCCTCCGATATCGCTTTAGCCTCCAATACATTCGTCATGAACCTAAACTACCGCAAATATAGTTATAAGAAAAACGAAATTGGTTATCTTGAAATTTTTCCCGTTACATAATTTGAGACTCGCTAGAAAATTGATCTCAAGTGCAATTATCATGTAATAACAATGAATTTTTTTCCTCCAAATTTTCAGTTTTGCTTCAAAGGAAAAAAAATCTTTACGTCTATTTTGTTTACAAAAACAAAAAAAATTACGATTTCTGTTAAAAATTGGAACGCAAACACAAAAAAATTTAATTTGGCCGTGGCATTGAACCTTAACACACGGGAAAGATATGGCAAATAAGGACAGGACGTTTTAGCCCTTTTATATTAAGCCTTCTCAACCCCAATTGTCTTAAGGCATCAGCGTTTGTGGTAACCGTATAAGCCCAATGCCTGGGTTTTAGCACCGATCGCACCCAACATGCCAAAAATTTGTTAAGGAAGTGTCATTATCATAACAAGTTGAGCATAGATCAGACATAATTACAATCAATACAGGATTTTTCATCAATACAGCTACTTCACATTTGTAGATACCCATATTGCTATCTCTATGCTTCTACTTTATTTTATTTATTCAATTTAATGTTTACTCTTACGTTGTAGGCCCTCACAGATTAGCGCTTAAACTTCTGCCAAACCCCTCATTTTCGTTCCGGAGTGGTCAAATAAAGCGGCGTATAAAACAAAAAAAAATATTTGGATGTGTCATGGATTGAATTTTACAGACACGCTGACGACCAATAAAATATTAAAACAAAAATTTACAATAATTTCGCAAAAAAAAAATGAAGTTCGAAAGTTACGGAAATTCCTTCACCAAAATCGATTAAAAAGTGAATTTTATAACAACAAAAAACGAAAAAAAGAATTTAATGATAATCGTTCAAAACGTCTATAAAAATAATTAATTAATAAAAACTTTTAATACAACTTTTTAAACAGAGTCACTAAACAAAAAAGAAACAATAAGATAAGTGTTGAGCAATAAAATACTCCCCAGAATTCACAAAAAAATTTGTCACATTCATGCTTAGTTTTTAGCGCTCATCACGCTATATATGTAGTGATATTTATCTTGTCAGAAACTTTGATTTTCAATCACTTTTGATTACCAAAAATAAAGTTGGCTGATTTTCGCCTACTTTAAAAGAAAATAAAAAATTTTGCGCCAGTCGATAAAGCGTTTATTTAGAACTAAAGGGATTTGAATTCGTGACCATTTTCATAAGGTCAAACGCTTTACCGACATCATAGAGACAGAGGGCGCAATATTTTAATATTTTCTTTTAAAGTAGGCAAAAATCAGCCAACTTTATTTTCGGTAATCAAAAGTGATCGAAAATTAAAGTTTCTGACAAAATAAATATCAATAGTGTGATGAGCGGAAAAAACTGAGCATAAACCTGACAAAAAACTTTTGTGAATTCAGGGAGGAAAGGGGCAAACTGCACTCTTACCAAAATTTAAATGTCTTAAACAAATACATCTGATCTTTAAACATGTAACAACAACAGCCAAAGTTTGCAGATAATCAAAGTATAATCACAAAAATTTGCATTGGAAAACAGTAAAATTAGAGAAAAAAGTAATTTTTCTTTTTATTTACGCAAACAAAACAAAAATGAGCCAAGTATTTTTTTTCGCTGTTGTTGTTCGATGGGGGGGGAAACACGATATGACTCATTACGTGTAAAATCCATCTCTTCTCCCCCTTCTTTTTTTGCGTTTAACTTTTTTTTCGGTGCTTTGTTTTGGATAGTAGAAATTGGTGGTGGTTGTAGACTAAGTCGTTTAACAATAGGAATACGTCCCGACCGTTTGCGCAAACAGCAATAAAGTTTAAATTTCTAAAAATGAAGAATTAGTAAAAAGGAATAATAAAACAGTTTTTTTCAAATTAGAAATATAAATTTATCCAAATATTTGCGTCAAAAATGGAAAAAACTGGAGCGTTGACCCAAAGCAATATAACACAAAAATTGTACGGCAATGTATAAAAATGTTGAAACATTAAAAATTTAAAAACGCGCGCAAAATTTTGTTTGCATTTTTTGGCAAAGCGAAAATTTTATGCCTACATTTGTAAATTTAATCTAATGATTATAAACTTTGTTATAATTTATCGTACAGCGTGCACTTTGAATGACCTTTGGTTATAAAGAAAGTATTGAGATCAATTATAGAATCTAGAGAAAGTAATAGTTGTTATTAACAACACAACTCAAAAACTCATTCTATGCCAAATGAGTATATAAAATTATATAAAATCAAGCCCTATCAAGGCAAAAATTTTTAATATTTTTAGAACTTTTGTCACAATTAGGTGTAAAAAAGTGCAGCTTTGCATCTCTCTTTGGTCGTTTCGTTAACAAAATCTATACCAACTAATCATACCGTTAACTCATACTAGTTAACTTATTCCTATTTGCTTAAGCCCCCCCTATATAAAAATTTCAAAATTTAATTAATTAAGTAATTATAGTCTGTTTGGGAATTTCTATTCCTTAAAAGAACAATAAGTGTTGACTTGATTGGAAAGCTTTTTCAAGCAAAAAATTTAATATTTGAACAAAATAATCGAAAAAATTTTAAATTTTCCAAAAATATACAAATTTTTAAATGAAAACAATCGTTGCAAAACGTGTGAATTTTAAAAAAAAATCCGGAAAAGGAAAGAACAAAATAAACTGACTATAAAAAGGCAAAGACAAATATCTAATTTTATCCAAAATCTGATAATTTAATTTTGAAAATGCGCGCAACAAAAAATTTAAATTTTACATAAAATTTTATGTTTATGGCAAAATGCATTTTTTCCGAAAATTTTTTTAAAATTTTCTCTTAAAATTCAGGCTTGGTCGATCAGGCAGATTCATTTTTGGCGCACATCGCTGGGTTTATAAAAATGGGACACAGAGCGGGTAAAGCTCTCGTATACTGTAAAATTTTTAATTTTTTAACTGTGGAGATTTGCGATTCTATACTCTTATACAGCCAAGGGATCCACGCCAGTTCAATGTCTTATTTAAACAGTAAATTTTTCTTACGTATATACTTGTTCTCTCTTCTTTATATTCTGTATGGATAACGCTATAATTGTTTTAGTTGGCTGAGCTTATATTTTAAATGCTAACCCAGTATATTTTTGGTAAGAAGCCTTTTTGCTTAATGCCTTGCGCCCGGGGATTTGTCACCTTTCATGTTCTTCGCCTAATGTTTTTTACATAATTTAAATAAAAACCTGGCTTTTGTCGAAAAATATGTTTTTTTACTCACAATGCTCTTTAATTAAAGAAAGCTTAGGCTAAGAAAATGTTTTTTCGTTTGTCAATCCGCGATACTTTCGCTATATTTTCTTTGAACAACAATCATAAATGTTTAGCAGTATGACTGCTATGGAAATTGATTTTCCTAGAGGTGGCTCCGCGCCGCACGCCAACAAGGAAAAGAAATTTGCAGCCAGAGGCCAGCACACTCTATTTGGTGAAAAGAAAGAAAAGAAGCCAACGGTCAAAAATAACGTGCCGGAGGTAATTTTCTATAAAAGTTTTAATTTTGTTTTGGTCAAACTAGTGGTCCTAAATACAGCCTATACTCTGTTTATTTTGTTTTTCTTATTTTGCATTTTTTTTGAATTCACACGTTCTGCACCGATTATTTGGTGTTAAAATTTTGGATATTTTTAGAAAATTTCCAAGTTTTTTTTTACTTTTTTCTTTTTGTTTACACTATTTTTTGCTGTCTTATACCCAATCAACTTTTTTTCATTGCAAAAAAAAACTGCATCAGCTTTTATGGGTCCATGAAATTTTTTTCATGAAATTTCCGAACATGTTATAAACACCCAATTTTTTGGCTGAATAAATTTTATTTTTAGCGTTGTTTAATTTTTCTATTTTAATTTTTTGCGCTTTTAGAAGAGTGAAGATACAAAGAAGGACAATGAGTACAGTGGCGTCTACCGACAAAATTTAACGCTTGATTTGTTAACGACCGGCGTCCGGGGTTTGGGAATTGTTAAAAAGGTATGTAATGCTAATTATACTTTTCCGTGTTTTCTTTTATATTTCCTTGCAGATTAATGAAATCGATGTTGTCTTGGAGTGCGCTGAAGGACTTCTCCTAAAGCTGCCGGGCACAAATATTAGTAAAACATTTACCAAACAGCTAAGTACAACAAATACAACTTTGGACGACATTTTTACAGTTGGCCAAGCTTTGGCGTTCAAAGTTTCTCAATCGTCTACTCTACAAGGTTTCAATTTTGTTATTTATTATTTTATGATTACCCAAATATTTGTTTTTGACTAAAAAAAAATATCGGGACAAATTCCATTACATTTTATTTTTACAACATGTTACAATATCTATAGTTTTTTTTATTGTAATATAACGTTTTAAAGTTAATCAATATGATCCACCGCAATATGTTTCGGCATTATTTATACTACGTCAATTTTAGGAAGTATGTTTGACATGAAGTGGGTGAAAAATTTTTGATATTTTTGAAATGAGATAAGCTCAATGAGACAGTTAACTGCATTGTAGTATGTGCTAAGGTTTTGCATTAAGGGAAACTTACTAATTTATTTAAAAACTTTAAGTATAATCATAAGCTTTAATTTATTAATTTGGTGACCGTGTGCGAACGCAGGTCTTAAAGACAAATGACCATAGTTGGTTTTATTGGAATTACGGGAAAAATTTTGCGCCGAAGTCAAAAAATATAATTATTTTCATTTTTAAAGAATAAAACCAAATAATTATTGAGGGCATAAGCTTCCGCATTACGGTCCGTAAAAACTTCTGTTTGTATGATTTTTAACAACGTTTTCTCCCGTTTTTCAGGAGGCAAAAAGCGGTCTCGTACCGAAGTGACAACTTGTCCGTATATCCTCAATTCCCACCTGGTGCCATTAAATTTGTACAGCGGTCTTGTTTTAAACGCTATCGTCTCCAGTGTCGAGGAAAAGGGTAAAACATTTTTTTTATGCACCCTCACTGCTTTTATTCATAACTAAGTTTTTGTTTTAATTAATTATTTTAGGGGCAGTTCTCGATTTGGGCTTGTCGAGCAATGTCACTGGGTTTGTTAAATCCGATGACCTGCCTGAATACCTTAGTCTAAACACACTCAGCGTTGGCCAGGTCGTTTTAGTGAGAGTTAAAGTGTCGCCAACGGCTTTGACACGTGTCGTCAGCGTTTCGGCGTTTGCTGAAATGGAAACGCTTGAGGACGATGAGCTTGCGCTAAATCATCTTATGCCTGGAACAATTTTGTTGGCGCAGCCCGAAAAGATTACAAAATCAGGAGTGTACGTCGTCTTCAAAAATGGTTTGAATTATTTATTTTGTAGATATAGCAATGTCTTTTTACTTTTCTATTTTCAATGTTTAAAAGCGACTCAGTTTGGATTTATTTTTGAATTTAATAGAACATTAATGGTATTTTTTTAATTGTGTTTCGGGTTTAAAACTTTTCTATTTTGTCAGAGCATTACATTTATACTCTTTTGTTTTGAATAAAATGTTCGATTTATTAGTTCTTTTTGACTTACTTGCATTCAGAAACAAAATTTATTATGTTTGGCCTTTGACACCGGGTTTGGAGTACAATCAAAAAAAAGATTTGCTTTTAGCTGGTTTTAATAGATAAGTTTATAAATGACAATTTCTTATTTAGTAAGCAGACGCATGAAATAAACTATAAAATAATAAATTGCAAAACAGGTTTCAAATTTCATTTATCGATCAAATTAAAATTCGCTGAAAAAGTTTTGACAGTCTTCAAGCAAAATCCTAAATGAGACACAAATTACGTTTGTTGACATTTTTCTTATCACAATTGTTTTAGATGTAAAAGGCTTCATACGCAACGTATACTTGCCGCCTCGACTGCGCGCTGACCCCGACAAGTTTACAAAAGCTATTCGTGTTTGTGTTCTTATTTGCCAACAGAATTCTCCACTCCTCGTCCTCAGCGGTCATCCCGACCTTTTGGCGCTTTCCAAAGTCGAAAGGCGCGTTTTACCGGAAGTATATTTTTGTTCATTTTTTGTGTTTCTTTTTGTCGATTCGTCGATCCTTTTTTAAAGAGTGCACGAGTTTTTCTTGACTGCGGCTTAAATTTTGAATTTACTTTTTTGTCATAAATTTTTTTAGAGTGTAAAAACAGCAGAGATTCTCAATTAAATTTTTTGTGCAACTTTAAACGAAATTTATTTTTTGTTTATGTAAATTAAAGTCTAAATACGCTCATATTTTTTCCTTTATTATATCAAAATTTATTTCGTTTATGGCGCGCAAAAATGTAAAACATCTGTGTTTTTTGAATAATTTTTCACATAATTTTTAGAAATACAAAATCGGCGAAAAAATTAATTGCAAAGTCTACCAAACCGACAAACAAAACAACATTTATTTTTGGCTAGAGGAGGATGAAGGGGGCAAAGTCCCATTGCTCTCTGCCAAGGCTTTACGCACCGAAATTGAAAATACCGCAGATGATGGTATTATTTTTCTTTAAGTTTTTGTCCTAGTTTATTAATTTTTTAATGTTTAGCGCTAAAATTCACTATTGGATCGGAGCACGTGTGCCGTGTGATTGGATATCATTGCGTGGAGCGAATTGTTCTCGTCTCTACCGACTTAAAAGTTTTGAAGCAAAAAATTGTTTCGACTGTAGACGCTTTGCCGGGAGACCGGTATACGGCAACTGTTCTCTCGGTCAAGCCGAGCGGCTTAAAAGTTCAATTGTATGATGGCGTTGAGGGTCAAGTGACCGCATTGCATGTGAAAAATAAGCCGTCTAAAACTTGGGGAAAGGGTTTTCGAAAAGGTTTGACATTTTTGTGTTTTTGTTTTAAATCAAAAATAACGGCTTAGTCTGGATATGGAAGGCTCTAAGACAGTGGTAGGTAATAACTCAGTAATTCTCTCATTTTTGTATAATAATTTTCTGAAAAATATGCATTGCATAATATTGATGCTCGCTCGCTAAATTTTTTAAAAGCTATGTTTAAGCACGAACAAAACAGAAACAAAATACCATTGACAATTAAGAGGGTTACGGAGCCTTTGCCCACAACTGCTGTAGGAAAAATATGCGAGAAATTCAAATATGCATGTTAGGAATACATTTTTCTATATTTTTCTGTTATGAATATGCAAGCATTATTGTTAAATATCATAGATTAAATTTATACTATTTAAAATTTGCGCCACGTTGTCTGTCCTTTTTTTATTCGCTCAGTTTTAGAGATGTATACCAACGCCTAAGCCTAAGCAAGAGATGGGTGCTTAAGCTGCAAACTGAGCTCGGGTGTACAATTTTAAAATGGCTTTTTTAATTTTTTGTTAATGAAAAATATGCATTGCATGATATTGATGCTCGCTCACTAAATTTTTTAAAAGCTATGTTTAAGCACAGTTGAACCATTCATTCATCTTGTAAAAATCAGCTTACTTATAAGGATTTCGTTTTTTTTGTCAAATTTTACACTGATCCACGGGGGTACTTTTACTTCTTTTTTTTTTAAATCTAAAATAATAAACTTATACAACTATTTGAGCTGCGTTTTGGACTGTAATTTTTGCAACGAATATAAGCTCACAGCCTATTACGGGTAATATTGGGATGCATATTCCTGCTTTTATCCATACCGAATTTTTATATTTTGTCAATTGTTTTCAGGACAAAAACTTCAGTGCCGTATATTGTTCGCCGATCCGACTACTAACAACCTTTTTCTCACTGCAAAGTCGGCGATGGTGGAGTCAAAGGAGAAACGAATCACCAACCTTTCAGAATCTTTGGTAGGCGAAGTGGCGATTGGCACAGTTATCAAGATTCTCGAAACAGGCGCTTTGATTGTTGCGTTTTATAATCGCGTCATCGGATTGGTGGATGCCAGAGTTGCCAAAAAAGTTGAAAATCCATTGTAATCTCTTTTGGTTTTTGCAGAAGTCGATGTTTCGCTGGCGGTAGTCATTTGACTTTCTGCTTTTTCTTATTGAAGCATTATTTATTGTTAGCATTACTTTTTTACGCTGGAACTATTAAGACGCGTGTGTGTGTTTTCATCAACCCATTCGTTGTTTAAATGCGGAACTTTTTTGAACAATTAGAGTAAAGCCGCGAGTTTTGCTCCTGAAAATACATTCTTAATAATTTTATTTGTATTTTTTTACACTCAATTTTGTGCTCGCTGTAATATAAGTTGTATTTAAATAACAGTTTTGTTCTGAATGTTTCCTAAAATAATTTAAAGTTATACGCTGAACTCAATGAAACGAATTTTTTAAGCCGCGAACCTTAAGCGGAGACAGTTTTTCAGTTCTTCCAACCTTCCGTTCAAATTTCATTACTTTCAAGTTCAGTTGCGTTTCGCTATTTGAACAGTGATTTGAATAGTGATTTTTCATGTTTATTTCTTAATTTTCTTAAGATTTCGCTTTAGGCGCTGAATTGTAATATATATATAATCCACTGAGATTAGCTTGATTTTGTTGTTTGTAAAGTGCATTTACTTCTTCTTCCAAACCTTATTTCCCCAAAGTATAGTATCATTGCCCAATTTATGAGTAATGCGAATAGTTATACTCTTAGAACGGTTTTGACGTTGTTTTGCTTTTTTTGAACTAAATAATAATTCTTTTAACTAATATCTGTGTATTTTTTAGCTTAGGAATGCCGCTCAAAGTTCACGTTAAAAAAGTGGACGTGGAGAACAATAAAATGCTGTTGGATTTTGGCGAAGACGAATCGGACACTGTTCTCACCAACACGAAAAAAGAACAAAAAGTGGCGAATAATGAAAAAGCGAAAGAAATTAAAGTATTTTTTTTCATTGCTTTTCAATTCTGATAGAAAAGTTTTAGAAATTGATAAAATCTGCCAAGCCGTTTGGCATTTATACGGCCAAAGTTGTAGGCACCTGGATTTATGGCGGGACGTCGTCCGAAACGTCCGCTGAATTGTTGCTGAATGGCGGAACTGTTGGTAAGTCTTTTGTTTTTATGATTATTGTTGTTTTCCGTGAAAATTTATTCTTACACTGATATAATGGATTTTCTCTATCATATAAAAAATTCGAGGTTTAATGTTTTTCAAAATTTTACAACTAATTTCAAAGAGTGTTTTGAATTTGACAAAATTTATAACCTTAAATATTATTAACAAATCGTTATTGTTTAAGGACGACTGCATGCCTCAGAACTCAACTTGACTGGATTCGAGACGGGAAGTAAGCCAATGGAGACCTTTTTGGAAAATTATCTGGGAAAGACTGTCAACATTAAAGTGATTTGCGTGGGAAGCCCAAAGTCAATTTCAACCCAAGGAAAAGCCCAATTGTGCAAACAATTTCATGTATAATTTTTCAACTTTTTGCCTTTTTGTTTATAAAGTTTACAATTTTCAGACGTCGCGTTTCGTCGAGTGCACATTGAATCCGACAAAAATTTCAGAAACCAAAAAGAAGTTAAAGTTGATCAACTTTGAGACGGAGTTCAAATATGGCTCTATTATTCCGGCTTTCTGTGTTTTGAAATCTGATGCGGCGAACAAAATGAGTGGAACAATGCAGAATGGAGAAGTCAATCCACTGTTAAAAATGATTATTAGTCAGAATGACATTACTAAAGGGGTATTTTCTATTTTTTTTATTTTTCTGTTAATATTAATTCTTATGTATAAATTAGTCTTTCTTTTGTTTTTGAGAAATGTGACTTTCACTTTATATAATATCTTGCCATCAAGTCTTACATGCGAAAGGTTTTTTAGGGATTTATATAAATATTTTAACCTAGCGCAAAGACGTGTAGAGCATATACTTGGATAGCTTTTAAAATAATTTGTCGCTAAATGAGCGGCTATGATTCACTTTGAACGATAATATAAAAATCTACACTTTGATGTGTCAATGATGTTTTCCAATTTCAGCCAAAATAAAAACCTTTTAATTTATTTTAACATTTTATACTTTCATCAGTCAGTTTTTCAATAAATTGACATTTTTCTTAAAATATTGAATGATTAATGTAGGCAAAAAATGATTGTCTGCATCCCTTTTTTCTAAAGTTAACTTGTAAGTTGTTTAATGTTGTTTTGTGCTTTTGTTTCGCAATTTTTGGGATTTTATTGGACCTGCATAACAATTGTTTTCAGCTGCTTCAAACTGGTGCTTTAATGCGTGCACGTGTTGTTGGCGTTAACAAAACGAGTCGGAACAAATGTGTTATCCTAACTACGAGTACCAAAGAAGATGATGAAGCTGAACAAGTAACTTTTTTCTTTTTTCTTTTAAAACTTTTAAATTTGCATTATTAGGAGCTTAAAAAGTTGAAAAGAAAACCTGATAGCCGCAAACGCACTTTGTTCAAGACAGAGCCCGGAAACGACTCTACGCTTTTGTCGCTGTTGTCGGGTGACGCCAAAAAGAAAAAAATGTTAAACAAAGAAAATGAACCCAAGGTTGCGGCGCCGGAATTGAAGAAACAGAAATTTGTGGTAATTTCATTGTTATAATTTTGCAATTTTATTTTTTGTATTTTTAATCTTCTGATTGCGTACAAAAGGACGCGGACATACGAACCAAGAACAAAGTGCCGGTTTTATACTTAATTATAGTTTAAAATATTTCGTTGTTGAAATTTCGATTTATTATAGTTGTGCGTCTTTGTGTCCTGCAATTTTTTTATCTGCGTTTTTTAAATCTGTTTATTTACGTTGTTTCTTCTGTCTTATCTTCTTTTTGCCCCACTACTAGTTTTTTTTTGCATCTTTTTTATTCTTAAATCGCAATTGTTTTTAGAAAATTGCCGATCCTGGATTCGATTGGGACCTGACTGGATTTGCCATGACCGATCTTGTCTGCGTTAGCAAGCAAGACGCAGACACTAAGGATTGTGCAAAATCAAAGTCTGGAAAGGAAATCGGCGGTTTCGTGTTTTTAATACATTCATTTTTTACTGTATTAAGTTATTGCTTTTATTTTTAGTTAGTATAATGTCTGATTACAAAGGATTGCTACATCTGAAATATTTTCCATATTTTCATTAATTGAACCTAATCCATCTGTGGAAGTTTTATAAGATAATGAAGGGACAATTTGGCGGAAAGAGGGGTTTGGGGGCTCAATTTTTGAAAGTACGGTATATATAATTTTTAAGAAAAAAAATTTTAGCAGAAAGCTATGTAGGCGAATCAATAATTTAAATGTGATTATACAATTATTATTTTTTACAGCTTATATCAGCGTATTGGAGTCGTTTGGTGGCGAAAACATGGACGAGTCTGACTTTACTCGTCTAATCGCAAACAATCCAAACACCGCCGATCCTTGGATAAAATGCATTGCATACTTTATGTCTCAGAAGAATTATCAAAAGGCAAAGGCAATCGCCAAGAGTCTCTCAAAACAATCAGTTTTAAGTTTGTTTTTTATTACTTTTTGCCAACTTTTTGTTTCTTATTGGACATTTTTTAGGGCGTCTCGCGAACTTTTTAACATCTGGGTAGTTTACTTGAACCTGGAAGTGACACTTGGTACCGAGGAATCGTTGAAGGCTGTCTTTGAGCGGGCCTGCTCCGCCAACAATTCACTTCTTATACACAAACACTTGATTAAAATATTAAAGAAAGCTTCTAAAATTGAGGTAGGCTTGCTGTTTTTAAAATTATTTTTGGATACCGTTTGCAAATTTTTTTTTCAAAATATTGGGTTTAGCCGCTGGGGTTGGGTGTTTATGCCGCTCAATGCATTTACTGAATTTTGGTACTGCGAGTGTTTATATTATACAAAAATTTTAATGGAATTTAACGAATTAACTAAGAAAGCTTTTATGAATTGCAACTAAACTTTTAATGGGGCTATTAAGCATTCCATGCATACATACAATTATACAGATAAATTAAATTTCTGTATTGTTATAAAGCAGTATTACATATGCTAAATTTAGGAGGCTAACGACACGTTTGAGTCGATGCTTAGAAAATTCCGACACGATGACTTGGAGGTCTGGTACTTGTACGGCGAACATCTGCTTGAACAGGGTGAAGTCGAGAAAAGCCGAGAGTTGTTGCAGAGAGCCTTGCAAAGCTTAGAGAAGAAAAATCGTAGTTTTTTTTGCGCCGTACATGTTACGGCGCAGCATTGCCTTTGCATCTAAAAAAGTCTTTTTTTTAATTTAGACATTACGGTATTGTGTCGATTTGCTCAATTGGAGTATAAACACGGGGACGCGCAGCGCGCACGCACAATGTTTGAAAAGGTTGTTCATACGTATGCCAAGAAGGCGATGGTTTGGAACCTTTTCATTGATATGGTTCTAAAGTTTGAAGGGATTGTTGAAGCCAGGTAATAGAGTTATGTTACGTTTGAAGCACTAAAGTAAGTCATTGTTTTTTAGAAAAGTTTTTGAGCGCGCAATTGAGGCGAATAGCACGACGGACAAGTCAAAACATTTTTTCACAAAATGGCTGGAAGTTGAGGAAAAGCACGGCGATTTTGTTAGCCAAAATTTGGTAAAATTGCGTTTTTTTATTTTCTTTTATCAATTATTATCAGGTAAAGCAATCAGAGATGTTATAGGGTCTCTTAGGGTAAATGCGCCTATTTTTCACTTTTTACTATTTGAAAATATGAATGACGTGAAAGATTCGGAAATTTCGAGTATTTTTCCAGAAAATAATTATTAAACACAATTTTTGTCAGGGCATTGTTGTTAAGCGTTTAAATGTTAACCTCTGTTGCCCTTAGCATGCGAAATGGATTTTTTTAAGGCTTTCCGGTTGTATTAATTAGCGAGATTTTTTTGTTTTTTTTTTTAAATTTACGGACTTTCGTTTTAATTTAAGTTATTCTGTTCCTTTAAATTAGTTCATTTAGTTTTAAGTTTACGCTAAATGGACTAATGCGCAGTTATTTTTTTTAAATATTTAATTGTATTTAATAAAATTGCGCCATTACCATTGTAGATACAGTGAATAAAATTATTGTTAGGATTTGACCTTTGTTTGCATATTGCGGATTCTTAATGTTATTCAGCATTTGATTTTGTTAACAATTTTTTTTCTTTTGAGTTTAATTCCGATATTAGTCAAAACCTGAGCAAATTTCACTCTTTGTTTTAAGGTACGCGAACGTGCTTTCAAGTTAATTGATTCAATCAAGGAGAAAGACAAGTCGGAAGACGAAAATGAAATGGTCGCTGAATGAATTTGGCTTTGGTTTGAAACCGTTAAAGCAAATAACTTTGTTATCAATCGTTTATTACTATCAATTTTTTGTTGTTGTTTTTGTTGTATTTTTAGAAATATATAATAAAATTAATTGATTTAACCAATTTGGACAGGACAAGCTTTTTTTGCCTTTTGTAAATGAACCCTTTGCGGTTGTGCAGGAGTCTGGCTTATTGGCTTAATAGACACAATGGTGATTTTGCAGTTTACGCTACACCAAAAAAAATGTTAGCAAACGTAATGCCAATAATTCAAATATTTCCAAAAATACAGTAAGTGGAACTATTTAAATAATTTATGTATATAATTACCGTAGTGGAAATAATATTTGTAGTGTAACCGTTTGTTAAACTTTTTTTGGCATTATGATTGCTAATATTTTAAAATTTTTGGCTGGTAAAGGCATAACGGCAATCCGAGTCTGGAATTTAAGGTTTGTTACCATTTGAAATCTGCTTTTCCTTATGGCTTAACCCATAAAGGAAAGCTTGCATATCACCTGAAAAAAACATTTATCAAATGACTGTAATTTGACTTTGAATCCGGAATAAGAATGATAAAAATTACATTTTCGCTTTTAAAAAAAATGGAAGAAATGAATCCAATATTTTTTTCCGTTTTAACAAAGTCAAAAGCAAAGTCACTTTACAATACTTTTTATAGGTTAACTAAAAGCACTGTAGACAACTTTCCCCTAATTTACTAACGAAATGGACTGACATAACAAAAAAGGCATAAAAAGTCTTTCGTACAAATATTTGCATAAACTATACTCACAACTTTTTCTCCCGCTTTTCCAACACCGTTTTTTATTAATATTTGAAAATTTTTTTATAAATTTAAAAATGAGTCAATTGAAAAAGCATCAAAAAATAAATAAATGCACATTTTGTAATACCAAATAAATGGAATTTGTATTATTTCAAAATTTTTAACAATTGATTTTTTTCCCAATAAACGCTTTATTGGACAACTGTGAATGGTTTGCAACGTTCAGGAATGATGCTGAGAAAAGTCAGATATTGGCTACCGGTTGGCAGTTTTACACCTCATTTTTATTAGCTCTAATTTTCTATACATAGAGCCATCAAATTTGCCAATATATTAATGCTCTTTGAAATATCATAAAAATTGAGAAAGCACATTTTTGGGGTTTGGCTCTTTGTCATTTATTTTCAACGCCTTTCAATCTTGAAAAATGCAATTTTAAAATTTTGTCGGAGAAAAAGTTTCAACTAGATGGTATGCAACTGGATCTCTTTCCTGTGTAAAACATACACATATGCATACAAATGATGCGATGCTATGAATAATTTTCTATTTTATAGACTCACTGCGACAATAAACAAAAAAAAAGTTTTTTGAGGGTTAAGTTCAAATTATGATATCAAAAATATTGAAAAGTGTTTATTTTTGCCACAATCGTTATCATCGACTGTTGTGAAACTTTTATTTATTATTCAACATTTATTTGTATTATTTCTAAGCTTTGAATTCTCAATTTTCTTATTTATGATAAAGTTTTTGTCTTTTATTTTTTTTTCTATTAAGTAAAGTAACATCTAAATGCTTTTTCACTTTTAATTTTGCTCATTTATAGTAATAGTAAAGATGATATTTTTGGTGCACTATTAGCTTTAAAGTTAAGCATAAAAAATTGGCTTTCACCAATTATAACTGTAAATCAGTATTTATTTATAATAAATGATTGCTTTTGTTTTTCAGCTTTTGACAAGAAAATTTGTCAACGACAATTAAAAAAAAACTAATATAAATGAATAATACAGAAACAAAATTGCAAAATAATGCAAACATCATCGTGTGTTTTTACCAATTTCTTTTTAATTTTTCAATTTCTAAATAATTTATTGGGTTTTTTCAATTTTTAATTTCATTATGTTAGAGATTTTGGCTTAGGCTTATGCTTTAAACATTAAATTTAGGCTTAGGCTTAAACGTAGTTTTTTTTTGTTTTAGCTTTAATTTGGGCTTAAAATTTTTCCGCAGAATAGGTTTAGGCAAAGGCTCTATGATTGGTTTTTTTCTAAATTTAATTCTGTTTGTGAGTTCAAGCTAAGAAATATAATTGGGTTCGGACTTTGACCTTGGCTTGGGCTAAGGATGAGGCAGGACTTACGCATAAGTTTTGAAAAATCAGATCTACGTTTAAGCTCAGGTTTATGTTTACACTAAAAATTATATTTATGCTCTAACTATGGCTTAAGTCTAAGTTTAAGCTAAATCTTATTCTTAGGCTTAAGTTATGGAACACAATCAAGTTTCTGTTGGGCCTAAGCTTTGGTTTAAGTTTAAGCTAAAGATTATACCTAACCTTCGACTTATTAGTTTTTGGTTAAGACTTAAATAACAGATTAACGCTTATTCTTAGACTTAAACTTAGTCTTTTGGCTTAAACTTATGCTTGGCTTTGGCTTACTTTATGCGTTTTTTTTTTGAAAAATAGTAAAGTTTTGGAAAAATCGGATATAAAATGTTATACAAACATCATTTTTTGTAGTAAAAAAAATTTATTTAAACCATTTTTAAAATTTTTTGAACAATTTTTTTTTCTTTTGTCTAACAGAAACTTATTTCATACGCGTCTTTCGAACAATTGTTTAAGGTATTTGCGTTAGCCCTATTGTAATAAATGATTTTTTTATTTTTTTTTGTTAGGATATTGAGCATCGGTTATTCGGCCTTTACAAATTTTGCTCTAACAAATAAAACAATGAAATATGAAAAAAACGCAATTAAACTAATATTTGTATTGGAATAACAACCAAAATTTAGCCAAACAACAATTTTAATGCAATAACCAACTGCAACCAAAAAAATTTAGGAGCAAACGGTTCAATCACAACAATAGCATTTCAAATATTATCTCGAAAAACAACAATTTATTATTGGACGAAAAGAGTAACAAAAACAGCTTTATTGAGCTTACTCCAATAAACAACAACAACAACAAAAAGTGTTCCACACCAAACAGAGTTGAATTGTTCAACTCCGGCAATAAATCATTTTGTTTTTGAATTAATTATTTAAGTTTATGAAGTCAATCCTATTGCTTTACATAATATTGCGTTAAATCGGTGAAAGCTTAATAATTTATTCATTGTATATTGCATACGTTAATTTACGCCATATCTACAGAAAGACAGTTTATTTTTAATTGTATTAAAATTCGAGGTTCTTTTAGGCCGTTTCCTTTTCCAGAGAAATAAGAAAAAGGGATCGGAAGGATTTAAAAGGGCTTACCACACTTCAAGTGTTTCAAGCCAATGCTCTCACAATTATATTCCAATTTTGTTGACGAACCAATTGCTACATAATATCTTTTTACTACAATGAATATGCTAACAACATCATTCCAATTTTATTTCTTTCCAATTGTCTTACATTGGCTGACATTAAGCTATAAGGTGTGGGCCTTAGACGACGGCACCGTAACTGTCCAAAATGGAATTCAGTCTAATGTAAATAACTTCGGCGCCATAACCGGACAGTCATTTTATTATCCAAATCGCTTGCAAAGCCGCGCCAAAGTCGAAATGATGCAAAGAGAAAAGCGCAACGCAATTTATTACATTTGCGGAAAACACCCAAATCAATTTTATCTGCCTGTTCGTAAGTCATTGTGCCTTTTAAACTTTGGATTGTAAAAATAGGACTTATAGTTTGTGGTCTAAATAAAGCCTTAATATAGGTTAAAAATATTAGATATTACATGTTTTTTAAAAGAAATATTACATATTTTTCAATTAATCTTTGGTTCAATTAAAAAATTGATTATATACAGTCAAACCTATAAGATACTTTTAAAAATTGCCTAAAATCAATTTTGAATTTTATTTGTCGAAATTTCATTAAAAATTTTGCTAATTTTTAAATTTGGCAAAATATAAAATCCGCTAATTCGATGCTAAGTCACTAAATTCTTTTTTCCACTTATTTTCAGCGAAAAGTTATTTATAGTAAAAGTAAGCCTTTGAAATCGTGAGCTTATTTTAAATATTCAGCTTTAAGTTATACTGTAGTGGTAGCCTCAATAATTATATTGTGTGTTGCAATTGTATTTACATTTTATACACATAATATATTTTAAAGGAATCACTGCGCCTTTTCCCTTTCTCGAAGAAAGCATATTAATTCCTTTTCTCAATTTTCATTGAGAAAAGATAGGACTGACTTTTGATTTGAGAATGACGGCTGCCTTTTATATGTTTTTATGAAGCTGCTATCTATCTGTTTCTCTCTCCAAGACTGTTCTCGGGCTAGTTTTGAGAACATTACAATACAATAAAGTTACATTTCAGCTTGTCCACGTTGCGCAAACAACGGCCAAGATTTGAACACCGGATGTACTAGCGCTATACAATGCGTGGTGCACTACAATGGCCCAACAGCATGCATTAACGATCGGTGTTGCACGGCCGACGATAGCGGCATAATGGATGGAGGCCAGCCGCAGTTCGACCCCAACAAGCCATTTTTGCCACCAAATCAGCCGCTTTCGCCCTTCCACCCAATTCCACCGCCTCTTCCGCCTAACATACCCTTTTTTCCGTTTACTACATTTGCGCCATTTGATCCGTCAAGAGTCGACGCGTCTTCTACATCTTACGGTAGGTGTTAATTTTTTATGGTTTTAGAAGTAATATGTTTTGCACAGGTACCATTCAACTGTTCCCACATCAACAGCTCACACTTTAACTGCTTTCACCGTTAACTGCTTACACTTTGAGGATAGAGGAGGGCTTAGGCTTGTGCTTAGGCTTAAGCATAGGCTTAGGTTTTAAGGAATAAACTTAGGTTTTTACTCGTCATGGGTTTTCCTTGCCATCAATTTTGGCAATAGCTAAATTGTTGCAAAGATTAATCTGATTGTTATTTAAAAGAAAAATTTTAAGTCAATTCTGTTGTATAGGAAGAAAATGGAGTAATAATCATTAAATTGAGTCAAAAAAGAAAAAGCGCAGACAAAGAGAACAGTTGATGTGGAAGCAGTTTTGCCCATCGTTCTGTACCTAATTAATTAATTTTTATACTTAATTTTGAAAGTGTCAAATATAATAAAATATTCATTTAGCACGGGAAAACTCATGCATCGTTCTTACTAAGCATTTTGAAAGAATGCTATTTGCTCGGTAGCCCCCCAAACTAATTATATAGCGTTTTGAACAAAATGGGTACATTTATACTTCTTTTTTTTTCACCAACTTCAAAAGCCGTCTTAAAGGCACGAGGAGTTAACTTTTTTTTAATAAAAATCACCATTGTTTTCAGTTCTAATCTTTCAAAATACACAGGATCGACGTATAAGTCTTACCGTGTTAAAAAATTGAAATTTTAATTATTTAAAAATTGTAGGAAATAACAGAATGTATGTCTTTCAGTCAAAATTAAAAATCTTTGAGTCAAAATTAAAAATTTTTGAGTCAAAATTAAAAATTTTTGAGTCAAAGAAAATTAAAAATCTTTGAGTCAAAATTAAAAATCTTTGAGTCAAAATTAAAAATCTTTGAGTCAAAATTAAAAATTTTTGAGTCAAAATTAAAAATTTTTGAGTCAAAATTAAAAATCTTTGAGTCAAAATTAAAAATTTTTGAGTCAAAATTAAAAATCTTTGAGTCAAAATTAAAAATTTTTGAGTCAAAATATGAAAAATCTTCCAGTCAAAATTAAAAATTTTTGAGTCAAAATTAAAAATTTTTGAGTCAAAATTAAAAATCTTTGAGTCAAAATTTAAAAATCTTTGAGTCAAAATTAAAAATCTTTGAGTCAAAATTAAAAATCTTTGAGTCAAAATTAAAAATTTTTGAGTCAAAATTAAAAATTTTTGAGTGAGTCAAAATTAAAAATCTTTGAGTCAAAATTAAAAATCTTTGAGTCAAAATTAAAAATTTTTGAGTCAAAGTTAAAAATCTTTGAGTCAAAATTAAAAATTTTTCAGTCAAAATTAAAAATCTTTGAGTCAAAATTAAAAATTTTTGAGTCAAAATTAAAAATTTTTGAGTCAAAATTAAAAATCTTTGAGTCAAAATTAAAAATCTTTGAGTCAAAATTAAAAATTTTTGAGTCAAAATTAAAAATCTTTGAGTCAAAATTAAAAATTTTTGAGTCAAAATTAAAAATCTTCTGAGTCAAAATTAAAAATCTTTGAGTCAAAATTAAAAATTTTTGAGTCAAAATTAAAAATTTTTGAGTCAAAATTAAAAATCTCTGAGTCAAAATTAAAAATTTTTGAGTCAAAAATTAAAAATTTTTGAGTCAAAATTAAAAATCTTTGAGTCAAAATTAAAAATTTTTGAGTCAAAAAATAAAAATCTTTGAGTCAAAATTAAAAATATATATATATATATGTACAGTGATAAAAATGCTGTTAACCGCACCGCTATTTTTTGCAATTTTTTTTTACAATAGTTGAACCAATTGAAACCCAATTTTTAAAGTAGTTATTAGAGCATTATAGAAATATTTTCCCAGAAAATGGTGATTTCAAATCGATTTTTTTGAAATTTTTTTCTAATAAAAACCAATTTTTGACCGCACTAAATGTTTTTTTTTTATCGTTTGCGCCAATTTTGCACTGTTAATTAATTTTTTTTTGTTATGCTTAGAATGCTTAAGAGACTTGCACTAAGTGAGGAAGAGAAGAGCAAAATTCAAAATTATAAGGAGTGCGGAGTGTCGAGGGAGAAAAATTGTGCACAGGAATTGGACGTTTCGATTGTGTTGTGTTTGCCTATGCAAAATAATCCAATCGAATTTGACAAGAAAAAAACGCAAGTTGTTACGTAGAAGCTCACACAACTAGATGAACTCGCAAATTATACAATTTATATACGTACGTCAGGTAATTAACAAACATAAACACTTCTTATTGGCTAAATTGATGTGTGCACCTCGTCTTAAATTGAATCACATTGTTGCACGTATGCAGTTGGCTAAAACTAATACGATCAGAGCATAGAATTTGCTAAAAAAAAATTTTAAGATTTTAAGTACTGCGGTTCTTTGCACAAATTTCGCCAGTAATGACTATAACTATTTGGAGCATTTAACGAAAACTTTTTTCATTGCTGAACAAAGCTTTAAGAAAAAAAAGCTTATTGTTAAAAGGAGAAAAGCACTTATGCTTAAAAACGCTCACAACGTCAAATTCTTAAAATTTTTTTTAGCAAATTCTATGACTGTCAACTGCAACTGTACTTAAAAAATTGCAAAATAAAGCGGTGCGGTTTAACAGCATTTTTATGAGTGTATATGTTTTTAATTTCTTTTTATACTGTAAATTAAATTTTTTTTTTTTTTTGCAAGACGTAAATAAATAAATTGAAAAAAAAGAAATTCACTGAAATGCATGGAATTAAGTTGGCGGTGTCTCCATTAGATCACACAATTGCAATTATTAAGTCGATTTTTTAACTTATTTAAAACCCCAATACGTAAAATTATTGCTTCAGTGAGTATGTTTGTTGTCAAACATTATATTTAGAGTGTTTATCCACAGGATTATAGGTTATTGTGCACTTGGAGAGCGCTCAAACATGCAATGCAGTTCGGCGAGCCTATGTCTTATACAGCAAATTTGTTTGAACGGACTTTGTTGTCCGCGTTCCGCTCGAGACTACACACGTAAATATATTTTTTTTTTGAGTTTTAGGTTGTACCCATTTTTATTTACTATTTTATAGATCCGTGTGGTGGACAAATGGCATTGGCGGTTTGCGATGGGGGCAATTGCCCAAACAGGCTCGTTTGCACTCCTTCAAATTTTTGTTGTCAATGTCCCTTTGGCCGGTCGAGTGGAAGGTGTAATCAGGTAAATAAATGACATTATCAAGTGTTTATGTAAACAAAGGTAATTTACTGTTTCTACTTTTTTCGTTTATGGGTTGATACTTTAAGTGTTTGGCTTACGGTATAAAGCAGTGTTTTAAAAACAAATTTTTTACAGTTTTAAAGCAAAAAAAATTTATGTTACCGTTATTGACTTAAAGATTAAAGTTCGTTTGTCTCAGCCAGAAGCAGTGCTTTAATTTCAGCCCGCAATGAGTTTAGACGGCTTATTTGTTTAGGCGTCTACAGTATTTATCAGACTCAATTAACAAATAGTTTTGATTTTATTTGTATTTACCTACTATAAAAATCATGTTGTGTAAAATACCGTTGAATTGTTTTTGCCAATAGCTACGGTGTAAAGCTTACGGTGTAAAGCTTACGGTGTAAAGCTTACGATGTAAAGCTTACGGTGTAAAGCTTACGATGTAAAGCTTACGGTGTAAAGCTTACGGTGTAAAGCTTACGATGTAAAGCTTACGATGTGAAGCTTACGGTGTAAAGCTTACGGTGTAAAGCTTACGGTGTAAAACTTACGGTGTAAAGCTTACGGTGTAAAGTTTGATGTTTTCTATAATATTTTACAATTGTAGGACATTTTATGATTAAATATTCAATTTTTTTGTTTTTAGTTACGAAATTAAGTTTACAACTTTTATTGCTGCCACTTTATGGCTTCTATTTTTACGGCTCAAATCTAAGTCTTAAGCGGCTTACATATTTTATTTTAGGATATCTTTTGTTGCTTTCTGAGCACTCAGGACATTTAATTTGGTTATATTAAAACAATTGCTATTACTGCAGGCTTACGTTCATTTAATTATTTATTTGAACGCAGTTTTTATACATACAGTTTTATGCAGTTTTATGTTTTACAGTTTTATTATTAAAATGGAGCAATTTGATTTTGCCAATTGCCAAAACTGACAGATATTTTTTTGACACCGAAAACCAAAATTCTTTTTTCTGTCAAATTGACTTTTCTATCAACCGAAAACCAAATTGAATTTGAAACAATTAATAAATATGCCAACTAGAAAAATTAGCTACCTTAATTTAATCTATTCCAATTCTTCGACTTAAGATTAATTATAAAAATACTGTTAAAAATGGATGTTTTTTTTTCCAGGGCGTTTGTAGTCCGGGATATCGTTGCAATGTAAACGATTATTGTTGCGCCGCATGCCCGGACAATACAATACCTTACGGCGAGTGCTCCGACGGCAAACAATGCGGCGGCGGGTCGCAGTGTGTCACTGGCGATATTTGTTGCTTCTTGTAAATATGCTTTGTTAAACCTTCTTCGCTTTCTGCTTTAGTGTTTGTTTGTTTTTTTTTTAATTTTTACTATTTTCGCTATGATTTTCTTTTGCTGATTTTGGCCCCCAATGTTCTATGAAAAACCAGACTACCGTGTGTTCTATAATTAATGTGATTACTTAAATTGAAGTCGTCCTCGAATTGCATGCAAAAAAGAAAGTATGAAAAGTAATTAAAATAAAATAATTAAATCGGCATTATAGTGAAAAAATTTGCCTAATGTTAGGTGTCTAACCACAATTAAAGAGTATACCCTATTTTCTATGAATGCATGGAAATAAATATTATATTAAAAATAAACTTTGGTAGCAGCACCCCAAAATCTGTGTAGAGATTACGTTTCATTTACGAATAACTAAAACAATTGCGATCCTTGCAGCGACTTTTTTATAAACAGAAAGTTTATGCGTGACTTCGGCGTCATTTAAGTTTTTGCTATTACTAAATTATGGCCCAGTGCTTAATATTAAAAATTTAGCACATAATAAAGGCTTTTATTTCAGTCTCGGCCTTTTACGCTTAATAATAATAAAAAAATAGTTTTCTGCAACGAATACAGTAAACTTTTTTTGCGACAATTTTTTTTGGGCTCAAAATTTTCGTTTTTTCCATTTATTTTCAACGTTAAGGATTTTTTGCGGCTAATGTGCCAAAATTTAGGCGCAAAAAATGTTTGATGTGACTGTGGCGTTATATTTTTAACTTTTCGGGGAGTTTTTTTGCATTGATTTTTTTTTAGGTGTAAATTTTTGGAAAAATATTTTTTAGTGAAAAGCCAAAACTTTGTTAACTGTTTACAATTAATAAACTCTTAGGTCCATCAAGCAACCTACCAACACCACTACAGCACCGCCATCGTTGTCGTCCTCATTAAAACACAAATCGTCTCTAATATCTCAACTTATTTTTGTAACTAAGACCACTGTACTTGTATATTTTTGTCAAAAGCTTTTCTATTGTAATTGAGCCAAAAATAAAAAATAAATAAAGTTTTCATTTTAAGTAAACACATAAAATACAAATAGCTGTGCTTAATATAAAAAAAAACATGTCGGCCGAAAGGTATGCAGAAAAAAGACGCGGACAACAAGCCGCAACATTCAAACAGGAATTATTTTATTAAATTTTTTTTTTTGATAATTTTTAAATATAAGACGGGACATTTTGAATAGTTTACTGTATTCATTTTGTAGTGAAAGTTCTCGAAAAAATAGCGTTTGAGAACGCCGCAAAAAAACAATATTAAAAGGGCAACTTATAAGAGCAAAACAACACACTATGTAAAACAAAATTTTGAGTCAGTCTTAGAAAAGGCATTCCGTGCGGTTGGCAACCTGTCGTAGTTGCTTCTGTAGTAAACAATGGCGTCGGATATTTATGTAGTCAATTATTGTAATTAAAGTATTATTATTATTCATATTGTTCAACATCACAATTATAATTAAAGTAATATAATGGGGGCTCCGCTACACCATTGGCTGAACCAATATTATAAATAGGATTGACCACCCTACTATAATTAATTTCCCCCATTCTATCTTCAATTTCCCTACCATCCCACTATAATGTTATAAAATATTTGTTCCTTTTTTTTTTTTTTTTTTTTTTGAATTTTGCGTCTAAATCCAATCTTTTTTCGTAGAGCCATCGCTAATAAAATGTAAAAAAAGTATGCTGTTTTGATTTTGGGTATATTTATACGCATAATTGCCTGAGAATCTAAAAGCTTTTTTATAATTTTGTAATGAAACAAAACAAAGCAGAGTCTACAGCCGTTTAACCAAAATTGATATAACTCTCAACCGTTGATTTACTACAACAAGCAAAACTATAAAATAGTTTTTGTATTTTATTCAGTTTACACAGAAATTTTACAACCATCAGTTTTAAAGCTAATTGCGCTAAAATTACAGCGCCATTTATAGTGTCGTCTCATCGTTGTTATTATTACCAAAGTTATTCGGGAGCAAATTGCAGATTAAACTATTGGATTTTATAATTTCCAGTGGCTTATGTTTACTTAACTAGTCAATTTTCACTTACCTCTTTTACTATTTAAATTTGATAATTTAAAGCATGTATAAATTTATGTATTTCGTAAGTCACAATATATTTATGCATGTATGAAAACTCAGTATGAGAAAACAAAAAATATGTATTCAAATTTTTTTTTGGCTATATGACAACAGATTTATTAATGTAATATAATAAATTAATGCTTTCGAATTGTTTTTTTGGTAAGTTTTTACAGAGACAAATAGAAAAGCGCATTGTTTAAAAATTTAAAATAAATTTTTTTTGTTTATCAAAGTTTGATTTGATCTTCAAACCAATGTGTAAAGTCCTCGTGCAAACCGGTTTACACACATTATCATTTTTATTTAAAAATCTTTTCCCTTTTCTCTCTCTCTCTCTCTCTCTCTCTCTCTCTCTCTCTCTCTCTCTCTCTCTCTCTCTCTCTCTCTCTCTCTCTGTCCTCCTAATTTGCATTGAACTTTTTTTTGGATTTTTCCAATATCTTTATTTAGTCACAATCTAATCGCATTTAGCGATTTTAAACTTCGTTCTCATTTTTTAAACCTCTTTTCTCAAATATCTGCGTTCTGTACGCTGTGCGCATTTTGCATACCCCTTCATGTTGATTGTCTTGTGACTTTTTGACTTCTCATTCCATGTGGAGTCGCTTGTGCAACAGTCACTCTTCAAATTGTTCACAATCGCCTGAAGCAAAACAAACAGTTTTGTTGCTTTTTAATATCAAACAAAACATTCCTCTTCACGTATTAGTTGAGTTAAAACTCAAAAAAAAAGTTTCATTAAAAAATAAAAAAAAAAATTAATAAAGCAATAATAAATTATTATTGGCTTCATCACTGATGTACATTTTTTTGTTTTTTTTTATGTGTTTTTCTACTTCTTTGTTCTGATAAAGCACAATTTTGATGTGTTCATTATTTTTATGGACGAGCAACGTTGAATTGGCGATCACTTTAAGCAGCCTACAAATCAGTGTTTTGATAGCTAAAGCCGATAAAATAAAGAAAAATATTGCATTGTTATCTGACAAAGTACCTCTGGACGTAATTTGTAGAGCTATGGCTCCCCCCACCTCTGCCCCTCACCCCATTTTTCTTAAAAGCTTAAAGCTTTAGCTTTCTTTCAAAGCTCTAAGACTCTGGGGTCACAGTTTTCTTAAATAACTTAATCTTTTTAACTCTATTCACAAAGTATGCCTTAGTTCTGTTTGTAGGTCTTTGCTTTGGGAAAATCTTTATGTTTAAAAGGTCCTTAACCAACCATTTGTCGTCTGAAAGGTATACCATTAAAGTTGAATAGTTCATTTAAATGAACAAAATTATGGACTATCACCTTATAAAAAGTAAGATAGTAAAAACTTATGAAAAAAGTAAACAGTCAAAATTTTTATATTTTGGCGTTTAACATAAAAGTACGGTAACATTTTGTGTTATTCCAAAAAATTATTTTTGAAATATTATTTTATTTTTATTTTAAGGTTTACCTAACAAATTAATATTATATCTGTTCGAAAGCGTTGTAGAAGGCGCCATTTTTGGCGCTTGCACTTCATACTTGCTATTTGTATGAAATAATAAAACAGTCCAAAAAATTGTCCAAAAAATTACACGATAAAACAATCAATGAGTCCACCTTAGGCTTAGGTATTTTTAGTCTTTTATATGTATTTATTTTAATCTTTTAACTACCATAATTAAAAAAATGATTGTCCATCAATTTTCAACAAGATTCAAATTGGGAAAGGGAAAAAAAATTGTAATTTGTAAAAAAACAAAAGAAAAAAATTACCATAATAAAAAAAAAAGTGAATTTGCTCGGACACTGCAAAACGCTTTTGTAAATCAATTATTTACGTCTTTTCTGTCATTGTTTGATGTATTTTTTGTGATTGATAATGGTGATAATGCATCCTAGAGGGGTTAAATATAACGTAATAGATGTAATAGAGCTGATTTGTCTTTAAAGGCTTATGAATATTAGACCACAATATACAAAAAGGTCTAATTTCCATAATTAATTTCAACGCTTTTTCCGTCAACTTCAATACAACGTTCAAGGCAACGCCCATATGAATCAATTGCCTTATTGATCAATCATTATCTTGCGGAAGTTCGTCGAAAGCTAGCTGTATTCTGGACTAAAGATCGTAGAAATTGGTTGGTTAGGTACGGTAGATTTGGCTCTTTATCCAACCCCACAAGAATAAATCGCACGGCGTCAAATCCCGTAAATATGGCGGCTAACAAAAAGGTGCGATTAAATTTGCAGAACTACGGCCCATTCAACAGTTTGACGACGTGCGACTTCTGTCAATTGACTTCGAGCAATTGATTCATATGAGCGTATTGAATGAGCGTATTGAAGTTGACGGAAAAAGTGTTGAAATTAATTATGGAAATTAGACCTTTTTGTATATTGTTGTTTTTCGTTCTAGTCTAATAAAATTTTGTTACATATTTTGTATCAAACAAAATGATAGAATCTTAAAATTTAAAAAAAAAAAAATTTTGACATTTTGCCAAAAGACAAAATAGTTAGAGCCAATTCAAATCGGAGGACAAAAATGAAACACCCTGTAAAAGAAATTCGGCTCATGATTTCTCTTTTTAAAACACATATTAATAATTTTCTTTATAATTTTTAAACACATTACTTTACATTTAGAATTGTTTACTGTATGCATGCCAATAAATTATAAAAAAAATATTTTCTTATTCCAACTTTTATTTTTTTCTATTTTGCGCTTTTTGTGACTTTTTTTGTTAAATTTTATTTTCCTTTTTTTTGCAACTAATTTGTTTTTTTAAGACGAGTGACGTTTATATAATATGAATTAATGTCGAATATAATGCTTGTTGTTAATTCTACTCGTGAATGAGTAATAAAGGACAAAACTATTCATTAAAGAATATATTATTATGCAATTTCAATTCTGAAATGTTGATTTGCAGCATTTTGAAGTTTATTTGCGCCAAATGCCAACTCATGACGGTTAACCTAATTCAATTTGACTGCTGCGACATTTTTTTTTTATACTTTGGTTTCAGCAAAAACTAAAGGTTTTACGACGTCAAAGACTTTTATTTTGATTTAATTATTAAACAGATATAACACATAATGAATCTCAAATTCTCGTGATTTTTATTAGACAATTTGTTTCTGTTAATATTTGTAATTTTTAAAAGAAAATCGCTTTAATCTAGCGCCTTCGATCGCTTGGCCGTTTGTGCACATACTAGCCAACGCTTTTCACTGATGATAATATTCTCACTGAATTTTTTTGGCAGTATCATGCTTTATTTTGCTACAGCATTATTTTAACAATTATTAAGTTTTTTACTTGTGAGCTTAAACACATTTTTTAGTTATTTTTTGGTTCAAATTTTTTTCACATTAAACCAATTTTTCGGCGCCAAACTTTAAGTTTTTTTTTAATGAATCGAGCGCTAGGTATTATTTGAGCGAAAACCAGCAATTTAGCCCATTTATTTACTTATTGTTTCCATCCGCGCTAAATTCAAAAGGACAACCTTAACTTTTTTTGGTGACTTTTATCGAAGCTTCTGTTTTCTCTTGCCTTCTCGCCGTTCCCTCTTTCTCCCCCCCCCCCCCCCCCGTATTGACAGCCGTCAACAAAAAACCTTTTTTTTTTTTAGCTGTATTAACTTCAACTGCTTAACCAAACATTTTTTTTCGAGACTTTTTTTTGCTCTGCAAGTTTACTATCACATAAATAGTTTTATCCTTTTTTTTTATCTTCTTTCTCTCTCTTCCTCCAAAAAAAATTATTTCCACCTTTATCATTATTATCAAACAATTTTTCCCCAGTTTTCATCATTTTTCATCATCGCCCGTCATGGATTGTGACATGCAAAAAAAAATAGTTTTTCTTCGCCCCGTTGGCTACCGCTTCATATTTGGTTTGACGAAAGGAATTGTAAAAATTAAACTTTAACCAACAAAAAAAAATGATTTCATTTTTTCACGCAAAAATTACAGCAAATCAATTTTTTTTTCATATTTTTGTGTAAATTTTTTGTTTATTAAATTTGATTTAATCCTAGAATTTTGGGGTCTCCAAGCACTTTCTTTTACTCATTTATTAAACTTCTCATTTTTTTATTGTTTGATTAACGATTTACTTTTTTTGTTTGATTATTAAAAGTATGCTTCATTGTCCAAATGTTCGTCCGCGGACAACACATTCTTGAGTTTTAAGCGCCTGCGTATGGTTGAGCAGTGTGGTAATGTGTTTATTATTATTATAAGCAATTAACTGTGCAAATCAAGTGGGCTAATTACTTATGTTTGCTTTTGCATTCATTAATTAATTATGCTTTTTTATGTTTAACAGTAACAATTTTGTGATGTTTTTTGGGTATTCAGTTTTTATCGCTTATGTGTTTTGGGAGTTTTGCTTTTTGAAACAATCACTGTATTTTGTCTAATCTATCCATTTTACGTTTAATGCTCCTCTAAATGAGGGGTTATATTGGAGATGGAGCTCAATTGGTGACTAGAGTTTGCTGAAAGGCAATACGGTAGTTCTGGCTTTTCTATAATTTGCTTGTTGAAGTTATATCAGAAAATGGGTTTAGATTTCAAAATTTTATTGATAGCTAAAGTGCTAAAGGAAATCATTTATGCTATGTTTAGATCGACTTTTGTGTCGAATTTTTTTGCTTTTTTCAAATTTTAAACGTAAAAGTCAAAATTTGTGTTTTTGAATGTAAGCACATTGAATTCAAAGTTGTGTTTTAAGTAAAATTGAAGGAAATATTTGACACAAAGTTTTTTAAATGTAGCATAATGCTTTTGGTTATTGTATTTTCGATTAACTATTTTGTGTTCTTATCAAATTCTTTATTCAGATTCTTACACTTTTCTTA
The DNA here is from genome assembly GCA_035044305.1 of Drosophila nigritarsus. Taxonomy (NCBI): domain Eukaryota; kingdom Metazoa; phylum Arthropoda; class Insecta; order Diptera; family Drosophilidae; genus Drosophila; species Drosophila nigritarsus. Next base: position 42,227 of record JAWNMF010000738.1, read on the forward strand.
TAACAGTTGCGATATACGTACTCAATTAAACGGTTGCTAGATGTTTATTCATTATTGCTTTTTTAATTTAATTTTTATTTAAAACATTTTTTTTTATTTGGACATAAAAACACAAAAATTTTTGATTAAATGTGAAATATTTGGCGTTGTGTTTTTTTTGATTAAAAACATTCAGTTAAATTATGAAAAAAAGTTTTTGAAGTTTTCTTGTTAATTGTTACCGCAAATCGCCTGCAAAATGTTGCCTATTCCATTACAAATAAAACTAAACAATGGACTTGTGAAAAATGTTTTTGTCCAAATTTGTTGCTAAAAATGTTTTTTTTTAATTTATTAAGTTATTTTTTAGAACTTTTGACTTTTTTGACTTACTTCTTGTCGAAATTATAGCTAATCGAAATTACAATAACCAAAAGCATTATGCTACATTTAGATAACTGTAATGACTTTTCCAACAACATTGTTGTTGCTATTATTATGATATTGTATGTATCCTTTTTATTTTGTTTGTAATATAACTTTCATTTTTTTGCTAACTCATAAGTTATTGGAGAACGTTTTTAACTGTTTTCCACTGCTTACGTTTGGCGCTTTTGGACGTCAACTTGCGTAACAAGGCTGTTGAGTTTAAAATCTTAAGTCACAAAAAAATGCGGCGCGGCCGTTAGGACGCCGTTACTTTGATTGAATATTACATAATTTTGCTATTTATATTTATTCGTTTTTTTTATTTATTTCAATTTATTGTTGTTGTGGACGCCTTTTGTATTGTTTTTAAGACCTTATTTAAACTATTTACGTAAACAAAAAACTTCCACTGGCACTATCTCTGTTTATGTTCGAAAAAAAACTTCCATATATTCTTTCAGCTCAGCAATTATTTGAGTGTTTCACAATAAATTTGAAACTTTTTTTCTCCTTCTTCTAATTTGCCAGAAAAGAAATATTTTTGATTTATTGAATTTCGATTATCGTTTCTTTTTGAAATAATTAATTTTTCTTATAAGTTTCAAATTTTCCTTTCCCTTTTTTTAATTGCCTTATTGGGTTTACTTTATTGTGGCTAGACCAATTTTTGATTTAATGATTCCCACTAACCTCCTATTTAACTGAATTTGAAATTTATTGATTTAATAGCGATTCAAACATTACAAAGTAATTTTTTTTCAGAAATGTTTTTCCTTTTTTTTTTAATGGAAAATTATTATAATTCCATAAAACACAATTTTCATTTTTTATACTATTTTTTGTTTGTTTTAAACATTTTTCGACTTATTTTTTTAATTTTGTACTCAATTTGACAAATTTTAGTTGGTCAGTTGCTTGCTTTTTTGCTTATTGAAGGCATTTAGCAGAGTTGACAAATGTTGCTAAATTAGCGTATTACTCGACTATTTATTGAAAATGTCAAAGTTTACCCAATTACGTGGGCGGCGGTATTGGCTTGCAATGCTTAGCTGCAAAACAATTTTGATGTTTTTGTTCATTGCGATGGCTTCCGCCTTTTTCGACGACTCGTTTAGTGGAAAGAATAGCCTGAAGGACTCCAGAGCCAGTTGTGATGTATTTGAGCCTTTTCGAGTCTTGCCTAAGAGTAGTCAAGTATTGCACTTTGCCTTCTTAATTAAACCTTTAATAAGGTCATAAAAAAACTTAATTTTTCTTTTCTTTTTTTTTCATATTTTACTTTTTATTCTTTTTTTCAAATAGGCCCCCCAAATTATACAATTGAAAATCGAAAGTGAAATTTTTACAAATAACGAAAATTTTCATTCAAAATATTTTTTTAACTTTGGAAAACGAAACATTTATCAAAAAGATATACATTTTGAAAGGCAATAATAGTATAACTATTATAGTTTAGGCAAACAATTTTTTTTTCTACGAGAATGTTTGTAGAAGGCGTTAAAGACCTTTCTGACATAAATTTGTGCCTAAGAATACGTCTCAAATTTTAGAGTAGTTTTGCAGTCAAAAATTAAAATAATTTTTTTAAGTAGACGATTAACGGATTAACCGACGAGTTATAACATTTGAAAGGTTATACAAGTTAATTTCTTAATATGGGTGACAAAGATAAAAAAGGTTTAAAATAACCAATGTTGTGGTTTGACTTTTGTGATGACAATTTTTTTTCTTAAAAGGCAAAATTTTGAAATTTTAAAAACGACTTTCAACCAGTCACGGGTAATGGTTTATATTAACCCTCTCGTTTTGATACGCTATTTTTCTTTTTTTGGTCGTGAGACAACGTGAAAATAGCGTTAGAAACAAAGAGGGTTTAATGAACCATTACACATCACTGCTCTCAACTTTTCGTGCTTTAAATCTTTTAAGCATAAAGTGTTGTGACACAGAAAACGAGAAGTCGCTTCTTAGTGTTATTTTTTTTTTCTCCTTAATACTTTGCAAGTCGTCTTGATAGTCAAATCATGATGATGTTCACAATTTTCTCAAAACTTAAAAAATGTTATTTATAGGTTCAAATTGGTGGCGCTATCCCATTGCACAACACCAATTGTGTGGACGTTAATGCGGACAGTGTGCAGGAAATTGTTGCTGTACAATGGATGCTCAGCCAATGGAACAAAGACGACAAGTCGAGTAAGCGGCCAAAACTGGGCTTTTTTGGCGGCGATTCCTGCTCGCGCCCCAAAGAAAGCATTTCGCAGACACTTCGATTCCTTGACTCTTTTGGGTTTCACGAGCCCAAAGAGTGCCGTTTGCAATACAATGAAAAGGAATTGTTACAAAGCGCCAGTGTACGCCGTAATCGGTCCCATTTAATAGGTTGGTTTGGCTGTTTATGTTTTAATTGTAGCATTGAGTTTGCAATATTGTCAAGAAGTTTTTACTTGTTAAAAATTTATAAATATAAAAAGTACAATTGCATCAATTTTTTGCGTTTTGCAAACATATAAATTTTTCCAAATTTTTGATGCAAAAAAGAACATTTTTATTTTTTAATATAAGCACATTGAACGCAAAGTTTTATTTGAGATTAAAAATGGACGCAAAACTAAAAATGCGCAAATTTTTGACACAAAAAATTTCAATGTAATCGCCAGGACTGATTAAACCGGGTTAATTAACTGAAATTTCAGCTAGAATTTTTAGAAATTTGAGTTCCCTGGTAATTGCTAAATACTACGTTGAATAAAATTTAAAAGTTAATTGCAGGAGTAATTGTGTTAAAACGCAAACACTTTTTAAATTTAACGCAAATTTTTACTAAAATCTCAATGAATAGTAACACATCTATTCTATTTAAGGAATTCAATTATGTGTTTTTTTATTAAAGTAATAATGGTTCCATGCCCTTTTCAAGCCTATACAATTGCTCCCATTATCGCTAAATCAACGGCGCAGTGGTTAACGCTATTTTGATTGTTTTATAACAGAAAAATCGAGAAATAACTTTTACAATAAAATAGGTTACTGGCCTATTCAACAACCAAAATTTCGACCATTAGATTCTAATATATACCTCTCTCTATTGGAAAACCCCTCTGTATAGAACCCCTTTCCTATTTTTGAGTGATTAAAAATTTTTGAATTTTGACATTGATGTTGATTTTGATTTTGAGGTTTAAGTTTCTTTTTTGTGACCAAATAATCTAATAAATTATTTATTGAGCCTAAATTAATATTGACTTTATTAACACGTGTGCTAAATTTTGTAGCTAAAATATTTGGAATTTGAAAAAATAATATTATTCAAAAATATTTTCGACAAACAACTTTCATTGTTAAATAGTTGATTTTAATTTTTCAAATCAATTAACTATCTTTAGGCGTTTTGTCTCCAAAAGATGTTGACTCGGCTTCGGCGCTCGCCAATGTATTAAAGCCCTTTCATATTCCCATTGGAGTCTTTAGCAGCGGCGCCGCCCAAATATTGCTCGATGCCGGAGTGAAGTACACAATTTCTACGGCTCCAACAATTCACACATATTTGGATGTAAATCTTTCTAAAACTAATTAATTCAATTTTTTTAATCCAATATTTTTTTATAGTCGTTCTTCTACATAATGTCAATTCTCAAGTCCAACCTGGTGATTATAATCGATGGCGGTGAAACCAATGCAAACATGTTGGCGTTGTCTATCAAAGTGTCGGAAATACTCAAACAAAATGGGATTTTTGTTAGCGAAGCTATTGGTTACGATCACCCGCTTTTGCCGAAAATTGTCGTAGAGACGGATGCCCGCATTATCCTTTCACTCGTCAGCCATTCAGCGGTATCCCTTTTCAAATTTTTGGTGCAGCTAGTCAAAGCATGTGCTTGCTTGCATATGCAAGATTTATTTTCTCAAATGTTTAATAATTTGTTTAAATTTTAGCTCAAAATTGTGCAATTTGACGAACGAATGGTTCAAATGAACAAAATTTGGATCAGCCTCGACTTAGAGTCAACAATTGTTGAATCCAATGAAAACGCTAAACAAAGCGACATTGACTTTCTCACCAATATTCCAACGACTTTGTCGAATGTAGACATTAATTTACAGGTTTGTTAATGCGTCAGCAGTTAATACTTAATCTTTTTTTATTTTTGTCTCAATGATAATAATCAGTGGAAAGGAATAAGACAATTTTATGCGTCATCATTGTCTATTCAATTCTCTTATACTGTCGCATAGTTTAGTTAGCTGCCTAATAGAATGTTAATAAATATAATAGCGGCGTTAAAGTACTTAATGATATTTCTTTTGTTGTTGTACAGATTAGGCAATATTATTCTGCCAAATTGACGCAACAGCTAGATCAGGGGCGAGTATGGTCTTTTGCTGATTTTTTTGTGTGTTGAAAATGAAAAGCATAAGCATATTTTTGCATTAGGTTGAAAGTATTAAAATTAATTTGGGTTTAAAATTTTATACGATTTTGTGTGTAGTTTTTTGAAATTCCAATTCTTTGGTAGTGAATCGCATTTTTAAATGCCAAATAAAAATTGCAGAAAAGACTTAATGCTTCAGCATTTTGAACCCAATAGTTAAAAAATATGGTTTTTAAAAAAATTACGGAACAAATATTACAGAAACGAAGGCTATAAAAGAAACGCAGAGTTTCAAGTCTAAGTCTAAGTTTTAAGTCTAAGTTTGAGTTAGACACTAGTATGCGGGCATCGTTTTTTCCGGCTTTCGTATAAGTTCCACCTTATTTTTTTGGGCGCAATGTAAGACGAGTCTTATACACTTAACTTTATATGATCTCACACTACAAAACCAATAATTACGCTCTCTCATTTGTTTAATCCAATTTTTAGCCAATTGTTTTGCGTCGCCAAAGCGTTGTCCGTACGGAATTCAACGAATATTTTTTGCGCGTTTTAAAGAGTCATTACACAACCTTTCCCATATTAACTTCCTACGTTGAACAATTATTCCAATGCTCAATTTCTTCATCTATTTCCAGCAAGAATTGCAGTCAATTGTTTGAAAATAATGGCGCCGCGTTGCTACAATACAGCCTGCACTCGCAGAATATTGACTCGGTGCTTAACCTCGTTTACACATTTGCGCTAATAGCGGAAAAAATTGAGTTGACGCCTGAACTTCAATCAGTTTGGTACGCTTTTTTCTGTTACATTTTTTTTATAGAGATTGAGTCCCCTAATTTAACAGCATTTTGTTAATAGTGTTATTTAGATATTTTATTTATATTTATAGGGAAATTTATCGAAAGCGCAATTTTCATTTAAGTCAATATTGAGTTCACTTTTATTTAATCTCATACAGAATTAAGTGCAATAATACCATAATGATTAATCTATTGAAAACCTAATATCACTTTCTTAATTTTAAACTTTTCGACAAATTATTCTGCAAATTACTTTTGAAGATGGAAACAGAATGGGCTTATTTTTGCTTACAAATGTTAGCACTGGTTGGAAGGAGTGGTTTAATTATAGAAGGTTATGGCTAATAGACTTAGGCAAAGCCTAAACAAAATTGGCGACAGCCTAAACAATTATTGACTTAATATTAGAATTACTGTAAGCATATGCCTACGGTTTAACAAATTGCTTCATAGCTAATTTAAGGTGCAGTGTGGAGTCGTTAAAGTCAATTCAATTTAGGTGATTACAAAAGGTTTAGTTGATATTATATTTTTCGTAAAGGGGAAAAACCTTGCAATGTATCGATTTAAGTTTGATCGCATCATTAAAAATTTCTATGAATAAACCTTTTTTCAAATTTCACATATTAAATAGCCTCTCATGCGTTACATGAAAACATTTTAGCGCAAACAGTTCGGAATCAGCAAAATGCTACGACATTATTATGCAAACCGCGCTGGGCTTAAAACATCATTTCCTGAATGAATCCAACTCGAACGGCGCCAAAGTTTTGTCCTTTCACCGCCACAAATATTCCAATGAAAAAAGCACATTCCTGCTTCAATCCGACTTGGCAGTGGAAGCGCTTCTGCTTGAGCGTGCCGGACGGGACGGCCTAATTGTTTACAAAATGTTTGAAATGCGGACGGCTAGCAACGACCCAAAATTTCACGTCTATTCGATCCCATCAAAGCTAAAGAGAGTTCAATCGACGTGTCCACTCTATCGTTCCTATTGCGGTCGTTGTGAACACATTCGGAAGTTCGAGAGCGACGTGAGTTTTTTTTTTGCATGTTAAAAATATTACGATATGATTTTAAGCTGCTAAACAGTGAAAGTGTCACACAAGACTTTTGTTGGGTTTGAAGCAGAGCTTTAAAGAAACAGAGTTTTCATTTGCCTCTAAAATGAGTCCACCTGATTTTGGGCTTAATTGCCAATTTTGTCTGGTAATTACCGTTGAAGTCTGGACCAAGAAACTGTCTGGACTCATTTTGGACAGAGATGAAAGCACTCGTTATAACGTATAATAAAAGTTTCTTAGTGATTGAAAAAGTTCAATTCAAAAATGCGAGCGTTCATTTACCGACACTGTAATGAATTACTAAAAACTAAAAATTTAATAATTAACTGTGGATAATAGGGTGTTAAAAAGAGGCCCCTCTTTTTTACAGTATTAACGATTGCTACCGATTGAAATTCCTTTGTACTACCGAAAAAAATTTACATCATATACCGTATTACTGTAATACGGTATTTGAGTAGCCGATAAAAGTTCCTCCTTCTCTCACAAAATCCTTCCTTTCAATAGATGCTCTGTATTTTTTTTTGGTTTATTGAAAATTAGATGCTCTGATTTAGTGTTAATGTATATTCATTATTTAACAACGGTATAAATTGATAACAATTAATAAGGCTTGGGGTCGATTGCACTTTGGTTATTTGGTTAACTATTAATAATATAATAAGATTGGGACGAGTCTTTTTCACAAATTTTATGATCATACATCGATTAATACATTAGCTGAACTATTCCATATTTGTCCATTTCATTAAATGTTTTTTTTAGGAAATTTTTCTATCAAATCCACGCCAATACTCGTTATATCTCTCCGGGCTGTTCGACTTCCACGGCGGTCCCAACTGTGAGATTTTGCGCGGCAGCGAAAATGTTGCCTTGCCTTTGGCGTTCTCTTACGCCGTCATTTCGTATTCGAATAGCTTAAAATTGGAAATTCTTGACGGAAAACCAATTAGCCACACCAACTACACGGGCCTCGACTTTGGCGCGATTTTGGTCGACAGTTGTTCGTCGGACCGCAAAATTATGGAGTTTTTGGTGGAATCCGAAAACGGCTGCTATCGTTTTGCGCAATCCGACCGTAATTGGACAATTGTGGCCGGATCGACGTTTGGTTTGTTTATTTTGGTTTTTGAATAAATATTTAACCAAAAATTAAATTTAAAGGTTTTTGGAATTTTTTTATCATCGAAACATTTTAAATGCAATAAATTATAACTATAGTTGGACTTTTAATCGATAGTCTTTATTTGGTGCAAATCGTTTGTCAGTATTTTACTAAATAAAAATCACATTTTGGCAAGTTACTAATTGTCAACTAGCGTGGTGCTGCCAAATTTGAAGCATTGGAAGTGTGCGGCAGCAGTCCACTTGGATTCTCGAAAATCAGCTATTAATATATTTTTTTTGAATTTTTACAAATTTGTATTTGCAAGTTGACATTTAAGAGACTGTCATTAAGCGCCATTTTCCAAAATCTTTGCTATAGTTTGAGGAAATGTTTATTGTGCTTAAAGTTTGTGTGGCCATAAAACATCCAAAAAATGTCTCTTTAAATAATTTATTGAATATTAAACTTTAAATTAATCTAACTATTAATTTTCAAGGCTACATTTCAACCTCGTCTCCTTCACTTCTCCCTAACGTTGGAATGTCCTTAACGGGCGCGCCGACGGCGGACGTTTGGCCGAGTGTTGTCGAACGTTTTTTCACTAGCAAAAATTCTCCGGCGCCGGTGTTGACCCTCGTCGATCGAAGCATAAACCACGACACGCGTAATAGACGAAGTAGCAAGTCAATTGCGCCGCAAACGCTGAGTGGGTTAGAGCTGGGAACCATATTTTCAGCAATGCCCAGCCACCGCAGCACAGCCATTTTGATGCTCAAGTACATGAAGAGAATGCGCTTGGAATATATTAGCGTTGTTTTGGACGAGTCGGTGAGTCACTTATCTTAAATAAATTCGCTTCGAGTCAGATTTTCTTTCTAATACGTGCAATATATCCCAACAGTAGCCGATAGCAAACTGTATGACAAAACTTTCAATTTGTTGGTCAAAACATTGAGTCGCCGTTACAATCTGTCTGTCTCATCTAAAAAGCATATATTTTAGTTCAGTTTGCAATTCTTTATCAGATCACTGTGTCATATTTGTATATATATATATATAAACTCTTTCGTAGAGATAGTCCTTTTGTTCCGTAATTTAAAAAAATAAACAACGAAGCAGAACACAAAAACATAGAATAAAAATATACAATAAAATAGTTTTAATATATAAAATTAGGCGAAAAAATTTAGCATGCAAAACAAAAAACTTCTTTGTCTTAAATTACAAAACAGATTACGACTCCAAAAATTATAATCATGTTGCAGAACTGCCAATTGCAGAAAAAAAATGTTTGTAATAAAAAAAAAATTGTTTTTTGAATTTTTTTTTTTTACAAAAAAAACGCGCCAAAATTTTTGCGCCAAAATTTAAAACGCAACAAAAACCCAAAATTTTGAATACAACTGAACGCCCACAATTTTTTTTTCATTTTTTGGACACAATACTAAAAAGTTTTTTACGCCAATTTTTGACGCCAAGTTCAATGTAATATAAAATTATAATTACTTGTTTACTTTTTGAGAATTACTATAAGCCAATATAATATTTTGACTTGACACCACTTTTTTTTACATGACTCATTAGCAGTGGCAGTTCTGCAATATGCTTACAATCTTCTTTTTTTTTTAGGACGCCGACTCCGTAGCGATCTACAATGAATTTGAAAGATTGGCCGACTCTTCCAACGCCGCCGTTTGTCTGTCGGAGACAATTGTCTTTAACAGCAATAACGCAGCGCCGCGGATCGCGGGTGCCGGTGGTGCTAATTTTACAATCCTTTTTATGGGTCCGCATGCCGCCGCCGATTATTTGAGCGGGCATTTGCGTCAACACAGCCAAAACACATTGGGCGACCCGATTAGCAATACTGTGGAAGAGAGTGGAGTGGAAAATGTGGTACACATGTTGGTTGGCGACGCTGTAGACTTTCATTTGTACGATCCTATCAATTTGGCGCATTACAGCGGCGCAATTTCTATTCAGCCCAAGGTTACTCTGCTTTTCTCTGTTTGGTTTTACTAATTGTTGTGTTTAGGACGTTTTGGAGTCAGATTTCCGCAACTGGCTGACTTCCGTCACGCCACTGTCCCTACCGGAAACATGGTTTTGGCGCTACGTGGAGGAGAGGTGGAAGTGCGCACTCTCTCTGCGCAACGTTGACCTCTATCAGGGGAAAATGTGCACTGGAGACGAACTGTTGAATGTCGTTCAAATGGGTCGGATGACTAAGGCCGGCTATTTGGCCAAGTCGACTAAAATTTTCTTAGCCGCCGCCGACCAAATCTATCAGAAGTTGTGTCCCAATGAATACAAGGCCAAGTCCGGCCAGGTTTGCGAGGAGTTTGCAGCCAACGGCCGCCTTCAAATACGCAATATGCTTGTTCAAACGCATCTGGAAGATGAGTTTGAGGTATTGGAATTCCAGCCAATCGACCATCACGGTGATTCTTTTTTGCGTTGTAATTTAATCCGACAAAATTGGAGAAATGAAGAGAGGGGCAATTAAGCGAGCGACAATATATGAAAACACTTTTTTTATACATTGAAGCTCTACGGCAAATAGACGGCTGACAATCGGCGGAACGAAAGACTGACAAAAAGCGGCCCAAAAAAGCAAAAAAATAAATTAGTGGTTTTTTTTATAATTTTCAGTCATTTTCAGAAAACAGTAATCAACACAATACGTACCGTATTTAAAAATTTTGAAAAAAATTTCTGTTTTACTAATTTTTGTGTTTGACTTTTACGTCCATTTGTCTGCGTCATTTTGTCCAGCGCTTTGTTTTTTCATGCAAATTTTTTTCAATGATTATTTTTGTCTTCCTATTATAGTGTTTTGTTCTCTCACCTCTCATTGGCTGTGGTGTTCTGATGCGTTATCTTTATGAGGCGTTTCACTACATACCCCCGACCTCTGTAAAGTTGTCCTCTTTTTTTTTATCTTTACAGATGCCGTGGTATGCGGTCAACGCGGCAAAATTCAAAAGTATAGTTTGCGACGATATAATTTTGTAATAAACTAAAAAAAAATTTTTTTGTTGAAAATTTGTTTAAAAAAAAAGTAAAATGTGATGGGGGCATAGTGTTCATTTTTACTTTATAGAAAATAAATTATTATATGACATAACAATAAATGTGATAAATGTTTAAAAAGATTAAAAAATAAATGATTATCTAATCTTATCGTTCGTTAATAATCTATTTTTTTTCGACGGTTGATGTGGCATTGCTTAAACGTTTCAGTGTATAGCGTGTGTTGCACTACGTTGATGGTCTGCGTTCTGATAATTAGTATCCCAAAATAGAAAATAGCCCACCTTTTAAAAAGACGATATGCTGGATTATTATAATTGAAATGAAAGTTTAGGTAACTTTGGTTATACTGTCCTCGCCAACTACTCGTCGCGTTCCGGATTCCACGCAATCGAGCCCTATAAAACATACATCAACGGCGCTTTAGTTCAAGGCGGCCAAGTAAACCAATGTTTTTTCTCAATTTTTGTTATCCCTTATTCTTTCCTTCAATTTCAGCCAGTCTCTCGGTGTATTGCGCCTCTTTGTCGATGCGCCGTGACGAATGTCGCTTCCAGGTTATTGGCCCCGCAACGGGATAGCCCCAATAGATGGTCTGTCAATTTGGACGAGGATGATTTTAACGATTCTCCATCGTCTTATATTCGTCGTTTTTTACATATCAGCTGGTCGGCGTCAAAACAGTCTTCTGCCGGCGATCAGTTTTTGGCTTACGATGTATTTTTGTCAAATGACATTGTTTTCGTCTTTTCTGTATTTTTTTTCTGTTTTTAGGATTCAATACAAGCGTTCAGCATAAGTGAATGGCGCTCCGACACCTTAAAATACGTTTTTCTGGCCATGACGTCTGTATTTTGTATTTTTGCGTTGGGCACTATGATTTTGGTGGGTGTCAAAATGTTCTTTCGTATTGTGAAAGGCAATCAAACGCTGGGAATCAGTCTTTTGATTGGAATTTTTGCGCTTTACTTTAGCGCCTACATTTTCATATTGGACGCTTCCGAGTCGGTACGTATACTGTAGTATAAAATTCTTTCTGTGGTAGTTGTTAATAAGAATGTGTGAAAACTACTGTAGTTACATTGAATTTTTGCTATTCTATTACTTTTATTTTATGAGCTGTAGTTTGTCAATCTTACTGTATGGCCTGCAATTACTGTAGCTGTATTAACATTCTATTTGATTATTACTGTAGCTTTTAAAGATATTTAATATTATTACGTTAGTAGTACTAACAAAATTGTTACGTTATTGTAGACCTATTGACAGTATTTGTGATTGTTACTGTACTGTTAGTATATGTGCAAATTACTATTAACATTAGAATAAACAATCATTTTAATGATTTAAGCTTTTGTACTTTATTTATTTATTTACGTCATATGACGCGACAAAAAATAAGGAGTACTTGTCAGTATTGCTTAATAACTGTATCTAACCATTACTGTATTGTTAGCTATTACTATGTCTTATTGTTTACTGTAAATTTCTTTATAACTGTAGTCCATTTGATTTAAATCAATTTAAAAATTTTACAGATGTGCAGTTATCGTGTGATGGCTCACGGAATTTCACACACGCTTTGTTTTGGTGTCCTCATCGTCAAGGCTGTGCAATTGAAAAACGCCGAAACACTGGGCATTGTGCACAGCCACCAAATTAGTTATTGGAATTATTGGCTTTTGTTAATGTTCGTCTTCATTGTACAACTGGTCATCTGTTGTCGGTTTGTTATTTTAATTTTGTAAAACATATGAGCGCCGACTGTTTGGCGCCCAAGGGTTTTGCCGCTTAAACGTCTGCCAACCTAATTCAAATTTTTTTTTCACGTTTTTATTGAGAAGCAATCACGCCAATTATAAAATTTAAATTATTTATAGATGGCTGTCCAATCCGTCCGCCCCAATGTCCATCGTTTATTTGGCGCCGGTTGCCAAAACTTCTGCCAGCGGCGGTGAGTCGAGCGACGCCTTTTCAGCCGTCCTGCGTTGTTCGAACTCCACATTGGAATTCTTTTTGGCCGAGTCCTACAGCTTTTTGCTTTTGATTTTTGCGCTGTTCCTTAACGCACTGAATCGCAACATCAAGCGCAACTACAAGGTTGGTTGTCGATTTTTGTGTAATGCGTGTTTGCTGTGCGGTTTGCTCGTTTTAGATCTTTTACTATCCGTTTTGTTAATCTGGCGGTGACTAATCAATAATATTTTAGACAATTTTGCCTAATCTTTTTTTTTGTTTGTTTGATGTCTTTTTTTATTGACTGGAATTTGCTTGTCCGGTTTTTTTTGTCCCGACCTTTTTCAAATATTTAGTTTTTTTAACATTTAAAAGTTTGGTTTTTTTTGATAACTGTTTTATCATTTTTCTTTGTGTTTATTTGTCTCACTTTACTCTCATTAACATCTTATTAATATCTACGCTACTTCCTCTGTTTACTTTCATTTTTTTGTCGCTGGGTCAATAATTTGATTTTCAACCAACTCGCATCACAAAATGGCGCCGACAAAAAATGAGTCATTAATTTTTTTCCAAAATTTTGGTGTTGAAACATCTCAAATAAATAATAACGCTTTCCTCTTGTTAAAGTCTCTCTGAGCTTGACATTTTTGACTTTACCCTTGATTTTTGAACCATTTGTCGATTGGCGGTCAAAAAGACGCCGGACAAAAAGACACAACATTCAAATATGAAAATAAGTTTAACAAAATAACTTTTGTTTAGTATTTAACGGTACGTTTTGCGTTGCTTACTGTATTTATGTGTTAGAAGGTTTTTAAGAAAATTATTCTGTTATACTGAATTTTGAAAGTTTTTCTCCGCGTCTTATTGTGCTTTTTGTCCTAGCCCTCCATTTTTCCTATCATTTCTTTTAAAATTTTTTTCAGGAGGCTAAATGGCTTTTTGCAGCTTCTTTTGCTTGCACAATGATTATGACTGGCTGGATTATAGCAAATGCGTTGGTGTCGCCTCACTATATCGTATTTTTTTTTCTTTTTTATGTTTTATTTAAACAAATTTTTTTTTGTTATAGGACTACATCACGATTGCGGAACTCTACTTAAGCGGTACTGTGTTGTTGTTGTTTGTGTTTGGTCCAAAAATCTACGTTCTCCTGTCCTATGAGCCGGTAATTGTGGAAAACGAAAAGGCGGTCTACATTGGCAAAAGCTTAAACCACATCAATGCTGTCGCAAAGTCATACGACTTGTTTGAAGCAGGTAAAAAAGGGTCTAATGCTTTTGTTCAGTGTGGATATTTGCTTTATTGAATTTTGTAGATTGGACACTGCCGACGCCGTCTACTGCTGCTTTGCGAAGCGATTCGTCGGCGATAAGCATGCGAACAGGAAGTCCACAGATAAGCAATGTCAGCTCACAATGCAGCAACAACAGCGACAGGGCAAGCCATAGCAAAAAGTTTAGTCACAAAAGCAAGACCGTTAATGGGAGTTTTACTTCGGGAAGCTCCGGCTACGGCCGACACATGCAGTCTGGACCGAGCCTAAGCCCAATGCCTTTGTCTGTGCGAGACCATTTGTCGTCTGACGACACACTGTCCGATAACAATGAGGTTTGCGTAATTCAATTTTGTTTTGCGTAAAGCTGAGTAATTATATATGACGATTTTAAATTAGTTTGGTACTTTTGAGTCAAATTCTCGGCTAAAGCTAATTTAACTCTTTTATAATTGCATTTTATTGCCATCTGCTGAATTACTTAAATTTTATTATTTGTTGTGGTACTTTGTTTGAGGAGTATTTAACAATTTAAAAATTTCAATTTTAGCTATCATCAGTGCTACAAACCGTGCTGAGAAAGAAGACAACACCAACCCTCATCAGCAAACGACGCTCTCAGTCCAAAAAAGAAGACAACGCCAAACGCGTTGTCAGTCACGATCCAATGTTCAAACCGCCAAATTATAATCCATCAGCTTTTATTGTTCTGCCACGAATCTCACAGGCTTTTGTAACTGCATCCAACGGTCCGCCTAACAAAAAACGCTCATCATCACAAAAATCGAAAAAATAAGCCATAAATTTTATGGAATTCCCTTTTTCAATTTGCACATTTTTTTTGGCATTACTGGCATTTTGCTCAAAAACGTTTTATGAAATGGTCAAATTCGGATATTAAACAAATGGGATTAGCTACGTTCTATATTTTAAATCAACAAATAACATTCCATCAACATTCCGGCCAAAGCATAAATTTTGTTTTTTCTGCTCTAAGAAAACTCACAGAACTCGTGTTTTTGACATGGATTTTCAAATTAATAATTTCACTGAATTATTGGCATTTTGTCCAAAATCGTTTAATCAAATGTTAAATTATTCAATCATGAAATTTGTTATGTCTTCTAACTAAAACAAACGTTCAGTTTTCCGGCAAAGGCTTAACCTTTTTTAGACCACTCACCGAACTCGTTTTTTTTGATATTAAACTTCAAATAAGGGGATTTGCTAAGCCATTTTGTTTATTTAAATGAGTTGTGACCAAAACACAGTTGACTGCTTTTTCTTAGAATTTGATTTGAGTTCAAAGCTCATATATGTCAGTGTATCCTTAAAAGCTGAAAAAATATGCAAAGGCAATTTTGTGCCATTCCTCTTTGCTTTTACCTCAACGCCACAAAACATTATTCAAACAAAATTCAAAGGAATTGTAATTAAAAAAAAATTTATTGCTCGATTCTCGTTGCTTAAGTCAGTTCAATTTTGCTTATAATTTTGTTCTTTTTTCCATTTCTCATTGTTTGTTGTATTTTCTTTTTTGCATGTGTATATTTTAGCAAAATAAACCATATTTTTATAAAACATTTATTTTGTAAATGTTCAAAATTGCCACCTTTAAATTTAAATACATTTGTTGAACCGCTACCCAACCGTCAGAATCGTCAGCGGCTGTTCAAGAAAAGTCAGCAGAAGACTTGAGTTGCAAAACTATCAGTCGCAGCCTTTTTTCCAGCCATGGTCTTGGCAAAGATTAAAATGGCCAAAAAGGGCAAAAATTATTGCCACCGAAAAGACACCGCCAGTCATTTTTGAGCAAAGCGTCAAAATTAACGCCAACAGCTATCAACAAAACAACAAACAGTTTTGTTTTGGCTAGACCAATTTTACGGCTATTGAATTGCGTAATATGCGGTGCAGTTAGAACTACGCTTACAGCCCAATTCTTCTCTATAGTTTTTAATTTTCTAAATTGCATCATCGCATAACTTTTCAAAATATTTTTTTTTAAAGGACCGTCTATGTATATTGTATTAAACTTTTTATGTACATAAACATTTTTTTTCGTAAATAAAAAACGATTTAATTTTAACAAATATTGTTGATTCCAAATGTACAAATTTAAAGAATTCTTACTTTTGATTTAAACTGACGTTTTCTTTTATTTTGTTTATGAAGTTTTCAAATTTTTCACTTTTTTTGCGCATTTTTTATGAAAATTTTTATGTTGAAACAACCAAACAACGGTCAAGTCGGCTGGAGCCAACTCAGGAGATCTACTTAATTTTGGAAATCCCACTGGAGATCTCCGGTAGATTTGTAAATCTACTGACAATCTCGGTAGAAATTGATTTTTTCTCTGGTAGATCTACTTAATTTACAATTTCTCCTATAAAATCTCGGTAGAAATTTTTTGGAAAATTTTTGGCTTTGGAGATTTAAGGGTGATTTTTATTTCTCCAGGAGATCTCCAGTAGATTTTAAAATCTCGTTCAAATCTCTTGAGAGATTTTTTCAAATAGCAAAAATCTACTTAATATTGCTGTAACTTTTTATTTCTCTTTAATTTCTTTGTAAAAATGTCATAAAAAAAATTTTATACTGGAGATCTACTTAATTATATAAAAAGACAGGAGATCTACTTAAAAAATTTGCTTCTCGTTAATATCTACTTAATTAAGTAGAAGTTTTACTTCGTTAAGTAGAAATTCTAAAATTTATATTAAAAAAATGGTTAATGAACAATTTACCTCTTGCAGCCTTGATTGCATATTAGAAAATATATACGGTCAATGCGGAAAGCTAGAGTCAATGCATTGTTCCTCGACAAATTAATTGATCATAAAATCGTTATTATTTGTGCACTAATCCAAATTAACTGTTAAATTTGGGAAAATTTATTTTCGGCCAAAAATTGACCAAAATTTCAATACAAAAATTATTTTGAAATTCATAAATGTTTTACAATTGTTTTATGAACATCATCAATAATAAGACGGCTTGTTGCATGCATTGTTCCAAAATTTTGTTATTGATAACAACAAAAAAAACATTTTGAAAATTGCACAATTTTTTAATAAGTTTAACCAATTTTTGTGTTGTTAAATGTACTTATTTTATCTTATTTACCATACAATTTGATTTTTTTCAAACCACCCAACACGTTACATCAAATCAACTTCCACTTCAATTACCTTTCAATTTTATTTCATCACTTTAACCTCGATTTCATATTACAACAAATTTTTCAACCAATGTGTTATCTAATTTTGTTGTTTGTGACTTATCGACTTTTGCAGAATTTATATAAGTAAAGTTTTATTTTTTGTTTGGCCAAAAAAAAAGTTTTTTCATTTTTTTAAAATGAAACTTTATTTTCTGACAAGTTTCTCCCTTGCAGTTGTATTTCTACATGTAAATTTTTTGAATGCTCAAAATGTGACGCAAAATGGTAAAAAATTTAACGAGGGAAGAAAGCTGAAAATTCTGGTTACGGCGGCGTCAGTCGGCTGGAGCCATATACAATATCAAGGAAAGTTGGCCGACGTACTTACAGATGCGGGACATGACGTGGTAGGCTCTTACTTGTCATGCTATTGCAAAAAAAAGCTATCGTTTTGCAACGATCGGGAATGGTGAGATGATTCAAAAATAGCAGCCCCTAGGTTTTTATTTAAGAGAAAACTCTCTAAAAATTGTCATAAAAGATAACTTTGTCAAAAAAAAACCGCTCAAACAAAAAAAGAAGACCTTTAAAATCCCAAAAACAATTAAATTTTGGAATGGGACGTTCCAAAATTTTTGCTCTTTTTCTAACATTTATACGTATTTAGCACATCTTCAATTTCGATTTGCACGAGAACACGAAAAATTTTACTGGAACAACAAAAGGACAAAAGATACACTATTACGCAACCACTTATCCATTAATTAATGTGAAATTGGGCAACCCTTTTCTTGGCATGCACAATTTTATCCTAGACGGAACAATGCACAAGTGGTTTGATCATGTTTACAATTATTGCCAAGGTTAATTGATATGAGGCAATAAACCAAATTTGTGCAGCTACGACTCATTTTTAGATATGCTTAAAAACGACGCTTTGATTAAATCACTTGAAGATGAGCATTTTGACGTTGCAATGGCGGAGCATTATGATTACTGCTCATTTGGTGTGTTTTATAAGGCCGGAGTCCGGACAATGCTTTCGACGTCGGCCTTGCCAATGAACTCTATATTTGGGAGAGCATTTGGCATTCCATACTTTAACAGCTACAATCAAAGTATGTGCTTAACACAAAAAAATGAATCGTAATCATAAATAGTTGGTTCATTAACTTTACCTTTATTATGTCTCTTTCTCTAATGAGATTTGATAAAAATAGCATTTGTATTTTAGCATATATCTCTGCTGGATATACACTTTTATTTGCCAAATATGTCGTTTTTGGATCAAATCGGACATAAATCTGTTGTATAAAGGCTATTTATAGGAAGTAAAGCTACCTTTTAATTTAAAGTAAAGAGACCACTTCAACTCATCCCAAGGGGCTAACATGGTTTTGAAGCAATGAGCCTTTGAACTTTTTTGCTTTGAATAGGTTCATTATTGTCTAATCTATCTATGCGTGAGTGAAAACTGTAAAATAAATTTAAATTTTCAAAGTTTTTTAATTATCAAATTGTTATAGCGCAATTAACAAAATATAATAATTTTTATTTTATGTAATGTGGCAATTTAACACTGTTGCGGATAAGGATTGCAATAAAAGAAAGTAGAAAATGCAGTTTTCATCTTCCATAATAAAGAGAATTTCCTAAAGAACCGGAGATGGCTAGGTAGACTAATGGCTGTGAAGCTTGCCAAATCGCTATTTTGTTATGGGTTAAACTCTCACTTTTCTTAAAAGAAATTTGCACGCACCGCAGCAAATTCTCTTTTACAAAGAAATCTGAACGAGCATAAATTGATTTTACAAACCGAAAACCAATTTCTAAAAATAATTTCTCTCTTTATTTCATACAAAAGACATTTTAAATTAACAACACTTTATTTTTTCAAAGCAACAAACATAACAAAACATAATAACGAACGTAAAATTTTTTCAGGTCTTTTTTCTTTTTAGCAGTACAATATTTTGATAATCAATAATGCAATACTGTAGAAAAGTTTGCTTTGGGACAAGTTCACTTTTGGTTGTGCATATGATTACAAAAAGTAGCTTTATAAAACCGTCTTAGGCCTCTTAAATGAGTTGAAGTGACATGTTCTAATGTGATCGCTTACATTGGCTTATTATTGGGGCAAACGCTTTTAAACTTCAGATTTTTATACACATGCAATATCCCCGACTCTTTGGAATCGTTTGGTTAATTTCTTGACTGATCGAAGTGAAATTGCATTGCAGGAAAACCAACTTTTAAAATTGGTATGTTAAAATTGTTGTTCAATAATTTGTCAAAATGGTAAACAATTGTTTATATAATCGGTGTGTATGAACGCATTGTTCTTATCACTGCTAGTATATTATACACTATTTCGTTAACGAATGGCATCTTTTGTTTAGACCACAGCTTTCCGCAATAAATTTGGAGCCGAGTTTCCTGACCTGCACGACGTTGTAAAGAATATTTCACTTTTGTTTGCAAACGCAAACGAATTTTTTGTTCATTCCCGTGCGACGTCCCATAAAATTATTTATATTGGAGGAATAACACAATCTTCTAAAATTCGGCCATTAAACGCGGTAACCATTTTATTTATATTGACAGGCATGAAAATAGTAAAAGCACTTTTATGAAATTTCTAAACATAGAAATTAAAAAGCAGTCAACTAAGCTGTAACCCTTATGTTTCGTTTTCTATTTAACGAAAATTGCTTTGTAGTTATTTCTTAAAAAATAGTTACCTCTTAAAAATGGCCATCGAGAATATTCGATTCAATGATTTGAGAATGAAAATAATTTGGTTTTGTGTAATCCATTTATCCAAAATGCAGATGAACAAAAATTAGAAAAAGTTTAAATGTTCTTAAGACTTTAAGGCAATAGGAAATAACTTCTTTTTTTTCAATCTAACAACAGCAGTTTTAATTTTATAAGTTTTTATTAAAATAAGTTTGAGAACGAAAAACAATAAATATATTAGATTGAAATCCGTCAGGCACGGAAGAGCCTAAAGAAATAAAATAGAGAATGCCTTTTATAGGGCAAAAATGTTGACTCCGTCCATGTAAATTCCTATATAGTAATATCCAACAGTCTGTTTGATTGTCTGTAGGCATTTTGCCAAGCGCAAATTCAAAATAGATTAAATTGTGTCAAAATGAACGCGTATTTGAAATTTTATTGCATCAGCTAGCGCAGCTACTGATCACATACGAAAAATAAATTTTAAAAGTTTTTGCTGCTTAAACAATTGCAGTCACATCAGTGAAACAGAAAAATTTTTGTTCCTGATAAAAAAGTTATAGCAGTAACTTCTCCTTCTTTTTTGCTTTTTTTATGAGAACATACGGTAATTCAACAACGCGATCAGATAAAATTTGGATGATAAACTGCAAAACAATAGCGCTTTGAATTTTTTTATTCAACTAACAATTTCAAACTTTATATGTTTTCAAAAAAAGTAATGCTTAAAATTAATGTTGCAGGATTAGTCGTTTTAATTAATTTTTTTGCATTTGATTCTAAAGGCTTTCATTCCACATTTAATTAATACAGTAGTTGAATTTAAATTTTCTGTTTGAGTAAAAATGAAATAATTACTGTAGTCTTTTAACTATGAAATGTTGGGGAAAACGCCGGCCCGAAGGGCCGGGCCACTGGGCCTAGAGGACCAAGAAAAACAAAAAAAATTTCAAATATTTTTATCTCTTTGTTTTTTGTCGCGTTCGCGACATAATTTTTCTAAACACCAAAATCTAAATCGTAACAACCGTCTCAAAACAAGAAAGCAATCGTTTGCGCAGGAAAAAAAGTAACAGAACGACTTAATTTCACTTAACGTTTGGAAAATTCGTAAAAAAATAACGGTAGAAAAGACAATAGGAAAAATTATGAAAATTGATTTTGAAAAAATAAAGTTGGCATATAATGAAATTTATAACTAAATTTAAAACCTAAACTAATTTAAAACTTTTTTTGTTCTTTTGAGGCGGGGCTTTTCAAATTTTATGTGAGTCTTTTCACAAGCTGTAATCCGTGCGCATTCAGAAATAAATTTTTGTTTATTAATTTTGAAATTTTTAAGGAAATGCAAAAAATTATTGACTCATCCGATGATGGCTTTGTACTTTTTTCTTTTGGCACATTCGCTGACCCAAAGGAAATGTCTTTGACTCTTCAAAAAACAATTATTCGAGCATTTGCCAAATTTCCAAACATTAATTTTATTTGGAAATTTAAAGTTGCTCAGCCAATTGAAATTCCTTCAAACGTTTACATTTTTGATTGGTTCGATCAAAAATCGCTTTTGGGTAATCCTTCACTTTAATGTGATTTAAACGCAAAGTTACTTTAATTTAGCCCATCCAAAGCTGAGAGCATTCATCAGTCATACTGGCTTGAATAGTGCAAATGAAGCCGCCGTCGCCGGTGTACCCGTAATTGCGCTCCCCTTATTATTCGATCAGCCGCATAACGCTGACTGCTTTACAATCTCCGGCTCCGGAATCGTCCTCGACATAGGCCAACTGCCAAATAACGAACAACTTTTAATCGACGCTTTAACGACAATTTTCACAAATCCTTTATATGCGGAAAAGGCAAAAATACTGAGACAAAAGTTCATCACCACGCCTTTTTCGCCCAAAGAGAGGCTGGTGAAGTGGGTCGAGTTTGCCGCTCAATTCCCGGAACTCAATGAATTGAACTTGCCGCAACCGGAAGAAATGGGCATATTGAAATACTACAATTTTGACGTTGTGTTCCTGCTTGGATCGGCTGTTTTTCTTTCACTTGTCATTGTTCTTCTAATTGCTAATGCGTTGCTGAAATTTTTATATAACACTGCAATCGGATTTTACAGGACAAAAACAAAACTTACATAAAGTTGTTTCTTTTGTTTTGTGTCTGTTTATGCTTTTAAAAAAATTTTAAAACTACAATCTGTGCTTTGACTTGAAGTGCTCATATACAACAGGAGTAAAGTGAGAAAAAAGACATTAAAAGACTTTTAAGACAAAGGCTGTTGGCCTAAAAAGAGACCTACCGAATTTACTCTTAATATTTATGGTTCGCAGTTAATAAAGTGATACACATATAGGGCTGTCAAAATTTCTCCACATGCCACCGTTTTATTAATATATAATATAAAAAACACCTCACTTAATAATAAAAATAACAATTTACAACACATATTTTATTATTTTACACAAACAAACGGCTTAGTCACAAAATAATTCTACTATGCCAACTCCTTCAATGTTAACCATGTGGCATGGTTTCTTCTTTGGCGGTGACGGCTTTGAACGTTTACTTTCTTCCTTATAGATTTCAATCTAAAATATTTAAATGATTAGTTTAAATGGTAGTTATAAATTAAATACCTTTAAGATCTGGTGAAAAAAAATCGATTGTATTATATAATAACTTTTGCTGCAAATGGCAGCATCCGATATGGCAGAACGATGCATTGTGGTACAGCCGAGGCTTATTCCAATAAGTCCACGGGGACTCCAACAAGCACCACCTTAAATTTAAATGAAAAGAAAAATTAGCCATACAATAATTCTTACCTGAATCACCTGGAAAACTAGTACCAGTTCCCAAAATAAAAGGACCACAAGTGCCATGCAAACCATGGAAATAATATTCTTTGAGATCAATAACTCCTGTTAAGCAGCTCACTTGTTGCTCCGTGATCCCGTAACCTGCCAAAAGAATAAATTCAGAATTTACAGGGTTAAATGCTATTTATTCGATGAAGTCGGACTTAGCCCTATAAATTGTTAGTGGATCACCCACGCTGAGTTGTGAAAGAGTTCCATGCCGGAACGTCACAAAGTAGCGCGGGTGAACGCAGACAACACACGATTTCACCGCATCATCCTTGGCGAAAAACATCCATTCGTTAATCGATTTTGACACATGCGCTAGAGATCTTGCTGCTAAATAAATGTTGTTAAAATACAAATTAAAAATATTATAAACTTGTGCAGATTTAAAATCCGCATTTGCATACTTGCAAAATTTGGAGATTCAGCAGTTTTCGAAGTTTTTGAAGGTGCCTTGTCCGATTCTACATGAAATTCCAGAGAAGAATAATCATTTGGCAGCACAAAACTGATTCCTAAATTAATTAAATACAATAGGTACGAGTTCTATATAAATTAAGGATCAAAATAATTACAATATTGTAATTTTTCAACATACTCGCACGCTATTTCATCTCCCTCCACTTCATATGACAATGAAATGATCGCGTCATTTGGTAGAAGGAACGCGGCATTGATAGTATTTTGATTAATCGCATCATTGCAACACGTCAATTTCTTTACCTTTTCGTGAAACGCGACACGAACAAACCTTTGAAGTTTCTAAACAACAAAAGTTTTGCAGCATTCTTATACAGAAGTAAAACAAAAATAAAATTTCAAAAGCTAATTACATATTACAATGTATGTTCATTTCCTAACTCACAAAAATTGTAACCGAAAACTTCAACCATAAATTGCAAGAAATAAAATTTCTGAAAAAAAAAACATATAATGCGAAAGAGGTAAAAAGCGCGCACAAAAAAAAAAGAAAATGAGAGAAGGATTCTGAATGAGAAACAGAGGAAAAGAGAAAAGCAAACAGAGACAGGTGGAGAGAGGAAGACTCGAAGAGAGAGATGAAAGAATGAATGAGATAAGCGTTGATGGTGAAGAAAAAAAGAAGCCAAAATGGGTCAAGAAGAATGTAACCAAAACATTAAAATTGGACGACTTTAAAAGTTTGCTAGGAGGAAAAATTACTTGAAAAAAGTAATTCATGATTCAAGCTAAAGGACATCAGATTTAAACTCTGAAACAGAATTAAGTTGCTTTAAATGAAGCTTAAAATTTTTTAAATAATAAAGAAGAATTTAAAAAATGGTTATCTTAAAGCCAAAACAATATGCGCTTTTTTGTGCGCGCTTTTTACCTCTTTCGCATTATATGTTTTTTTTTGAGAAAAATTATTTCTTGCAATTTATGGTTGAAGTTTTCGGTTACAATTTTTGTGAGTTAGGAAATGAACATACATTGTAATATGTAATTAGCTTTTGAAATTTTATTTTTGTTTTACTTCTGTATAAGAATGCTGCAAAACTTTTGTTGTTTAGAAACTTCAAAGGTTTGTTCGTGTCGCGTTTCACGAAAAGGTAAAGAAATTGACGTGTTGCAATGATGCGATTAATCAAAATACTATCAAAGCCGCGTTCCTTCTACCAAATGACGCGATCATTTCATTGTCATATGAAGTGGAGGGAGAAGAAATAGCGTGCGAGTAAGTTGAAAAATTATAATATTGTAATTATTTTTATCCTTTATTTATATAGAACTCGTACCTATTGTATTTAATTAATTTAGGATGAATGGAGCTGGAATCAGTTTTGTGCTGCCAAATGATTATTCTTCTCTGGAATTTCATGTAGAATCGGACAAGGCACCTTCAAAAACTTCGAAAACTGCTGAATCTCCAAATTTTGCAAGTATGCAAATGCGGATTTTAAATCTGCACAAGTTTATAATATTTTTAATTTGTATTTTAACAACATTTATTTAGCAGCAAGATCTCTAGCGCATGTGTCCGACATAGGAGCAAGTGTACCACCAAAATTATGTATTTTCAGAAAGGGCCACCGTTTGCAACTCTCCCTGTAAATTCTGAATTTATTCTTTTGGCAGGTTACGGGATCACGGAGCAACAAGTGAGCTGCTTAACAGGAGTTATTGATCTCAATGAATATTATTTCCATGGTTTGCATGGCACTTGTGGTCCTTTTATTTTGGGAACTGGTACTAGTTTTCCAGGTGATTCAGGTAAGAATTATTGTATGGCTAATTTTTCTTTTCATTTAAATTTAAGGTGGTGCTTGTTGGAGTCCCCGTGGACTTATTGGAATAAGCCTCGGCTGTACCACAATGCATCGTTCTGCCATATCGGATGCTGCCATTTGCAGCAAAAGTTATTATATAATACAATCGATTTTTTTTCACCAGATCTTAAAGGTATTTAATTTATAACTACCATTTAAACTAATCATTTAAATATTTTATATTGAAATTAATAAGGAAGAAAGTAAACGTTCAACGCGGTCACCGCCAAAGAAGAAACCATGCCACGTGGTTAACAATGAAGAAATTGACATCGATAAATTAATCTCTGACTTGGGGTGTAATTGGGGTTGTAACATTGGTAAATAAAATTCTGTGTTTTTAAAATTATTTGTTTGAAATATAAAATAATTTATGTATTTTAAAATTTAATTATAATTTTGTTTGAGGACTCGGCCACGTAATTTACGATGTCGGCCTTTTGCGTGTTGGTAATCAGATTCCCGCTTAAATTGAGTTGTTTTAGCTGCGGCAATTCGCGGCAAATTAACTGTATATCAATGTCTAAATTCGTAATCAAATTAAAAAATTTATAAAGCTTTACACAAAATGATTTTGTTGCAATCAATATTTTGCTCATTACGATTGAGTTTTCAAAACAATAAGAATGACTAATCGCAATGAACAATAAAAATCGTTATGCTTTTTGGATCTTAATACCTATTTGCTTTCTTTTATTGAATAACCAACTGCGTCAATTTTAACTTGCAAAGTTCAATTTTAAGCAATTTGAAGTTACAATGAAAGAAAGTAAAAAGAAAATGGTTCTCATCTTTCATTATAATGAGAATTTCCCAAAGTATAGGTGGCGGCTGCGTAGCTTGTCAAAACTTGCCAAACATTGTTCTGTGTTCAATTCTCACTGAACTTAAATGAAATTTGTGCCGCGACAAATTCCTCTTTAAAGTAGCATTTCAATTGTTTGCATATTTGTAAGAGTTGCAAACTAAAGCATTCGTTATAATATATGGTTTACCCGCAATTTGGTTTTGACTTAGGTCGAGCAGGACGAGCTGTTTAAGTGTTAACAGACTGCTAGGGAATAATTGAAGTTTGTTCCGAGCCAAGTTAACGCCTTTAAGTTGTTGCCATTCGGCTATTTCTTCCGGTATTTCGTCAATCTCATTGCCATCCAGGATTAACACTAAAATTTAAGTTTTAAACACGCCTTTTGAACATATGGCGCAAACCTGTTAGATTTGGGAATTTTTGTATCATTTTTTTAGGAAACTTTTTGATTTTATTATTTTGCAGATTACATCGATTGATTTCGTAGTCCTTCAACACCAAGTAAATGGCGTCGGCAATGTACATGAGCTGGCATTCCGATAAATCTAAAAACGCATTTCTTCAATATGCATTAGGCTAACGGCATTGGAAAATTTTAGTGTAATGGTAGTTCGACTGAAACCTTTCTTTGTATACTTGTGTGGTAGTATGATTAATAATGTTTATGTTTATTACAAAAATAACAGTTGCATTTCCGTTAACCATTTCTCCTTTGTTTGCCTCTTGCTAACCGCTCTAATCTTCGTGGCAAGACTGACCGCCAAACACGGCTGTCAGCTCTTTTTAAATAGTGTTTCACTGTCTTACATTCATTAAGTTTAATGTGTTCTTATACGCTAAATTTATGAGACGTTTCATCCCATTATGTTTGGAAATTCAGGTGAGGACTGCCAATGCAGTAATGCAAATTTTTTTGAGATAATAAAAGCTTTTGAGCGAATCAAAAAGAGCCAAAGCTTACTTTTTGTTAGCTTAATTTACAACGAACATAACAGCAATTATATAAACGCTGAACTTTCAAAATATACAAGCTTCAAAAATTCTTTTTTTTATTTCGGTTTGCTAATTCACATTCTACACAGATTGTAGTTTCCTCTTGACTATTGGAAACCCTTTGCTATACAGTGCTGTCTCTAAGGACACATGATTCAAATTTTTTTTTAACTTTTGGCGATACGCTTAACCCGCTAATACAAATATCATCAATTATAAGAAATGTTGCAAAATTATACCATTTTTTAAGACCTATTCTTTAAAATCCTGCAGTTGTGATCAACTGAATTTAGGCTTACCTTAATTTTAGACTATCCTAATCTTCGCTTCTATTTGAAGACATTTTGATCTGCTATCTTAAAAAAAAATCTTTCCAGTTTATAATAGGCCTTGTGATTGCTGCACTCAAAAAATGATGATGGACTTCCAATTAACAAAAAGATCAATGCAAGTTTATGTATCAAAACACTTGAAAATTGAGTGAAGTGTTCCAATTTCTCAAATACTGATCCATAAAAACTCACTTCTCAATCTTCTTTTTAATTAGTTAGTATAAAAACAAAAGGGAATTCAAAACAACACCCCGAAACTACGCTTATTACGTTATCAAACCACAATCAACTTAAATTTGCTATTTTTTTGCTAAATAATGAATTACAACTAATTTACAAATAAAACAAATAATCATTTTCAAACCAATTTAAAAAACAACAATAATTTTTCCATATTTTTGTTTAGCACAAAAAAAAATTAATTATGAGCGTAATTAACAAAGAAAAACAGAAAACCAACGCAAAAAAAGTGGAAACAGCGTTTTGATTCTTTTTCTCCATTTTATTACACCATTTTGATCCTCTCTCTTCCCATGTTCTCCACAGTTTCACTCTTAATGCTTAAAAGTGAACAACCGCTTTAAGATAAGACATAAGATTGTGCATTGGCTTCCAAAATTGGACTCCTCTGCTTGTGCTTTCACTTTTTGCTGATACGGAAATGATTTGTATTGATTTTGTGAAAGGAAAAAAATAGTGTGAAAAAGAAAACTTAGCCATAAAATTAATAATTAGTAAAAACACAAAAAAATTATTGTTTTTGTAATAAAATTTTCTTTCCATAATTTTTCCACACTATAAAAAAGCCCAAAAAATTTGAATTAACAACAACAACAAACTTAACAACCATATGTACAACAACAAACTCATCCTAGTGTTTTCCTTTTCCTCTTTTTGCTTTGTTGTTGTTGTCTCTTAAACTAAAGTTAATATAAACAAAAATATTTGCAAAAATATATTTTTTAATTGAAACATTTTTTGCATCCTCCCTAACCTCAGTGCGAGATACATTGCCGCCAACCGTCTTTTGTCCCAAAGTAATAATAGAAAAATTTTTTTCTTTAAAATTTTTTTTTCCAAAATTTTAATATGAATTGTAGCCTCCAGATTATCTCGAATTTATTTATAATTAGGTATTTGAGGCCGAGAATTACTAAAATGACATTTATTTTTTGATAAGACCCTTCCATAATCCTGTTTTAGACCCACCACCCCCTTTAGAGCCCTTTACGAAAATAGGGCAAGATCTCTGAATTTTAAGTTAAAACTGATCTAAAACAACTGGCTGTCTCATTTTTAACAAAATTATCTATAATTTTGTCAAATTTAAGCAAGATTGAGTGCTTACAAAAAAAGTTCTGACCAGAAAAGTAAAATCAAACAGTTATGTGAGCATTTTTTAATAAAATTGAGCATATTTCAATAAATATTTAGCGGATCAAAAAATGGTTTTAGCCGTTGTGCTTCCTATGTAATTCATTATCGACTGTTGTAATTTTAGCAAAATCAGAAGCTTAAAAAAAAATAATTCTAAGCAAAAGAGTAAGGCCAATTTTTGATTTTTTCTGTTATTTTATGAAAAGCCTGTTCTAAATGTGGTATTTTTAAGAAGAAATTTTAACTCTAATGTTTTTGGTGTCGTTGATCTTAAATAAAATGTTAATTTTATTCAGGGATCCTCTATTACTCTGTGCATAGTCCCAAATGTATTTTGTAATTTTTAAGCATAAAATTAAAATGGGCCCTGTATAGAGTTCTAAAAGGTTTCTATTAAAAAACAAATGTCATAATTGCGTTTCTTGTAAATTTTTGATCTGAAATGATGTTTATTTCCAAATTTTTGGAAATAGGACCAGCCCTTGTCCTATACAGGGTTCTAGAAGGGTCCTATAATTTTTTTCGTCTCCAAATACCCCTGACTCTAAGAATTTTAGCCTCTAAATATGATTCTCAGAGTCGTTGTAGTCAATCAACACTTTTTAGCTGGAGTGAAATTGGCGTGCGCATTCAGTGTTTTTATTGTTAAATTTTATTAAATCCAATTTTTAACTGGAATGTTTTATAATTACATATTGCTCATTTGCGTGAGGATAGGTTTTATTTTTATATTTTTTTTAGACTTTTTTCTGATGCTGCTTTAGGTAAGCGATTCTGCATCGGTTGGCTCATGTTTTTTCGGTTAATTTATTTCTTTTACACAAAAAAAGTTACTAGAACTTTAACATCAGTGCAAGCAACTCAGAAATTTTCAATCACTCAAATTAGGGAATGGCATAAATTTGCCTATAGCCAACAACTCAGAACTACCGCCCAAATGCTTTTGTCTTAAAATTACAATTATTTTACGTTTAATTACTGCAAAAAGAAAATCACCCAATAATCCTGTTGTCTTTGCGGTCTCACATCGATTCATAACTTGAGTCACGCCGCGCCCCACCGAAAGCGCCGCCATTTATTCGAGTTGTGCGGCAATTTCAATTCGACATCAAATATTTAGACTATGAAATGGGGAAATGTTGGCAGTTCCAGTTTTTCATTAATTTCCGTTAAGTTTGAACCATTTTTAAAAGAATTTGTGTAATGCTGGCAAAAAAAAATTATAGAAACGACTAAGTAAAAAAAAAGATAGAGAAATGAGTGAAATTGTCTGAATGGCGTTCATTGATCCAAGAAACAAAAATAAAAGCGAGTGTGAACAGGCGCTTCAAGAAATTGGCTTAAGCTTGCAATGAGCAGATCACTATAAGTGAATAGTAAATAAAAAGAATATGGCGGCAGTTAGATAGATAGATATTGATTACATGAATCACTTGTGCACTTTCGTTTTATCTTTTTTTTTTCTTATATAAAAGTCTCTATGAAAAAATTTGGCAAAACCAAAATTTTTGCGGCAATTTGAAAATTTCGTTCGAAAAAGTTTGAATTACAAAATTTTAACTGCAAATATCGTATTTTTTTTACAGAAGCCTCGGTGGTTTCTATAGTTAAATGATCGCAAATAAGGTAATTTCTATTAGGGGATAGGAGGCTTTTATTTTTCACAAACATTATTTTGTTACATTTATTGAATAATTCAATAAATTATATGATCACAAAATTATAAATAGAAACCCAACAGCAGTGTTAGAAGTCAGAATTTTTCTATCAGTCAAAATTACGGGAAGCGATTCTATTATGAGAGGGTTTTTAATATAAGGGGCTTGTATTAGAGGAAATACAATGTAAAGGCATTTTCAAGTAAAAAAAATTGACTCTTCTTGCCAAATACGGCAAAACCACAATCTGTGCTGGCGATTTGATAATTTTATCCAAAAAACTCGATGCTTTATTTATTGCAGTTAATCGTTGGGTTGTTGGATACAAATTTTGGAATTATTTTTTAATTTCAGCGGCGCAAAACAGGACGCAAAAAACAGTTTCGACTTTTGGCGTATGCTTTTTCATGTTGAAATTGGACGTTGGACACAAAATTTTTGAGTAAAAATTATTCCTCTTTTTCCCTTTTTTTTCCCTCTTCCCCTTTCCCTTCCCATTTCCCTTTTCCTTCCCCTTCCTTTTCCGCTTTCTCTTTCCATTTCCCAACTCCTTTTCCTTCATCTTTCACTTCCCCTTTTCTGACTCTTTGTCTTTTTTTTCTTTTTCTTTTTGTATTTTTATTTCTTCCTCCTTTCCCCTTTCTCTATCTTTCTGCTTATTTTTTTTCTTTTTTTTTCCTTTCTTTCTTTTCATATATTTTTTTTTATAACATTCCTTATACTCTTTATCTTATGCTTTTCTTCTTCCTTTTTGTTCTTTATTCTTCCTCTTCCTTATCCAAATCTTTTAATTCGTAACATATTGCTTTAAAAATTGCTATAAGCTTGCACTTTCTCTACAATATTGATTAAAAGTAATAATTACGCTTTCACTAAACTATCTTCCAAAATTCTGTTCAAATGTTTATTTTTCAATTAAAAAAAAGTTCTTTTACAAAAAAATGACAAAAAAAATTTTTCTTAGCATTTTTGACAGACGTTTAAAGATAATCGCTTTCAACAAAATGAAATTAAAAGGCGCTTACTTGGTCAGCAGTTTTAAATGCGCATTTTATAACATAAATAACTACAAGCAAGCAAAATACAAAAAAGTGTTTCAAACACAATTTTCCACCCCCCACAAACGATTTATATTGTTAATCAAAAAAAAAAAACTATTAAAATAAACAAATTGAGCGTTGATCCACATAAACTTAACAATTTAATAAACACAAAATAAATATAATAAACAAATTAGGTAAAAGACATGTGATGTGGGATCATTAGAAAAAATAAGTAAAAAAAAATGGGATGAGAGACGGAATTATAATTTGACAAAAATATTTGTTTGTTTTGAATATTTTTTTGGAATTACTTTTTCAAAATTTTTTTTTGTTATTTAAGCATAAAAAGTTTTGCAGAATGGAAAATGTACACAAGTGTATGGATCACATTCCATACTTCATATGTGTTATACGTGACTGTCCACCACTTCCAGATTTTTATTGACTCATTTTGCTTCCAACTTCTCAACAATTTGTTCCGCACCAACCTGTTGTTATTTGACCTGCGTTTCTAGTGACTTACAATCTATCATTTTACAGTTCTAATACCGAATCTAACATGCCGCCCTCAATTATTTGCCCCCACAACTTTATTTGCTTTACATTCCTACCTAAAAGCCCGACGACTGGCGGCCATACCTGTAACTTGCGCCTTATCTAACTTGCACTTTGCCGACATGCGTTTTAATTATTTCGCTCACCTGCAAATTTTTCACACTTTTAAAAAAATGAAAGGGGAAGGAGGAGTTGGGTTTTGGCATTATTTTCATATTCCTTTTAGCTGTTTTAAAGACTCATTTGACTTTACAAACATTTTTGACCTCTCTCTCCTATTACCCGTATCTCTCTTACCTATTACCCGTATCAACTTGCTACTAGTTGATGCCCCTACCAAAAACTTACGCTTATCATAACAAAAACTTAATGATACGGGGATAAGAGTTATTTTGCGGCTTAGTTCTTATTTTGCCATTTTTATCTTCTAAAAGGTTGCGTAAATTTTTTGCTGCCTTTTAGACTGGTTTATATATTTTTTGCTTTTTATTTCGTATTTTTGGATTCTGCGTTTCTTAACAGTTGGATAACCAATTTTCTCTCTTACTGTTTTTATCATAGTAAAGCAGTTATAAAAAACACTTCCTTAAATGCAAAAAAAATCTTGAAATAAACAATACTGGGAAACCATTTTATGGATTTCGAGTTTACAACTCCTTGCACATGACTTTGAAAGCGTAAACAAGAAGAAAAAAAATAAATTCCACTTTCCATTTTTAATTGAACCCACAAAAAAATCAAAGCCAGCGTTTTGTTTTTTTTTGGGGGGGGGGGGCTTGAAGAGAGTGAGGAAATTCCATTAAGATCGAGATTCAGTAAGATAAGCAATATGATTCGTTTGCTCCGAGCACTTTGTTTTAACAAAAAAAAAAAATAAAAATTGGCTTTTCATCAAACAAGAAAAGATTCTATGGAAAAAATTGTGGAGAAACGTGAACTTGAAAGCTTTTTGAACAATTTAAGTCTTGTTTTCCAGTCGAGACAAACAAAAAAGTATATCCATTATTTTTAATGGAGTTCAACTTTTATTTGTTAATTTGTAATAAACTTAAATTTGGTGCAGTTTTATGATTTTTATTATTTGGCAAGTCTCCAACTCTTTTCGTTTCAAAACAAATTCGAGCGTTTGGCCTGTAAAATATGTATTGTGTCCACCACAACAATAAGTAAGACTGCAATTGCTTAAAATAACTATTCAATTATATTTGCTGTTTTTTTTTGGTAATATCGTATCGTCGGCGCGTGTTATGCGATAGCTTTAATACTCACCTAAAATTGAAGCAATATTTTTTGAATTAGTAAGGTTACGGTAAGAATTCACAAATTTGAACCAAATCCAATTTTTTGATATTTTAAGAGATCTCGTCAATTTGTGTTATTGGCAAGTTTGCATTTGGAATTGAGTTTTTGGAGAGAAAAAATAAAAAAAAAATGACGGTTTATCATTTACACAAAATTATTTATGTCTTCAAAACCCAAAACTATATATACCAAAAATTAATTTGTTAATTATTTATATTTTTGCTTTAGAATAATACATATGTGTTAACTACCATTGTTTGTTAGTGTTAATCGAAAAAATCCGCAACAACTTTTTGATTAACCAAAAAACATTAATAAGTTTTTTTTGAAGAAAAAAAAATGATATAACAAAAATAAAAATCCCCGTATAGCAAAATGCAAATGTTATTCACCTATTAATTTTTCAATAAATGTGTTTTTTCAAAACAATTAACAAAAAGCGGAGTCTGTGAATTTTTATCACATCAATTTGTTTTTTTTTATTTTTTGAATTGACTAAATCATTGACAAAATTAGGTACAAGTTGACTATTATAATTAAATTTTCTGACAACAGTGTTGTCAATTGTTACCGATTTGAATTAGATCATACCGCCGGCAAAAAAAAAATTAAGACCGGTAGCAAACTTCAAAATTGTTGGATTTAAATCAGACAAAATCCCTCTTGAAAAATTTATGGCAACAAATAAAAACTTAAAAATTTTTTATAAATTGGATATTTAGATCATATTCAACACCTGTTTTACCAATTTTCTTGTAAAAAATGAATTTTATGTTATAATAGACCGATTTGTAATAATTTTGAAGCCGGACTCGGACAAAATATCAAATCATGTTCTAAAAACCAACTTTTAATGTTTCCTAAAATTATAAGACATTTTGTTAATTAAGCCGTTTTGAATAAATTTTTTGAGTCAAAAGTTTTTGAGTCAAAGGTTTGCAGTAATAGTCAGAATTGGAATCTGTTGTGTCAGACAACAGTGATATTATTTAATAAGATTTATTGTAATAAAGATTTGACCTAAATATCGTAGTATGTATTGTACTCTTCTCTCCAGTCGGCCGTTTTGCTATATTATACAAGACTCACTTATAATTGATGGCCGCTTCCTTTTTATGGTCTTATGTTTTCAAACTTTTGATCTCTGTGTAGTGTATTTTTTATTGTTGTGTGATTGGCTATCGTCACAAACTTATTTAACAGAATCCACTCTTTTTCTAGTTAATCAATACAATACTCAGTTTGGTTTTAGGTTGATATAAGTACAGTGTCTATTCTGGATAGTCAACAAAAAAGCACGTAATTGCAACAAATTTTTCCCTATTATTAAATTGGGATTTTAAACATTTTGTAGACAGCCCTTTCAAAAAAAATTAAAAATTCAGTCATAGTCTATGTCCATCTTTTATTCGACTAACAAATTGCAACATTATTTGGTGGACAAAACTTGTCCACCAAATGATTATTGGTTGTTGGTTATTTAAGTCTTTTAATAAGCAAAGTCAAAGTGAATCTACACTTTTTGAGTGGATTCCTGACCATTTTTTGAGAACTTGAATTCAAAAAAAAATTGGCTAATTATTTTTTTTATTTCCCCTCAAACTCGCATCAATTATTATTCCAATAATCGCAATGCATTTGTGCGAAAGAAGAGCATTAACAATAATTTATCAGCCAATTAAGCCGTAATTATCATTGGTTTAGCAATTTGTTGGAGCTCACACAACGGAAATGAGATAATCATGTAGCAATAAATGCTTATTTACAAAATGATTGCGGATTTACATTTTGTAAGAGACGATTATGCATTTAAAATTTGGCCTATCAACGTTGGGGCGTAGGCTTATCCATCTTCATTCTTCGGGTAATTTATTACCCAAAAATTTTTTTAACAAAACTTTTACTGGAAACCAATTTGTAAATTTGCGTATTAAAAAAGAGGAAATTTAGCCCTACGGATATTAGCATCTTCTAAAATTGCGTTATGTAATTAATTCGAAGGGTGGGATCAAAAAGAAAATGAGAGAAGGATTCTGAATGAGAAACAGAGGAAAAGAGAAAAGCAAACAGAGACAGGTAGAGAGAGGAAGACTCGAAGAGAGAGATGAAAGATTGAAAGAGATAAAGCTAGAATGAGGGAGAGTGAAAAAAAACGTTTTGAGTAAAAACAGATATAATGACTGAGAAAAAGATTGTCGGAGAGTGAAAAAGATAATGTGATAGAGAGGAAAAAGCAATAAAAGTATGAAAAAGAGAGATGGACAAGCAGAGATACAGAGAGAAAGAGAAGAGAGACAGGTAATAATAGAGAGAGTTAGAGAAATAGAAAAAAAGAGAGGCAGCGTTCATTTTTTAATATTTTGCGCATAATTATTTTTTAGGCCTTTTTCCGTTATTGAGACTCCACCTTAAAAATTGATGCAATGCTTATGGCTGCAATAAAATCCGACAAGATAAGACATAGCTCGGCACTGTCTTGGTTTATTCCCCTCCCCCAAACTATTAACTTTTTTTGGAAGAGCGAACACCCAAACGATTGAATGCATGTGGGGATTAGCTAACTGCACGTCATCATTTGGAGTCATATCTGGCTGAGTTCATGTGACGTTGTTCAACTTTTTTTTATTGCATAATCATTTTTTTTTTCTCAATTATCTGTTGACGTTTTATGATAATTGAAGTTGTCAAAGCGAAAAAAAGGGCGGGAAGATGAAGTGAGAGAGAATTTTCTTTTGTGGGACATGATAAGGATTACAGAACAAGAAAAAAATGGCTTGTTCAAAAGCCAAACGCTCATTAATTTTCTCGCTCCTCTTTTTTGGGTTTCTTTTTTTGGAAAAAAGGCGATTTGTAAAAAGTTTTGTCGGGTTTTTGTAATTTTTTATTTGGTTTTCATTAATAATTCCATAATAGCCTCTAAAATGCTATTATTTCCTATTTTACCGAACGCTTTGTATCTGTGTTGTGGAGTTTTTGAAGTTCAACTGAAGCCGTATTGTGAAATGACTATGACTTTTTGGAATTCGGACTTTAAAAAAGCTTTTTTTGTAAAGAATATATTTAGTTAGATTAGCCATAATAGCCTTTTTATTAAACTGCATTTGTCGGCAAAAGTCCAACTCGCGCTCATACTTTACCTAATTCGTATCAAGCGCTAATTTTTTTTTAGTTTTGTGGAGTTGGCGAGATACAAGTTAGCTTAGCACAATTAGTAGAGTGAGAACTGATTGAGCGCAAACTAGCAAATTGCACAAGTATAAGTGACATGAATTATGTTATAGCGCCTAATCGTAATTACTAAAAAATCATCGTATTTACGGAATAATCATAAACTTTTTTTGCGTTTAAATTTATGCGCCCTAATTTTGCAGCCAAATTTTTTAGTTTTGCGTCCCTCTTATAAAAAAAATCTTTTTATTCTGAGCGTTTATATTCAAAATCAAAATTGCGTCCCAATTTTGGACTTTTATAGAAATTGTATTTTGGAAAGCGCAAAAGAAGCTTGCAGTGTAAGCGTTGCATTCATTTTTGCTTAAATTTTCGAGTTTTATTTTTTGTTTTCCTTTTTTTTTCTCACAAATTATTTTGATCTAACATTTTTATTTTAGTTTTTTTTTAAAGAATTCACTCCTGCTGTGTATGCTTTTTTTTATTTTCATTCACATTTATGAAATATAATTGACAAATTCATTTTCGATTGGATTTTTTTTTGATTATAGTTGATAAACAATGTTAGAATTAAACAATGTTTGTTTCATGGATAATCGTTTTTTGCATAGTTCAATGGCCTTACTCAAAGTGCACAAAGACAAAAAATCAACAAGTTTAAAAATTTTGTTTTTAAATGGCTAATCTCAATGTGTTTTTAACGTTTATATCTAATTTAACTAACTTATTACGATAGCTCGCTGAAAGTTTTTGCACCCAAATTTGGACGCGATAAAAATTAACTTACCCGCAAAATAAAAACGTTTGCGTTTGTCGCGCTTAAAATTGTTATTGGACGCAAACGCAAAAAAAAATACTTTGTTTAAATAAACTGGGAAAAAAATAGTAGATATAGAGTTAACTTTAGCCATATCTTATGCAATAATTTTTATTTATTGTCTTGTTTTGCGTTGACTCCGCACTTTAGATATGTTAAGATTTGGCAGTCGTAATTGACATGCCCAATGTAAAATTGGTTGTTTGCCCTATTTACAGGTGGTTAACTGAAAAATGTGAGTCTCATCATTTATTCTTTTTGTTAATAGAATTTGCACAAACAGTTTTTGTTTGTAAGCATTGCAGTACAAAGTAAGAATTAAATTTTTTGTCCCATTTTAGTTTTTTTTTTCACTACTTTGTCTTTGATATTTTATTGTATTTTTTTTTATATGAAAACTCGGTTTTTATTGTTTTGTTCAGTTAAATTAAAAGAAAATATTAGGGTCTTGCTTAGCCGGTTAAACGCTTCAGAATAGTGTGTCTCGCTCTTTTTTATGTTTATAAAATTAAGACTCATAATATTAGAGAAAACTATCCTTTATTTATTGTCAGCCTAAATCGTTAGCTTAGATTTTAGTTTGAACCTGCACTTCCTTTTTACATTACTTAGGTTTTTGATTTTCCCAAAAATTATCTGACAATTAATATTTTAATCACTTTGATTTTTACAATTTCTTTGGAGCTTAGAGCATAAAGTCTTAATTTTTTGGTCGCTTGCTTTAGCAAAATGTGTCTCCTCAACAACGTTTTTACTTTAAAGCCGCCGTGTTGCTTTTGACATATACAATAACTTAATTTTAACTTTTCTTTTAATTTATTTTCTTATTTTAAAACATTTTGTTCAGATGAAACGGAGATCTGACATAAAAC
This sequence comes from Drosophila nigritarsus, assembly GCA_035044305.1. Classification (NCBI taxonomy): domain Eukaryota; kingdom Metazoa; phylum Arthropoda; class Insecta; order Diptera; family Drosophilidae; genus Drosophila; species Drosophila nigritarsus. The sequence goes on from JAWNMF010000738.1 coordinate 80,239, forward strand.
TGTCTTTATTATTATTTTTGATTCCGGCGACCGTTTTGGCGCAGTACTCTTCGGACAATCAGATCAATGTTATTTTGCCAAGTTCAAACATGCCCACTGAACAACCGAGCCGTGGGATTATTGGCGGCGTAAGTGAAGCCATCCAAAATCCGCAATCAAAAAGAGTATCGCCACTTTTGCCTGAGACAAACCAACCCTACTATCCACCGCCACCATTGCCACGTCCCGATCCCTCTTACATCAATGCTGTTCGCAATAAGAAAAAGTACAGTTTTGTTTTGTTTTTTCTTGGAAAGAGTTAGAAAATATTAGTTAGTCAGATTCTGCAGCCAAGGTTTTTGATACCCGTTTGCTTTTGCACAGAGATTATGTTTGTTTGTTGTAAAAATTTCTTATGCGGCTTCGTCTAACCATCTAATGTTTGCAGTCAAACATGCCCTTACTTTTCTATATTAAATTTCCCTAAATGCTGATAGTCCATTTTGTTAAGACATACGTTTTGTAATTCTGAGGTCTGAGATAAATATTTTTTTTTGCAAAAATATTTAGTTTCTAATTCAAATGAATTTTAAAAATTGAATTGTAAACGGAGAAGAAAAAATCACTAATGTTACGGTTACACCAAACGTTTTTTTTTTCGTTTTTTAAAAAAATGTGATATCAAAAGATCAAATTTAGTTTCGGAATGCATATTTAACAATAGAAAAAGCAAATTTGACTCAAACAATGTTGCGCAATGAAAATGAGCAGAAATCGCAGAATTTTTGACGCCATTTTTGAAGCAAAGACAGGCTGCGTAAAAACTAATATTAACGAGGGATGAAATTATGCTCTTTTTCACAATAAAATATGACAGAAAAAGGATGGCAAAAGGCAAAGATTTTTAAAATTTTTTACGACAAAAACGATACAGGCAAAATCCGTTTAAAACCAAAACCCTTTTGAATTTATTTACTTATTTTAAAATTTTAATTTTATATATTATATTTAAAATTTTCTTGATTTATAACTGACTATGTGTTCTAGTAGTTATGTTGACACGTTTTGCACGTAACAATCCTTGTTCAGTGTGTTAAGCAATATTTTTGTGCATTTTTTTCGAACGTATGATGCAGTCTTCCAATCCATTTTACTCATGGTTTTTATTAAGAAAGAAGTAGTGTTTTTTTTTGTTCCCAATATTATTTAAGTTCAAAGTAATTTGTTTTAAACAAATTTTGACTGTACTGTTTTTGTCCTGAAAAAGTTTGAAAAATTTTCTTGTTTATTTTTTGTTTTTGTTTTTTGTCAAAAAAAATTTGTTCTTTGCGTTTTGTCATCCTTTTTATGTCAGTTTTGTTGTGAAAAGGACATAATCTCATCCCTGAACATTAACCATAGCTTGAAATATTAATATTGAAACGCAGGCCGCTAAACTACCTTAAAAAACAAGCTTTTTTATAATGCAACATTAAGAATTATAGTGAAAAAAATTCTATGACTATTGTACAAAAGTAAGCCATCAAAGTTGGCATAACAAATGAGCGCTGTCTGCGCTTCTGGCGCTAATTCGTCCATTTTATGGTCTTTTCATTAACAACGGCCGTCATTTCCAAAGATATTCTTTATAATAATTTTAAAACGGACCTTTGGTTAAGCAAAAACCCAATAGCATACCCAAACATATTTTAATTCTATAAAATTGGGTTTTTAAATGGCATATTTTCATTTTACTTTTTGTAAATTTTTAGTTTACATGAGTCTGCGATAAAATCGAGCGGTGTTGCCGGCTCGCGAATCAGAGCGTTAGCCTTTTCAATCAAAAATCTGGGCCATGAAGAAGGCGAGGCACAAAGCCTAAAACAGCTGCCTACGTCAGCCGAGTCCACCGAGCTGGTCGAGCCCGTGGATCTAGCGCCAAAACCCAACAGTTTGGGAGTCCACTACCACACTATAAACGGCGTTTCCTACGCCTGCGGTCCCATCGATCTGATTAAACCAGCATTAGCGGTAATCAGCAAGACTTTCTCACCTAATATATCTTCAAGCTCTAAGAGCAATAGCAAAGCAATAGCCGAAAACAAAAACCAAGAAGTCCATACGGGCTATAGTTCATATTCTGCAACTGTCCCAGTCTTATCGACTGAAGTTGCACCAGCTGTTGAAACAGCGCCATCCGTCAGCCAGGGAAATACTAAACTTTCAGGGTACAAAAGCTCTTTGCCTGTTGAAACACCTCAACCTGTTGCCGTATCTACCAAGGAAGAGAATGTTGTATCCGGTTACAAAGGCTCCACAGATTCTAAAAGCTTATCGTCAAATACAGCTCAGACGTCGTCCAGCTTTGCGGCGCCGGCGCCTAACCTTTCGCAGTCAAAAGTAAAGGCGTCCAACATTGTTACTGAAGTCGCAGACATTACATCTGAAAACCTTTTGGCATCTTCGACGCCATCAAATGCAATCGACACTGGACTAGTAAATTTTGTCCCAAAATCAGGTATAATTTTAAAATTTGGTTTTTGAGAGCAGTAGTGGGAGGCAAATGGCTAAGTAACCGACTCTCGTATTTTTATATTATTTTTCTATATTTAAAGTCAGTTACAAACAATCTTTTTTAACTCTTTGTTTAGACAATTGTTAATATTTTTTTTTTCCATTTTCTCTAACTCAAGCCTGTAGAAGCAGGTTTGTGTTGCGAGTTTAGCGTCGAGTTGAGTGTCTTTTTCAAGAAAAATGTGTGGAGTACGGAAACCAAGTTTTACGAAAAACGAATTTGATGATTTTTTGGTAATCAATGCTTGGTAAAGGTCCATAAACGTATATTTACAATTCTTTTATTCATATAAATTTTGCTGTTGTTCCTCTCTTTCACGATCCACACAAATGATAGAAGTCAAAAATTTGTGGCCAAATTGCTTACAAATGTATTTTGTTTTAGACCTCAGACACTTTGCCTTTTATGACATTGTATAAACTAGTATAATTCTACAGGAGGGTGTGCGGACAAAAAAACGCGCAATAAGACTCGGAGATTATTAATTTTATGTATTAAAAAATTATTATAACGGAATAAATTTTTTTATTTTTTAAAAGCAATACGGTACATTTATGTCAAAAAGTTATGAATTAAATATTCTATTCTATTAAAATTTATACGTGCTTTTTTTTGTCCAACATTTTTTTGTTCGTACGTCTTTTTGTTTGCGTTTTTTTCTGTCTTAGAGCCGCCCTTTAACGTTTGTTTACTAAAAATTATTTTTTAGGCAAAAATACAGGAATTGAAGCTGCTGCCGCTTCTTTTTCAGCTAAATCTGCTTACTCAGGCCCTGCAACATCTTCCTCGTCCTCCTCTTCATCTTTAACGTCGCCATCTTTTTCATCTTACTCCTTATTATCGTCGTCCATTTCCACATCCTTATCCTCCTCCGTCAACTCCGCCTCTGTTGCGCCGAATGCATCAGAGGCGCCGCTGCCGACCACCAAAGCCCCTTACTCCAACCCCAAGGCCGGAAACGAAATTCACAACGAAGTTGAAGACTTTCACGAGCAGCCGACTAAAGTCCTTTCGAACAGCGCGCCGAATGCATCAGAGGCGCCGCTGCCGACCACCAAAACCCCTTACTCCAACCCCAAGGCCGGAAACGAAATTCACAACGAAGTTGAAGATTTTCACGAGCAGCCGACTAAAGTCCTTTCGAACAGCGGTCAAGAGTCCAACAACCTTGGATCTCTGAGCATTCCCTCTTCTCCAACCGAATCGTCTAGCACTACCGAAACTATTTCGCTACAAAAAGGCCAGCATGTTGAGCCTTCGGAGATTCGACATGTAAGATTAAAACCGTTTTTTGTCAGAACACATTTAAAAGATTGAAAATCGGTTAAGCTTCGGTTGGTTGGGCCAATATGTTTTAATAAATATTATATGTATTTTCATAAAGAAATGGATTGCATTTTAAATTGAAAAAATAATTTTTTTGCAACTAATATGCATATCAGTCGTGTAAAACCAATAGGATTTAATACAGTCATTTGCTTCATTAAACAGATTTTTGTCAGCTCAAAAAATAAAAAAATCCAATAATAACATTTGTATATGAGAAGGCTACTGACTCAGAATCAAAACAATTTTTTTGCGCGTTATTTGGCAGTTAAAGCCAAATTAATAAAACTGAGTTTAGTATAATTTTTAATAGCGACTAAAATATAAGCAGTAGCTAATTACATAGATTTTTTATAAAAGAGCAATTATATTAGCCAAAACATTAAAAAAAAAAAAAAATAAACTTTATTAGCGAATAACTCATCCCAAGGCTGTACAAAGAAGCAGAAATAACCAATACGAATATTAAAAAAAATTAATTTGGACGCAAAAAAAGTTTAATACAAACATTGCATAATGGCTTCAAATCCACTGCTTAAATCTGCCAGTGCACTCCAAGAAATATTTTTGAATGAAACCCAACTCAAATCTTATAGAAAACAAAAAAAATTAAAAGCATAAGCTTAAAAGCTTACTGTAATAGTTTTTTTTCCGTAAATTAAGTTTTCTTTGAAATTTTTTTTTTTTTTTGCTTATGTCTTATGTTTGCTTATTTTGCAGGAAAACGGAGACGACTACGAGGACGAGACAAGCACAAGCAGTAAAATATTTTATGAAATTTTCCAATAATTTTATGTCCAAACTTCGAAATTCCATTCTTTAAAATTGAATTTGAGCAAAGCAAAATAAAAAAGCGATTTAGAACACATTGAAGACGTTCACACCGAGAGCAAAGTCGTTAACAAAGTTTATCCGTTATCCACTCTTTCTCCACCTCCTCCAGCAATCCTTCAGCCTCAGCCTCAACCTCGGACACAAAAAATTACTATTGTCCACCAGGGAATTGTGCAGCCAACACAACGGCGCATTGTCCAGACGACAACCTATAACGCTGGGCCACGCGCCGGCTACAACGCCATTCATCAGCTGCCCCAACCGCTTCCACAACCGTTTCCACAACCATTCTACCCACAACAGCAGCGAGTGCCGCATTACGTCCCACAAATCATTCCTTCAAACCAAGCGTCACAGCAACAAAGACCTCAACACTTTGGATATGCCCAACCACTACAGCCTCAACCACTTCCGGTAAGACAGTCACCGCAGCAGGGCTGCTGCGGAGGCAGTTGGTTCTCACCGCAAGGTAGTTTGTGCGCGCCGGTCAATTACAACTCTTGCCAACCACCAGCGCCGTCGTGCGGTAAGTGTTTTGGGTTAAAAAAAAAAACCCAACATTTCTGTTTTATTACTACATTTTAGGACAGCCGGGGTGCGGAGCGCCTGCTCGACCTGCTTGCAGCTCCGGTTGCAATGCTTGCAGTCCACCACCTCCGCTATGCATTCCACCATTTCCCTGCATGCCGCCTCTAGCTCTTCCTCAAACCTCATGTTGTTGTCCGCCGCCGAGCTTTTGCGGTGGTAAACGAAAAAAACGGTAAGCTATAAACAATGCCATAACCTTTTGACATTTTGAACAAATTTTAATTGATTTAACTGCGACTGTTTGTATACGTAAAATTTAAAATACTTTAAAACTAAAATCTGATAAAATAATCCAAGCCCAACGCATAAAACATTCAGACTTGCGTTGACATTCAGCTAAAGCTTATTAATAAATAGACTTTGATCGCCCGCGAAATAGAGCTTTGAATATTTTTTTTTTTAATAAATAAAATCACATTTAGGAAAGACTTTTTGAACATTCTGACATGATTAAATAATTTGTTATGATTTTTTTAAAGAGGATCAAGCAACCTACAAACAGCGTTTAACTTCTTTTTTTCTCTGCAATTTAGGGGAGGAAACGCATTGGGACAACACGCAAATAGAAATGGGGACTATTGCATTTACACTATGCTGCAATTTTATAAGAATTTTATGTTACTTTAAGCATGCAAAAAATCAAAATATGGGTTCAAATTTCTTTGTCGCAAAGTCAGTCTGACGAATTTTATATGCCGACAAACAATTCATTAACGAAAAAGCTAACCAGTCAAAAGTTCAGCAGCAAAAAAAGTCAATGTGCAGCCAAATGAGCAATACATGGACTAAAAACCATCACCAAGCACCCCAAAATAATTTGTAAATAATTTGAGTTGCTATATTATCAATTTTTTTTTAGTTCTCCATTCCGTCTGTTTGGCATGTGCTAAAAAAAATCCGACCATCAATCCAACACCTTGAGCGTTAAGAATGGGTGTCGGATAAAATTACAAAGAGCTTCCAGCTCTCCCCCCCCCCCCCCCATTTTCATGCGATTGTGTTATCAAATTACCGTCTGAAAATGGATGATAATAGATAATTTATTACTCAAATTATATTCGTTACTCTGTTGTATTGTGTGCGTAAGCGTCAAATTTGTTTCGTATTAATCTGACTTAGGTCAATATGCAAATTTTTTTAATAAATTCTAATGTAAGAGAAAAAGAAATAAATAGATGAGTTGTCTGTAAATTTACCGTATACTATATTCCTCAATATTACATTCGAATTTGCTCACTTTCATTTGTATTATACACCTTTTTTTAATTTTCATAAAATCGTTTTTATTACATATTTTAATGTGATTTATTAATGAGAAAAAATTTTACTACCGGCATTCAAAGCTTAGGCATAGATTTGCATGTAGCCTGAGTCTAAGCCTAAGCCTAAGTTAAGTGAAAAAATCCGAAAATTAGCAAAATGGCCCGGAAAGGAGCGGAAGTAGCGGTGTGTCCCCTAAATAATTAAAAGGGGTCGGAAACAAGCGATATAACCAGTTAGCGACTAACATAGCATAAAAATGGAAATAAGTGATGTGACCCCAAATTAAACTGACTAGAAATTAGTGGTTTTAACCACTATTTGTAAATGTGTGTAAAATATTGTATGACCAATTAAACGAGAGCAGCAATTTTTTTTTTAATTTAGCAACAATCCTTTATGCATATTTCAAAGAACGATTACAGACGCGTTAAAACAATATACACAAAGTAGAAAAGAAAAAAAGACAAAAGAAAAGGAAAAAAAATGAAATAAAAAGAAAAGACAGTAGTTAGTATTTTTGAATAATTAGATAGTAATTAAAATTGTGTCGGGACCTAAATTTAATAGAAAAAGTTTGCTTAAAAATATTGAAATTTTTTTTTAAATCTTTTGCGAGCGCAACAATGCGATTTACTGACGAAAAAATTTGTCTTTAAGCAATTAAGAAGGAAAATCTCAACATTCAACAAAATGGTCTGAATACAAGCAAAATGCCTGGAATGTAAACTAGAAATAAGTGATATGAAATTGTGGTACGACCGGAAATTTAAGCGACATGATCAAGTAATGAGTCACATTACCGGTAAATAAGCGGTATAACTAGAAAATTGTCTTAGAGAAAAAAAACTGTGCAAACCGTTATGATATTACCCGGAATTAATACAGTAATCAAAGAAATACTCTGGAATTAAGAATTTAGCTAGCCTATCAGCAATAAACGGAAGAGCACCAAAAAAGCGGTACAAAAGGTTATAATCATCTTGTATTATGTGTTATATGAACCTTGTACAATAATTATATTGCTGCAATGTTCCGCCCACCTACTGTTAATCGTTCAATAATGCAGCAGTCAAGAGCTCTTATTGCAGAATAGCTGGTAAATTTCACTGATCAACAAAATCTAAAAGCTTTTTTCATTAACAAGGAATGATTTATTGTTGACTGACGTAACTGCGCTTACTATTTGAATTATAAATAATTGCTAGAGAAAACATCCGTTGGCAAAAATTCGATTTAAGTCCTAAATAGAAAATATTTTTTTTGTGCCGTTTGATTTTGGCGCTGTTTTTTGTGTCTGAGCTGTTTTATCGAACAGCCAATATTTGAAGGGCAGCAGCAATAAAAAAACAAAAAATCTTTCATATAAGAAATATAAGTATTTTAACGGCTTTTAATACTTTTTGAAGCTTAAAAAACAAGTAAAAAATACCCAAAAGTTTTTGAGGCAATAGTTTATTTCTGACGTAAAGCAATTGTCAATTTAGCAAACAAACAAAAATTTACATACAAAACGGAAAGAAAACAAAAAATTTGTTGGTTTATGCCCGCAACTCATCCATTCGAAGTATTGTGTTTGTCGTCAGCGAGTCGGACGCTTTGTCTCGCAAAATGGCGGCTTCGGACTTTGAAAGTCGTTTCTCAATGAAACCTTTTAGCGCCGAAGTTGATGGCGCAATTCTGTTTGCGTGACCTTAAAAATAATATCGTAGTATCCATAAGCAACCAATAAATATATTAATAAATATAAAACGCAAAATCTCTAAGGCGCCATTAAATTGGATGTAATACGGTATATCTCAATAAAAATTTAGAATATGTATTTTAATCATAATTAAATGGTTTTAAACAAAAAAAAAAAAAAAACGACTTTTGGCCAAGTAATTTACTTTTCTTTATTAGCGTAAACTCACTTATTCTTATCGCCCAACTATTACTCTGACAAATATTTATGATATCCCCTCAGTTTAATTTAAATTTTCTTATGACCATTGATACGGCTTTGAAACAATATGCAAAAATTGAGACTACAAATCTTAAAACAAAGTGCTTTTTGACTGCAAACAAATGAACGCTAAAGATTATAAAAAAGAAAAGTTACTTTTTGCGTCCATTTTTAATGCAAAAAAAAAACATTTTGATTCAGTTAACATTGACATTATAAAATTGAAACTGCGTTCAAATTTTGAACATAGCAAAAAATAGTTCGATTTAACCGCAGCGTAAATAAAAAATTAGTTAACACTAACACAGCAAACATTGTGCAAATTAAGTGAATTAGCAATTTTTTCAAAGCAAACACAGCAAACAAAATTACCTAAACCACGCTCGCTTGCATCCATCGTATTCAGCAAGCTCTTCAACTCTGTCGACTTCAACGATGGCAATAGGGAGGAGGTCGAGTCAAAGAATGGATCGTTTGGCGAAAATAAATTTGGGTCAAATCTCAAGTCATTGCGATTATTGTTTGGGCTAGTTGAGTGCGGATTGGGCGAGGAAAGTCGCTGTTGAAGACTCGTCAACGATGAACTTGAGTTTATGTTGTCAAGTCTTCTGAACTCCCGACCAATTGGATCGTTCAGTGGGATGTTGTTCAGATTGCCAAAATTATTTAGTGCTATCGGATTAAAGTTGAGTCTGTCCACGCCATTCAAGCCGTTCAATCCCGCTGGCGGAAGTAAATTCAAATCATTCACCAAATTGGCATCTAATTCACTCAAGTCATTGACTCCAAAATTATTGGACGCAATCCCATTAGCACCAGTCAACAACCCGTTCTCGCACACCCGACAACTGGCCCGACAATAGACGAGCATATACTCGGCAACACTGCTACAGTATCCTAGAAGCGCCCAATTCGGACAGCCGGTTACGTGAGAGTCCCGACACGAAAGAGGGAGCTGAGATTTAATAAACCCATTATTAATGTATGGATTTGAGCCGTAAGGGTTGAGAGCACGCACCAAGTTTTGACGGCCAAAACCGTAGCGCGACAAATAGCTCTCGGGCGCGATATATGAAGACAAAGGCAGATTCAATTCATCAAACGTAAATGATGATCCTTGAAAAGCTCTCTGTTAAATATTTCACAACAAATTTTGTTCCAAAACATTTCGACTGAGGCATAAATTTGAATCTAAGGCGTCTACGATAAATTCTACGATAAATTTAATATTTCAATATTTACTAACTAATATCTTTTGATGTACAGAAGTTGTAAAAAGTGAAGCTTACGCATAACTATGAGTAAGCGTAAATACAACTAAATTCTGAGCAAGTTGAATTTATAAAATCTTTGTTATAAAAAACGGTTCAATAATTAGTTAATATGTATAAAGACTTTAAACCAACTCGCGCCGCCCACCAAAAAAAATAAGTAATAAATACCAGAAAACGCAAAATTCAATGGAGCGCAAGTTGGCCTGGTCTTGAATTGATAGGACGCAAGTTCGGTTGGTGTGCAATTAGGTCTTTTTGCGCCCTATTTGCGCTACTGCTCAGATATAATCATTTAAAGAAATTGTACACTAAAAGCATTGTAATAATACAAACACACGTGATTTTAGGGCTAATTAATATGCAACAAAAAGAATACACTGCAAACAATTTTTTGGTGGTTAGGTGCGATAGGGCTGTAAAAGAATGATAAGCTTTCGTCCTTTTTCGCAAAAAAAAAGGACAGAAAAGGGGTTGGCAAAAAGCAAAGAACAAATTTCTTTTTGCAAAACCTGAAAAGGACAGAAAAAGAAAATGTGGAATTTTTCCAATTTTTTACGACAAAAACAGTACAGGCAAAATCCGTTTGAAACCAAAACCCTTTTGAATTTTTTTCCCAATATTTTACATTGTTTGTTGTAAAAAAAATAAAAATTTTCTTGATTTTCTTTAGTTCTTTTTGTTATTTGCCTTTCGCCATCCTTTTCATAATAAAAGACAAAAATCTCAGAAATATCTTCCAATTGTGGATGATAGCACAGTAACCCTCTCTAAAAAAACATAGCATTATCAATGCTATTTTATTGTGCCAGACTTTCAACAAGAAAAACAAAAAGGTTTATAATCTATTACCCACCACTGAATGCTACTATTTTGCCCTTTAAATAAGCCCAATCGTGCCAGTCTTGGTGAATAAGAAAAAAGAGCGTATGGCAAACAAAAAAGTACCGGTATACAGCGGGGAGTATGGATTTTCGCTTAGTGTTAAAGGCAGCGGTGCGTTAATACAGCCAATTCCACATGAAATTGGGCATAGCGATTGTGTGGAGGCGCTGTTGGCGCATTGACCGGTGCTGGCCAAAAGGGCACAATCAGTGGAGCGGTCTCGGCAATTGGCTGCCGTCCTAAAAATTTTTTTTTTGCGTTAAAAGGTGAATTTTGTCAATATATCAGTAATATTTACAAATATGAAACTCTTAAAATATTTTTTATTGTAGTGTAGAGGAGCTAATACTTTTTAATAACACCCTACCATATATGCAATTGGTAAAATGTACGGCGTACAGTCATCAATTGGTCCAAAATGATTAGAAATCATGTTTTGATTTAGTAATTTGTGTTCGTTTATGTATATATATATATATATACAGTGATTATGATTGCTATGACCCAATTTTTAATAAAAAGGATATGCTCTTTGATAAGAGCAGGGCTGATCTATTAGACCAAAATATTGGTCTTTGCAAATAAATGACAAAAACATACTATGAAAAGATTTATTGCTTGTCCAGTTCTATGCTTAATAAAAAAACCAGTTGGTCTTTTATATTACGATTGCAAAGACCTATTGCAGGTTAATTTTTAAAAAAATTAATAAATTCAACTTTTTGACGTCATAATGATAGTTGGCATTAAATTATATTATTTTTTGTATATTATTTATTGTCTATTTCTGTATACATTAATGTATTCTTAAAGCAATAACCAAAAAGCTATATAGAATTTTTTTTTTTTAGAAGGATCAGTGCTTTTTCTTGTTAATCAATACAATACTCAATTTGATTACAAGTTGATATGAGCCCAATGTCTATTCTGGTACGATGCATTGTTGTTTTGTTTTGAAAATGCAAAAGGCAATCAATTAAATTTAAAATGAATTTGTATAGCAAAAGATTGGACCAGCAATGGGTCTTTTGATTGCTCACTGTCTTTGACTTTCTTTTAGTACTTAAAGTTTGGTCTAAAATAGCAGTCTTGCACAACCACGCAATAAAAGAGATTTTCTGATAGAATGGTTTTTTTTTTTCAAAAAAATGAGGTTCAAACAAATAAAGAAAAGAGATGAGTTTTTTTTTTTGGAGAGGCATTAATTAATAAACGTGTTATAAACGCCAACCGTTTGATCACCGGTGCAACTGCTGCCAAAGAAGCCATAATATATACGCCTAAAAAGCCCAATAAAAGAATTTAAATGCGCTTACGGCGTGTTTGCGGCAACCGATGGAATGGCAACGCCCGGCTGCATGTAATTGTTGTTGTTTGCATTTGAACCTTCGTATCCGCTGATGCCATACCCACCGTTTTGTTCAAAGTAACCATAGCTTGGAGGGACTACGCGTCTGCCATAATAGTTTGAATCAAAGGGATGCGTCGTCGCCGTTCCAAGATTTGGAAGCTGCAAGTTTGGATTAGGACCGTAGGTGCTTGCCAAACCATTATTGAACAGCTCATTGGATGGCAGTTGGTTGTTACGGGCGATGATTTGATTGGTTGAAGCAATTGTGCCATAAGGACTTTGAGGGCCGATTAATCCGTTCGAGCCAATCCTGCCATTCGAACTGATCTGGCCGTAGGGTCGGCCAACGTTGTTTGTATAACCATTTGAAGTACCTCCTAGACCATAGGCATTGTTATTGCCTTTATATACTTGCTGTTGTGGTTGATATGGAAAAGGTAGTGTTGATGCAGTGGGAAAAGGCAAATTTCCCTCGTAATAGCAATCTAAATGTTGAGAAATACTGTAATATAAATTTGTGACTAGTAAAAATTGTTGGAAGCAAATTTTTTATATTTTGTTCATATTAAATTCTTTAGCAAAGCATTTCTAAATCTGTTGCCGTTTGTAATTTCATTTGTATAACTTACCGTATGGAGGGTAGTAAGTGCCTCTAGCACCATAATTAACTGATGGAACAATTGGATTTCCACTGATAGCTGCCACCACATGAACTGACGTGCAAAAAATTGTAGCTGTAAAAATTTTGTGTTAAATTTTCTATTATTAAGAGGAATCGGCCAATCGTTAAGAAAACCAACTTGTGCCTCATATAATAGCGCTTTCCTTAATGTTTTTTTCCTCAATTTTTTAAGGTAAAGAAATTATAGGTAAGAATTTTAAAAGGAGGTAAGCATTGTTATTGCCTTTATATTACTTTACATAGTGTTTTATTGACAATCTCTGTTAGCTGCCGCTTTACAAATTGACGGAAAAAATAAGCTTAACTCAGTTTAAATCAAAAAACAGCTCAAAATTTAGTGGCCCAAAGAATTCTCTAGTACAAAGTTGTTCAAATGAATTAATATACGCTCAAATTTTACTGCGCAGTTATTAAAGGACTAAGGAGTTGTTTAATAACAGTAAAAGATGGGAGAAATGTCTTCTATTTCTCAAAGCATTTAGCTCTAAGCTTAAAAAAAATGTTTGAGAATTTAGACTTACATGTTTGATTAATAATGCAATTTTTTTAAGCGACAATACAGTAATTCTATTTTACAACAGACCTTTTCAAAATTTAAATATTGCATTAATACTTAAAGCGTATACTGTACAGAACTACTTTTAATCCACCTTAAGTTTGCTAGCAACAATAAAAGCTATACCTAATACATAACCAATATTGCGCCAAATATTTTCTGCTTTACCAAACATTCTCTTTCAAATAGACCAAAATATAATAATATATTTTTGCAATCAAATTGGAACAAAATATTAGCAAAATTTATTTTTTTGGTGGAAAATTTGAAACTGATGCAATAAAATGTTTGCGCAATTTTTATACATTTTTAACAAATGCAAAAAAAATATTTAATCCGGCAACTAACAAAAAAAAATCATTTTTTTTTCCTCCTCACACTTTTATTTTAAGCAAAACAAGATTTACAATTGTCTTACTACTATTGTGCTCATCCAAATTTGTGTTTTATATGTTATAATATGGACACAGTTGGGTGATTTTTTTTGTACAAATGAGTATTAACAAAATATAATACTGTGAAATACAAATCAACTAATATTTGAAAGGTAGAAAAAGAATTGGGCCATTGAATTTTGGAAAAGTTGCATAATGGCCTATCCAAGACTGCATAGTCGTTTGTCCTTGATCAAGTTGTGGAATGTTTTTTTGGTGGGTTTTGGACTTGTTTTTTGTACGCAGATAGTTATCAATAGTGTATTGGCTTTAAAATCAATTGCTTTTTCAGGAAGTTGTTTAGCTTTTTAAAAATTTTAATCTTTGATGTAATTGGTTTTGAGTTAGTGAAAAGCAATCAGAGAGCTATCTATTTAATAAGGCTATGCCCTCTTTTTGAACAAATCAGTCAAACAAATATACAATGAAAAACACAGGTAAGCGTACATTTGTTATTTTATATTTATTAAATCAAAATTTTTCGATATAATTTTCTGACCAAAAGTCTGCCAATTTTTTGTCCTCACGTTGCCATTTGTCTCGTTGTCTTCACTTAAATATTAAAAACAATTTTGATAGTGAAAGGCTATGTGGTCCTAAAGTGATTAAAAATAGTATTTATAGGGATAAACTAAGAAGTTGCATTTTCAATGTTTGTTCAAAATTTTTTTAGACTTTTATTCCAAACGGTACAGAGTTCAAACGACAAAGGTTATTGATTTCAGCAGTGAAATATATTGTTTAAAATTATTAGTTTTAAATAAAATAATTGGTAAAATAAAGTAAAAGTATATATAATTGAAAAAAAAATTTAAATTTTGTCAAAGTATTTTTTTTACCGGTCTAATATAACCTCACATATTGTTGGCAACTAAACAACCTGCAGACATAAGTCAACTTTTAAATGTTGCTACAAATTAAATAGTAAACTTTTAGTTTGGGCTAACTAAAAGAATAGGTTAGGCTTATAATGAGTGCAATCAATTTTATAGTCCGGACCACAATAGTCAAGTATGGGCGCAACGCGCTTACTACACAAAAAAATTAAGAATTACTCAATCGAATAAAGGAAAATAAATTTGTTGTCTTTAGTAAAATTTTTTTGCAGCAATAAGGCCTTCAGGCTACGTAGATAACTCACCAAGAGTCATTTTGCATTCCGATTAACAGTCATTTTGTATTAAGTCTTTACTGCCGCAACTGTCCTCAATGTTAAAACTCTAAACATAATATAGAAAAATTTTAATAATTTAATGTTTCAATTTTACAAATAAAAAATTTGCCTGAAAAAAAGGTTTTCTCTAAGGCGGAGTTGGCGACCGGTACGGCGGAGGCGGCAGAACTTTTTCTTTAAACTCCAAGCCAGAATGCTTTTCTATAATGTCTAAGTCGGGATAACCTGGTGGCTGTATGCTTATGCTCATCGACTTGTACAGCATATTTTTCTGCCAAACCAATTGGCATGAATTCAATTTGACCGGTTGTAATTTGTCATTGTAATTTTTATTCGGCTTAAGCTTCAATTGATTTCCAAGCGCATTTGATTCTTGGTCTTGCTTTGCTAGCTCAGCCGCTGCACCGTGAGACCAATTGTAGGCTGGGAGTTTTTGATTCAAGTCGATTGTGTTGAACTGATTGTTAAAGTAATGAAAGCCGAGCCATCCCCTGCCTTTTCTTACATTGGCGCTGATTTTCTGCGCTACGTCTGTCAGCTTTCTGAATAGCCACGGCGTCCTCGCCTCAACCTCGTCCTCTTCATCATATTTTTTATTAATGCTTGCATTGCCTTCCGGAAAGTTGACGTGCTCATGTAAAATAACGGCCCATTTGTCTAACTGTAGTTTGTTGTCTGAGTTAGACGACTTGTCTTTTTCGTCGTTGTAAATAGGCCGACACATAATGACGTTTATGTACTGCAAAAATTAGTCAAATCATTTTTTAATATGTTTGCGCGGGTTTATTAAATTTACAGCTTTAGCAAGCAGCATACCTTTTTTTTTTAGTTACCAATTCACACCAAAGCCAGTAATGCTAACGAGTAAATTTTACTTTAGTAACACTTATTTAAATTAATAGTGTTAATATGCTCGTAACAAAAAATACAGTACAGCTCATTGCCTGAAAACTTTGAAACCTTAGGCTTAGACAGGGTTTAGAGCAAATTTGCATCTATAAGTAAGCGCATAGTTACATTTATTAATTACAAAAAGTGTAGAAAGAAGTCTCTAAAGATGTCTTTATAATTTATAATTAATTTTTCAATTTAGAGAAAATGGTAGGCGGGTGTATATTATTGTCTCAGTCATAACTCAAAAAATTGACTATATAAAGAAATTAGTGGAAATTCAGTAATAATTTTGTTGGTAAATGAATTGCGAGCTTATTTAGCTAATTTTAAGCTTAAACTTTTAACAGAAAACAAACGAGACAATTCCAATATACTATTTTTTAAAGCGGTGTGTTTGATAATATGCTTAAAGAAGCACCTGTTCTCGATACATTCGCACAAATACGGCGGTTAAGAAGAAAAACGAGAGTGGAATGGCTAGTTGTAGGACTTCTGTTTGCTTTTAGTACATTTATGTGCGCATAAATTACGTAAGCGTGCAATCTTATTGTGACGACAAATTGCAAAATTAAAATGATAAAAAAATAGAAGAGTATTAGGAGTTGATCGATGAAGCCGTTGATTATCTGAAATTAATTTATATTTTTAGAGAATTCTTCTTATATATACTCCGCGACAAAATATGTATAATATAAGCATTGGATGGGCAGTAGTAGATGGAGTCGAAATTTTTTTGGATTACTTGTGTTCGCACTTACTCAAAGATAAAATTTCCTATGTAAAACATGAATGATAGGCGGAAAAAATTAACGCTCGATAGGGCTTGAAGATAAATAAACTAGAAGAAAAACACGCTTGGACAAAAACGACGCTTAAAAAAAATAAAAATTAGCATTAAGCAACAATTTTTTTTTCCAATTTTTTGACTTTGAAACAGTAAATAACACAAAATTTATTTGGCCACAACACAAACAAAACTTACACTTTTGTAATACGCCTTCATTTTCAATTTTTGTGTCGACCAAAACAATATGGTTATAATGGCCACCAGCGATAATGTAGAGGAAAAAAAGGCGACTGACAACATTGTCTCATTGATGTATAAAACCAGAAATTTAGCTCGTCGGGACGATTTGTAGAACAGGTTTGCCTGCAAAAAAAAAACCTTACTTTGCTTAAAAATGTCAATCTCGACTTATAATTTTTAAATTGCAGGGCAAATTTTGGACTGTTTTTTATGATTATTTTTAGCCTTTCGACAGCCACCGACTTAACCAAATATTTTAGAAAGTTATAAAAGGAGTTCAAAACAAGCCATAAAACGGACGGAATTACTTCTAAAACCATTTTTTAATTCTTACAGCGTTGAAGAAAAACGCAAAATATGTTGAATTGATTACGGTTGTAGCAAAGAAACAAACATTATAGTACTTCTTTTTTGAATTATTTTTTGGCTCATACTCCTCAAAGATTTGATTAAAATACTCGTAAGCGAGCAGAGGCGACGCTACAACAATAGACCACGGAATAATCATAGCAAAAAGAAATAGAATCCAAGGAGTCTTTTCCAGTGCTGTGAAACTGTGAAAAATAAAGTTGCGCCAGGGCGACATATGAGCACCGTTGGCAAACACTACCTGAAATTATTTGAGAAAATTTTGAATACCTTTTACGTAATCATTTCGTAATTTTTTGGATAGAAATCATTCATTTATATTTCGAATATATAATATGGAGGTCTAAGCCAGGCTGAAAAACACAAAAAAAAATACTAACCATGTAAATCATGTTGGCAACAGACACCTCAATCGTCACTATTCTGACGAATTTCGACCGCATTCGGTTTCCCATAACGGAAGTGTAAAGTTTGATAAACATTAGAAAAATAGTAAGAATTATAATTGCACCACATATTGTTTTTTCGGAATTGCCTGACTTTCCAAAGCCTAAAATATTGTAAATTGCGTTTTTGATTTCAAAAAACAGGATGATAGCAGCAGTGCAACTGTATATAATTTGAGAAAACAACCTGTTAATTCCAAATGATGTGAGGAACCGTGCGCTTCTGTGTTGTTAAACAAATGTAAATGCTCTATTATTCGTGTCCAAATTTCACTGACATGGTTGTAGGTTTTATTGTTTTCATTTGTTGTTGAACTATTTTTGAACAACATAGAATCTGTTGATGTACTAATTGTTGAATTTGCAACTGGAAATATAGTATTAACTGCATTTGTGCTGCTTAAAAGATTCCATTCACCTGCTGCACTGGTCCAAATTTCTGTTGTTGTGCTTTGTTGTGTACTCGAATATTTTAAAAAATCGCTTTCTGAATTTTTTCTTGACAATGGCTTTTTGGTTACACGATGTTCTTTAATTTGCGAGGCATTTGCTTTTCCAAATATTTCCGGTGGCGGATTTCTACTGGTGCCAATCACAAAGCTAATTATTTCCATTTCTTTTTGCACAAAACTAAATACGCCATTGAAATTATAGATGTTAAAAACCTAATGATAAAATCAAAAAGTCACAAAGTCACGTAAAAAATTATTATACTCAAAAGCAAAAACTTAAATATCAACTTAAAGCAAATAATAAATGTATACGTCATTCTTAACTCTAACGTAAATACAGTAATAAATAACAAAAAAAGAAATATAACAAACACAATTGCTAACTGCAATGCGTTAATATTCAATTCAAAAAAAAATTTTGCATTCTCCATACGGCTTATTGCATTAATACAAATTAGGTATATGAAACTTTTAACCTTAAAGCTAATTTTGGTTGCCCGGCAATTGAAATGTGTTTGTTTTATCATAAAACTTTAATAAAAATGCTACTTCTGTTTGACATTAATGTAGAAGTAGTAATTCAAACCTAAAGAAATTTTTTATGTAAGAAAAGGGATATTGGTACTACTCCACAAATTTTTCACTTTATTTTTTTAATTTTTTCCATATTTTTTTAATGTTGTAAACGTTTATAATTATTTATTCACAAATAATAAAATTTGTTCACAAATCCAATTTCCCTGTTACATTGTCTAATCGGGCAACGCCAGTTACTAATTTGACAACCCTCTCTTTGAGCTCTGATTTTCATCTTCGCACCGCACACACATGTTCGTGTTGAGTGAAGCATGGAGTGAAGCTTTTGTAAATATTAAATAAAATATTTCAACAACTAAGTCTTTCACAGATATCGATGTGCGTCAAACTGCGCAACTCTTCCATTTTAAAAAATATTCAAGAAACAAACGCGCAATTTGATTATATTTCCTGGATTAAAGCGTATACAGTATAAAATACGTATAGTTACCGTAGTTCATTAATAAATATACGCATAGTTACAGTAGTTTATATTTAAATATGAATGGTTTCGCAGTTTTTTGAATTATTGGCAAAATGTTTAAAAAATTTTTTAAAAAAAAGTGAAAAATCTAAGGAGTCAATTTAAACAAATACCGGGAAATCTTTATAACTTTATTAAATAATTAAATCAACTTAAATAACAAAAGGGCACAAGCTGCAAAAAGAATCAAAAATAACAAAGGGAAAAAAATTTTCCCGCACACCTATGTAATTATGCAAAGGAAACAAAACCGATTTTAAATTCGCTAAATAAATAAACGCATAAAGAATTTTAAAAAGTGACATTTTGCCACAAAACCGATGTTTATGAATAATTACTGATAAACTACCATTTTATAAAAAAGTTATTAATTTTGAATGGCAAAATTAAAAATTAAAAGGCTAAACATTAATTTTTGAAGCATCACTTTAAATGTCTTAATTAAAATTCGGCATACAAGATTAATTTATACCCTATTTTTAAATAAATTGCTTATTGCGTCATAAAAAAATTGTTATTTACTTTATACCGTAGTTTCAAAATTAAAAAAATTATATTAATGTTGAAGAAATGGATTAAATTTCTTATAAAATTTATGGGTACGGTTAGTATGATTAATACGTGAGCAATGTGTAACTTTGAGCAAAATGTGCTTTATTGGCTTTTTACAGAAATAAATGAATAATCAGAATTACTATTCATTGTTTTAAGTAAGTTATAATGTTCGTACACGTCTGAAAATTGTCGTGTAAAATAATTACACAATTATTTTTATAATTGCATGTCTGATTTTAAATTGCATTGCGGCATTCAGAGGGAAGTTTGTTTGAATTGTGCTTCATAAGATTTTATTTCAAATAAGGAAATGTATTTCAATATAAAATCATTTTTAACTTTTTTCTAAACGAATGTTCAAATTAAATATCTATTTGTAAAAGTTTTAAATGAAGCGTATGTATTGGAAACAAATTAACATTCTTATCTGGTAATATTTAAAGCGGCTTTCTAAGCACAAAGCTTACGGACTCAAATTTTCTTTGGTTTCAAAAATTAAATGAGATGGAAAAATTTTAGGAAATTCCAGGATAAAAAACATTCCACAATTTTTTACCGTAGGTGTTAGTCATTTATCAATTTCTACATTATTTTTTGTAATCGATGTAATTTTAGTGTCGCTATTACCTATGTCTAATTTTCTTCAGATAAAATAAATTTTAAAAGATAGATATTGCATAAAACTGACAACTCTACGCAGACGCAAAAATTTAAGCAAAGTTTTAGCACTCTATGTAAACATTGCATTAATAACTGCCAAGCAAAAGTCGAGGTTAGCTTATGCTTAGAGAAAATTCTTTGGCATCACGTTGTTTTCAAAAAAAAAATTTTTCAAACTTTACGTTTAAGCGAAATTTTGTCTCGACACGAAAAAAATTTTGCATTAAAAATTTTCTCATGTTCTCATTTTCAAAGAAGTAAAAAATAAGTCGTAGTAAAACACAAATCAAAAAAAAAACAACATAAAATGGAATTAAGAAACGGAAATATGGACTTTAGAGCAGTGTTGTCAAATGCTACCAAATGACTCCTTCCAGCAAAATTGCGACCTGGATCAAATAATACTTCTTTTTTAGTTTTATATTATCTAATTATAATAATTTTTTATGTTCCTTGCGACCTGCTACCATTTTACGCAGATTTTTTTATAACATGGAACCATTTGCTTGCCCCATTATTAAAGTCCGTCATTTTTTTAGGCATAAGGGTGCGACTTAATCGAGGGGTGCAACTTACAAGGGAAGACACATGGAATGCGACTTATAAGGGTAAATACAAGGGATGCAAGCAGTGTTGTAATAATACCCCGCATTAAACTCTTTTGAATATTGCCGAAAAAAAATTTGATAGTGATTTTTTTCCTTGACTCCGGATTCAAAATGACCTGGCTATAAATT
This sequence comes from Drosophila nigritarsus, assembly GCA_035044305.1. Classification (NCBI taxonomy): domain Eukaryota; kingdom Metazoa; phylum Arthropoda; class Insecta; order Diptera; family Drosophilidae; genus Drosophila; species Drosophila nigritarsus. Next base: position 101,278 of record JAWNMF010000738.1, read on the forward strand.
TAACTTTGGATTAAACTGGATTAAAAAATTTAAAAAAATTAAAAATTTGCAAATATTCGAATTTTTTTTAATTTGTCGCTAATTTATTTGGTAAATTTCAAATTTTTTTTTGCTTTTCTTGATATTTTCCAGTCAAAACAACACTCTTTGTTCCTATCCTGGAAAATAATTTTCCGAAGAGACTATACTTCATGTATCTATGTTTTTTAATTTCAAAAATTAAGGCAAATACAGTAATTTCAACGCAATGGGTTACATAAATAAACATATAAATTTTATTTTCACAATATACAATCTAGAAAATATAAAGCAATTATAAAAATTTAATTTTTACAGTTTGGCTGAGATGTCCATAGGAAAAGTTCGCACTTTGTTTAATGCTGCAATAAAGTCATTCACCGGCGGTGGGAAAAAGTTCTGTGGCTTTGCTAAAAAATAATATGAGAAATTTAAAACAAAACGGTGAATTTTTGAGTAGCTAATGAAAGCAATTCTTTTTTCATCCCATGCTTTAGTTTTGAGTCCGAAATAAGTTTGAACAGTTTCTTGGTTTAAGCTTCAACAGTAGATCGTTGACCCATTTGTCAATAATTTTAAAATTTAAAAGGTTGTTTTAGTTTTTGTATGAATTAAGCTTTTTCTGTTTTCACAATTGTTTAAACTACCGTGGAATTATTTATACATTATACATATATATATGTATATATATATATATTTATATTTCATGCTATTAATTAGGTGTTTTGTTTGACGGTCAAGAAATGTTTCAATTTTATTAGGACTTATGCAAATAAAAGCGCTAAGTCCATGCTTCGAGAAGCACAAGCTTATGTAAGTGAGTAATATATAATCAAATGTAAAATTTGTTTTAATTCTATTACACGTATTCAACACAATAGCATTTTTAAGTTATGGATACAAGGTGTAACCAACACAGAAAACTTTTTAATATATGTGTATAGAGTGTAGCATACTACTTACAGAAGTATTTTTATGCCCTGCACAATTTTAAATCTCAACTATCAAACATTAAGCAAAATTAGTGCAAAGGGTAAAGTTGAAAATATTCGACCTAATGTTGAAAAAAAAACCAAAGAAATAAACGGTTTTACCTACAGCATCATAGAATTGCATATAAAAATACTTACAGCCGTCATCGTCTACCAAATTGTACTCCTCGGACAATTGTGAAGTAAGCAGAATCAATCCCGTCTTTGACAAAATGTTTTCATCCGCCGCCAAACTAACAATGCATTGGCCCGCAAATTCCGTCGATTCTGTTACAGCAAACTCTTTTAGCTTCTGAATAATCATAGAAATAAAAATTGTGTCTTTAAAACTAAATGGCTAGAAAAAAAACGAGTCAACAGAGTCTATAAAAAAGAAAGCATAAAAAATTCTTAAAAAACATAAAAAACAAAAACCAGACAAAAAAAAATAAACAAAAAAAATTTTACCTCCGACAAATTCATTCCCACAACTGTTTCAGTTCGGACAGCTCCGGGCCACAACGAGACATGCGTAACGTTTGCGTCTTTTAGTTCAATAGCAGTGTCCGCCGCCAAACGATCACACTAAACCTAACAATGAGGCTCCTTTAATGTTCAAAATTTAATATACCGCTGCCTTGCCAATACCGTAAGGGACATTGAAAAGATAACGTAAGCCACCCGGCGAGCTGATAGTGACAATTAGACCCTTTTTTCTCGGTACCATCAACTTGGATGCAAGCACAGTGCAAATGTAATGATTTCGCAGTCCGACGTTGTTTACCTCATCGTAGTTAGTGTAAGGTTGCTCGTAAAATTTATTCTTTGCATTCAAGAAGATATTCTGAAATTATGGATAGTGAAAGGCTCTTGTATTCAGTGATGTCTAATGCTACCAAATGACTTCTCATACCAAAACTGCCATCGGTATCGAACTGTCTTAATTGCTACCACTTCAAACCGGTCCTAATAACATCGGAGTAACATTTTTACCAGAAAATTGGTAAAAAAAACTATTTATTATCATGTTACGATCTAATTTGTAAAAATTTCCAAACTTTGTTGCCATAAATTTTGAAAGAGGTATTTTGTGTGATTAAAATCCAATTATTTTAAAGTTTGCTACAGGTCTTTAAATTTTTTGCCAGCATTATCGGAGTTAAATCGGTAGCAATTGACAAGTGTTAGTGTCCAAATTGCAAAAAAAAACGAATGAATTTTATCTATTATTATAAATAGGATATAAATTCATTGCCCCACAAAAACAATTGATAAATGGGATTGTAACAGAGGGTACGTACTACAAGAATACGAAAATCAGTAAAATTAACAAATTCGCATTTAAGAAAGAATAAAAAAATGCAAAACAACTTGCATTCAACATTTGTAACCACTTTTATAAAATTTTATAAAACTTTTTGGCCAAAAAGTAACATACTTAAAGCAATTGAAATTAAAGCCTACAGGTACAAGCTTTCTATTACCAGCAGCTGTAAGAATCAACGTACAAAATGTTTGCCAAAGTATCTAATTCTACCAAATCTTACATTAACAGAAAGAGTGAAATTTACAAAACGAAAAAATTAATAATTAACCTTAAAAATCACAGCTTAAAAAACAGTGAAACAATGAATAGATTTAAGGCCCTTAAATCTCTATAAGACCAAATTTCGATAAAAAATTCCTCAGACGACTCTTTTCCCTATTAATGATAAGGAAAGCAGAAACAAAAATAAACAATAAAAGAAAACATACGTCAACGGCTGCATAGGCGTTATTAACGAGTATGTCCAATTGACCGTTATGTTCAGCAGCAATTTTCTTAAAAAGACCTTCCACTTGTTTGTCATTTGAATGGTCGCAGTACAATGCAATTCCCCGGCCGCCAGATTTGGTAATCTAAAACATATATTTATAGACTGCTTTTCCAAAAAAAATCGAAACAAAAACATGGCTTACGTCATTTGCCACGGTTTGGAGGGGCGATGCAGTGCTAGAGTCCTTAGGTTTTCGGCCTGTTACATAAACCGTAGCACCCGCTTTGCCTAGCTGCAGTGCTATTCCGCGCCCGATGCCACGCGACGCGCCAGTTACCAAAGAAATTTGATTACTTAATCGTTTAGTGGCCATTCTAAAAATCAACAAAATGTTAAAAATTAACAAAGGTAAAAAAGTTGGGTTTGTGCAGAAAAAAAAAAGTACAAACTACAGATGAGTTAATTTTAAATCGCATTTTTTTGTTGTTTATTTTTTTTTAATTATTAAAAACGTCGTTTTACATTTGTTTTTTTTTTCAAAAAACGTTTTGCGATTTAATTATGAAAATGTGTCGGTTGTTAAAAAAAGCCGTTCAGCTGAAAGCTGAAAAAAAGCTGAAAGAGCCGTTCTTGTATGTTTCTCATTTGAAAAATGTAAAATATGAAAAAGAATTAAGAGTAAATCATGAAGCAGCACAATTTTAGTAAAAGTTATAAAAACCGCTTAATCCCGAATGTTAAAAGGTAAAAATCAAGTAAAAGTTGAAGAGTTGATATTTTATTCCGCCAAAACGGAAACACAAACAGACTAAAGAGAAAACATGCACGAAAAAATATAGTAAATTTTGAAAATATCAAACTTTGGCATTTAGACAAATGGTAAAAATTGGCATTTTGTTGGAAATTTGACTTTTTTTTGGGAAAGGACTAAAATTCCTATGTATTTATAAGCAAAAATACAAAATAGATCATAGCGGGGTTTTTTTTGTGCTGAAAACTTACAGTAACAGGAAATTACGTTCTTTTGTTGGTTACGTATCAACAAAATTCATTAAATCCGGCAAAAATCCTAATCTATGCAATAGGCTTAAATCTGTTTTTCAAATTACAAAAAACTTCGTTGCCAAATTTTGCGTTTTAATCAAAAAAAAATTGTTACTCCTCCTCTAAAAATAAAACAAAAAAACATTCAAAAATTGGGAAGGTTGGGTAGGACCTGCTACTAAAAATCAGAATCTTTTTAACTCCCTAAATTTCAACGAGCATTTAATTGGGTTTTCAAGTTACATTAAAGATTCTTTATGACTTAAAAGACTGTTTCTATGTATTATACCAATTCGTAAAAATCTCAGAAAATAATCCAAGAGGTCTAAAATAAACCAACCACTTTATAAAACTCTGTTATCTACAAACCAAATAAATGTGTATCGCCGATATGTCTGTGTGCGAAAAATTGAACAGAGCCAATATTCGTTCAACCATTTTAAAATATAAACAACAACAAAACCAAGAATGAAATATAATCAAAAAATTTGCAATTTATAAATGACACACTTCATATTTTAAATTTTTAACAAAAACTTTTACACGGATCGTGTGGAGACAAAGTAGAAGACGCATGAAATTGCGTAAGGGTTTTTCTACACTATTTTCTACAAATTTTTTTTTCCGTTTTGGCGTTTTGCACATCTCTCATTTTCGTTTTTATGTCTTGTTTATCACATATATGTTTTTTTACACAAATTTTTCAAAGAAAACATTTTTTGCGGTTGTTTGAAATATAAAACTAATAACATATCTTATTGTGAACTTTTTCTGTTTTTGAATAAATATGAATGTATAAATGACTGGGGGTTATATACATATGTTGGAGAGACAAAATTTAGTGCTTTTATTTTAGTCCAGACAATTTCTTTGTGCTGAATTCATAATACTCAGAATTGGTCTTAATCGCCAAATTGGATTTTGTAAATCCAGGAAGCTGTTCAATGTTTTCCTTTGAAGTCATAACCATCTTAAAAAGTTTGGGTTTGTTTAAAAACTGAAATGAAACAACTCACGAGGAAAATGTGTAAAAATTCAAAACAAAAAAAATTCCGCAGAAAAAACACGTAAATAGAAAACGGCTTTTTTTTTTAAAACCAAAAAAAAATTTTTTTTATTTATTATTTAAAAAATCAGCAAAACGCTAAAAATTCACTAATCAGAGATAAAGAATTTTTCATAAAAATTTTGCCGTCCTTTTCTCTCTTCTCCACAATATTTTTTTGTTCTCTTTTTCACGTTCTCGTTGTAGAAAAAACCTCACGCAATTTCATGCGACTTTTAAACAATTTAAATAAAAAAGTTCGCTCCGCGGCGGTCGGTCTTTAGTTATGAAATAAACTAATTTCGCTGATCAGTTTCTGCCTAAAGTCTTGGGCAGTCTGAAAAAAATGTCAAAAACAAAAATTGATCGCAATTTTATATGCATAAGCCAACTTCTATGCCACAAACTCCAAAATATACAAAAGCAAACTGACATCTTTGGGCGGTCTTTAATAAATTTTATCCGTCAAAAAGGAATATAAATTTTATTCCAAAAATACAAAACGGGGAATCGGGTGTTTTGCACATTTTATTGCGCTTTTTGATGATTATTTAAAAAATGTATTGGAAAAAGCAAAAAATTGCATCATCAGAAAACCACAATTTGTGTAGTGTTATTTTTTAATTCAAAACGTTCTTATCAGAAATTTTGTTGTAAAGTTTTGACTCCGTAAGAGATACGATTGCAAAATGTTATATTCTTGCTATCTGTATATACAGAATTGCCAAAACCAGGTTGAATAACCTGGCTATTTGACGTTAGACGAAAAAACCATCTAGTTGTTTTTATAGTAATTTAAAAATCAAGTAAATCGCTTCAAAACACAATTTTTTTTAAAAAAAAAATCCGAATTTTCAAATTGCTTTGTTGCTTTTTTCTTATGGCGCTTAAATTTTGACATTGTAAAGGAGTTTTTTCTGGTTTTGGCAACTCTAGGTATATAAACAATAAACAGTCAAAATCTTACCAACCCAACGACAGTAATACACCTAAGTAACATAACCGACTTTACGACCTTTACAAACAACAACTACTCTAAAGTTCCTGTACCTATATTTAATCCCCTCTTTCACTTACCCACTTTACCACCCTTTTTCCAAAAAAATTTACCATAAAAGATGAACTCCATTGCTAAAATTTATGTCAAACATTTCTAACAGTTTTACTTATTAACCCAATTTATCAAACCAAATTTTCTGGCATTTGATTCACTCTTGCATATTTTTTTGGCAAATGTTCACTTTGCTCCAGCTGTCAATATACGCTCCAAATCATTTTCCATTACCTACCACTGCATGCAATCTTTAAAATATGGTTCTCAATTGTTTTATTTTAGTAATTATAAAAAAAATTTTAAAACCCTGCTCTGAAATGGAAATATCGCAAATGTGTCGATTTCTCTCCAGTTTGAAAATATTGCAAAATTTTCTGCCGAGATGTTAGGGAGATATGTTAAAGTTTAGTAACATCCACATTGGACCTGCCAAAATCTAAAGCGGAAATGAGTTTATCGAAGAATTTTTTCAGTTTGGCTAATTTTATAGAGTAAAAGCTGAACTCGCGCTCTTACCAACTTAAATTTTGCTTTGCCTTAAAGTAATGACTTGTTTTTTTTTGGTGGGGAATGAGTTGATTGGCAGTCATTTTATGAAACTATTTTAATTTAGCTTATTATGTATATCTCATAAAACTGTAAAGAGAAGTTCTCGAAAAAATAGCGTTTGAGAACGCCGCAAAAAAACAATATTAAAAGGGCAACTTATAAGAGCAAAACAACACACTATGTAAAACAAAATTTTGAGTCAGTCTTAGAAAAGGCATTCCGTGCGGTTGGCAACCTGTCGTAGTTGCTTCTGTAGTAAACAATGGCGTCGGATATTTATGTAGTCAATTATTGTAATTAAAGTATTATTATTATTTGTATTGTTCAACATCACAATTATAATTAAATAAAAAATTTAAAAAAAAACCATTGGTCAAACCAATATAATAAATAGGATTGATCACTTTACTATGATTACAGTCCCACACAACTATCTCCCCATAACATCACCCCACTATAACACAAAGTCTTTTCAAAATTTATTATATGCTTTATTTTTTAAATATTTTAACCATTGTGCAAAAGTTTATCATTTAATTGCAAGAAAGTCATATTGGTCGAAGGCAGAGGCGGCAGGCGCACTTTTTCGTTCCATTTACCGGTCACGCTCAGCTTGTTTGCAGTACTTGAGGTCGGCTTGTTTTCTATCTGTTGGCGGAACTTGATGGCCTGCAATTCTTGTTGATGCATGTTGCGCACAAAAAGCTCGCGCATGTGACAGTACACTGCAGACTTGACGTCATTATAGACATCACCAGTCAGCCAATAGGTTATCAATTCGGTGAGCAAGTCATAGTTCTCGCCGCTTAGATAGCTGAGTACATTTAACAAGTGGAATACCATGCAATGCCAATTCTAAAAAGAAATTTTTTTTAATTCTGAGCTTTTTAGCGCGTAAGAAAGGTATCAAAACTCAATATTTAAAATTTTGTTATGTAAAGATACATTGGTCATCTGTTAACTCAAATAAAAATAATAAAATAAAATCAGAGGCAAAAACAAGACAAAAAACGACAAGGAAAAGATAACTTATTGTGATTAAATAGAATTATACCAAAAGCCAAGCAGAAAATACGAACCAATCTTTTGGAACAAAAAAACGAGACAACGAAAAAAGGGAAGAGAAAGGGGGATTTTTGAAACAATAAAATGTAAAAAATAACTGAACACAGAAAAACATTCCTTTTAACGCATTGACTCGACGCACAAGCAAGGCAAGACGTTTGAAAATTACCGTTGTTTTGTTTTAACAAAAGGCCCAAAGGGCCAAACACCAAGTTTTTTGAACTTTTCCTCCATTGACAGTAAATGTCGATCTGTTTTTGCGCAATCAACTTTCGTTTTTTGTCAAACTTTGGGTGTCAGAGACACTTTTTCTAATTATTTTAGTTTTTCAAACTAATTATGGTATGCTGATTTTGGCATGTTGGTTCAATGGCTCATTTATATCCTCAAATATGTTCAAAACTTAAAAGCTAGATTTTCAGTTGGGAGAGAGAGCGACCCCCATGTCTGGAAAATGTCACTCAGCACGGTTATGTGGACATAAAACCGTCGATTTGGGTCTGCTCGGCGCGCGTTTTGCGTCATTTCATAACTTTTGCTGAGTTCTGTAATACTTTATGACGGAATTTTTTTGAAGGTCCATGAAAGAGAATCAAGTTATGACTACTGTACATCTTATCCGTAAGAAAGTCTGCAGCAACTAAGAATGCAAACCTTATTGATGTTCACTCTTTCCTTTTCATCCGAATTATTATTAACTTTCTCTGCAATAAAAGATTTGGAGTGCAAAGTGCGGATGCTTGGCGCCTTGGGATTTTTGTCAGGCGGCAAAGGCGTTAAGTCGAGCACATCGTGTGGTGCAAACCATTCCATTGCTTTAATTAAGTGCTCGTTGGTGCAATAAGGGCGTTCAATCGCCTCCATGCAAGCCTTCAGCAACAAAACCAACTGTGAAGCTTCTAACTGGCTGATGGCCGATTCGATTCCAATAAGGCTTTTGCGTTGAAACTCAAATTTCAAACCGTTTTTGATGGTGTAGGGAAAGGCGGTTAGTCGTGCAAACAAATTCATTATGTATCGAACCCGGGCGCGCCTATAAGATATTTATTTTAATTCTAGCAATAAGCTTATGTCCGATTACAATTCAATTCAGAAGCCAGTACTGCTCAACAAAATTTTTTTGCCCTATTTTAAGCCCTATTTAAAATGTGTTGTCGAATATTACTGTAGTAAAACGCCTTATAAAATTAGGGTATGAGAACACCACAAAGCCAATAAAAGTAAGACAGTGAAACACTATAAAAAAGCTAAAAGCTGTTTTTGGCGGTCAGTCTTGCCACAACGATAAAAGCGGTTAGCAAGAGGAAAAAAGAAGAAATGGTATACGCAACGCAACTATTAAATACAGCATCGCTCTATACACTAACAAATGACTCTTCATTAGTGTTTGATATTAAATTTGTTATTAGGCTGGTAAAAAAATACTTCGACAAAATTTGACTTTTTTTTCAATTATATATACTTTTACTTTATTTTACCAATTATTTTATTTAAAACTAATAATTTAAATTAATATATTCACCGCTGAAATCAATAACCTTTGTTCATTTTTTTTTCCCAGAACTCAGAGGACTGAGATAAAAAAAAGTTGTCAACTTTGAGGTCATTGTAGTTGTCGAACTTTTTCCCGTGTATGTGGTGGCTGAACGGTTAAAAAAAATGGTAGTCAAAAGGCTTCGACGAGTACGGTAGATGGGCAACCAAATACCAGCCAAGTCCTGTTATTTTTTGGCAGATGGCGGAAGCAACATGTGGTCGAGCATTGTCGTGGAGCAAGTCGACTGTTGAGCGTGCTCAGACTTTTTTTCTCGCATTGAATCAGCTAATTTCTGGAGTTGATCGATGGACACGGAAGCTGTGGCAGTCATGCCTATCGACTTGTAATAAATCTTTGCATACTACACATAGAAGATGTTTGCGCTGGTGAGGGTTAAGCTTTGGTTGAGCTGGTGATTCTGCATTGTGCGGAAGCCAAACGGCTATTGTTGTCATAGACTACCCATTTTTCATCACCGGTCACCAGATTTGCGAGAAATTTATTTTGATGCAGTTGAAAGAGCAGCGACTCACAGATGTTCACACGTGCTTGCTTGTGGGCTTTGGTCAGTTGGTGGGGGACTCATCCCGATAGAACTTTTTGGTATATAACTCGTAAAGATAGTTTTCAGCAGTGACCTGGGAGCCTCCAAGTGTCGTCGCTAGTTCACAAATTCTAAATTCCGGGTTTAGATTTGACAGCGCTCAGTAATTTGTTGTCATTAATGGTAGAGGATCGTCCACTTGTGACACACGTCCATGATCTTCAAGGCTTGTGTCTCCGTCCGCAAAGCAATTAAACCAATTGTTGACCGTCGCACAATGAACAGTATTTTTACCAATTATGCTGTTGTTATTTGCAGCAGCTGCGCTTGCACACTTGCTTTGGAGCCACTCGGAGTAGATAATGGCTCGAAGATGGTTTTTACTAATCATCGAAAAATTATAAAAACCTTACGTGCGTGCCCTTAAATTCCCGTATAATAATAGTTTAGAGAATGTTCTACAATGTTATCAAACTTATACAATTATTTGAATTATTTCCATTTAATTCTAGAATTTCGAAATTTTTGTCGAAGTATTTTTTACCAGCTTAATATATTACATAATGTAATTTGCATAAGCAGTGTGTAAATATAATGCAAGTCATACTGAGTTGTCTTGATTAGGCGCAGGTTAACATATTACGATGGTCCCTTTTTAACTAGATACATAAACTGTCAATAAATTGCCAAAAACATATTGCAAATGGCATTTATATTGGATTAATCGATTGTTTAACAAAAGCCCATACCCCTTTGAGGTGAACGCGTTCTTCCACTCAATACTCAAACTACCAAATGTGCAATTGCGGACGTTATGCTCAAGGAATTTGTTATTCAAATATTCGGTGTCAACGTCCTGCCTTTTATTGTTTCTTGATAGTCTGAAGAAGTCGGCACATTATACGTTACGCCGTTTTCTTCAAATATAAGGCGAAGGAGGCGATCGCAAACCAGGAAAATCAACTAAAAATTGATTCATATATCACTTGTTTTTAGGGAATTTTAAAGTTAAAAATAGTGCTTTTACGTGTGCAGTTTACGCCACACCAATCAAAAATTTTAAAAATGTTAAGAAACATTATGCCAAAATTTTAAATATTTTTAAAAAACAGAAATGTAAAAATTAATACAATATGATACCACTACAAAATTCGACACAAACTGAAAAAACCGGATGATGTTCAAAGAGAACGACGGTATCTACTTTGAATTGAGTTGAGGTGAGTTTCAATGTCGAAGTATTGCATCATATTCAAATTGGCGTCAAAAACATGAAGTCCAATTGGCCGACAGAAAGGAAATACATTTTTTTTGCTACATTTGGCACATTTTTTTCAACGTTTAGCACAAAAAAAAAGAAATTTTGCATATTTGTGTACAAAACAAAGACCAACAGCAAGATTTTGCAGTAATTAAAATTTGGTTGGGCGCAAGTTAGTCGAGGGGCAATTTGGTTGCTTGCAATTGAATAAAAGTGCGTTTTAGTATAAGCGCGAGTTTGTTTAAAGTGCTTGGTTGAAAAAGACAAGCGGACAAAAAGACAAAAAGAAAAAATTGCCGAAGTGCAAAAATAAAAATGAGGAATCAATGTTTTTACAATTTAAAATATTAATACGGTACATTTTACGTTGTTGACTGTTTTTGTGTCCCGTCTTTTTGTCCGAGAGGTTTGGTTAAGGCGTTAGTTGATAGGGCGCGGTGCAGTTAAGACGCGATTTGGTTTTACTAAAAAAACCATGCGCGGTTCGTCACCTTATGTTAATTCTTGTATTAGAACAGTGCTCGGATTTGGAACGTCTAGCAATGTAAAAAATGACCAATAAAGGATAAATGAGTTGAAGTTATATCTTGCAATAAATTCATACCTTGGGAATGTGGGAGAATTTTCGCGCCTCATCATTTGGCAAAGCGCGACTTTGATTTTGTAAGATTTTGCACAACGGCAATTTACACGACTCGTCAAAATCGCCGCCGACCACACGGGAATAAGGCAAAGCGGCGGCCAACGACCGAAAAACACACTCGACCTGTATGACAACGTCGATTTGTTTAGAACTTTGAATAGAGTTAGGCCTAAAGTTAAAAATTAAAAGAAAAAGATTGGCAGACAAAAAGGCAAACCGACAAAAAGCCAAGCAGATAAAATGATGCAGAAAAGGAAAGCAATCAAGCAAAAAGACGCCGAGCAAAACAAAAAAATGAATAATAGAATACAAAAAGGCAAAAAGAGAAACCAAACAACATGACGTGAAAAATGAAGAAAACAAGCAAAAAAACGCCGGACAAAAAGTCAAATAGACAAAAAATAAGAACAAAAACATAAAGTAAAGCAATAATAGACCAGTCAAAAATGTTAAGCAAAAAATGCGGGACGAACATACAGACTGGACATGAACAATAAGGCAATGAAAAACGCTGGACAAATTAGGAGAACAAAAATCTAAACAGACAAAAATGCACAAACCAAATGACGCTGTACAAAAACATGCAGGACAAAATACAGTTGTATAAAAGTAGTCAAAAAAAAACGCTGGACGAAAAGTCAAATAGACAAAAAAGGAGAACAATAAAAAAAGTTGATCAATAATAGACCGGACAAAAAGCGGCGCAGACAATATGACACAGAAAAAGAAGCAGGCAAAAAAAGCTTGAAAAAGCTAAACAGAAAAAAAGGGGCAAAAAACGCCCAACAAAAAATTTCAGGACAAAAATACAATATGGCAATAAAAAAAGCCGGACAAATTAGGTCAGCAAAATGCTAAACAAAGCTAATCAAAGTTTGGACAAAAAAACAAGCACCAAAAGCCAAATAATTTTATAAAGTTGATAGATGGCTTTACCTAGCATGTCGCACAAAATCTACGGCGTCGTAGGCCGGCATGCCGGTTGACCAAACCAAATAGCTAGCAATAAGTGTGCCTGTTCGACCTAAAATGTAAATTAGATAAACTGTGGAAGATAACTGTGGAATCATTATAAATAAAAAACAAAAAATGTAATAATCTATCAAAATGTTTTTTCTTTGGCGCCATTTTTTTGTTATACGCCATTTAAAAGATTTTTTTAAATAGCTATGGTTTATTGTCGGCGTTTAAATAATTTTTTCTTGTAAATCGTCCAAAAAACAGTTATTATTTTTATAAAATTTCAATTCCCTTTATTAGAGATAATTCTTTCACAGTGACAAAGATGTCATGTCTTTTGAGTTCTTCAAAATTAACTTTTATCATAAGCGCAAAAACATAATATATTTGAATTGCCAAAACAAAACATTCGAATTTTGAAAGGGGGCAATTTGCTGTAGGATTTTACATATGTAGAATAAAATGTTTTTAGAAAATAATAAAAATTAAAGACTGAACTTTTTTGTAAAACGAAAACGCAAATAGGGTAATACGGCTTTAAAACGAAAAAAAAAGCGCAAAATTCAGAATTAAAATTTATTTTGGTGGAATAATTTTGCGGTGTGCGGACAAAAAGACGCTGGACAAAACACAACGAGGACAAACAAACATAAAATAAATTAAAACTAGTATATTTTTAATAGTTTTCTGACATACATTAAACACAACAAAAAGTACAGTATTTAAAACGTTTGAATAAAATTTATTCCATTAAGCTAATTTTTTTTTTAATTTTGTGTCTTTCTGTCTGTGCGTTTTTTTGTCCGGCGTTCTTTTAGCTGCTTTTGTCCACACACCAGGACAATATTCAACCTTATTTTGAATAATGCGTACAATTGTGCTATACCAAAATACATGTTTTGGAAATAGTTTAGTTAAAGAGCTTACCCAAGCCGGCGTGACAATGGATTGCAACTTTGCCTAAATTTAAATCATTTTTTTGACAAAAATTTTTAAAAAACTCAATTTACCATTTTTTAAACGCAAACCATAAAACTTTGACGATGTTGATAATCATCTCGACACTCCCCGGCTCGAAATCGGGAATTGCAAAGTTGTAATAATAAACTAAAATCGAACTGATTAGTGTTTTGTTGCTGATCCAGAGAAAAAGTATACATTTTTCTTGCATCAAAAATTCCGGGTTGTAAGTGAAGCCGGAACTACAGAGGGGTGGACCACAAAAGGCGTGTTCACCTCCGCATTGCAAGTTTACTATCGTGGAAATGTTGTGCCTAAAAATATTAAATAGAAAAAAGGAAATTAATTGTTACATTATCAAACGAGTATAATTTTTAATAATAAAAAAACTTATAAACGGATATTAATTCTCACTCAGTTTAAAAGCATTAAAAAAACGAATATATATATACAGAAATATATAGAATTTTATAATTTATTAAACGGTCATAAAATGTTACTCAAAAAGCAAGAAAGAACAAACCGGTCATTAAATATATTACTTAATCGATCGAGCTAAAAAAAGTGTTCAACGGTCGTAATTTGCAATAAATTAAAAAATGAAATAACACAATGAAGCGGTCATTGATTTTTACTCAGTCTAAAAACCCAAAACTGCAAACTCTTTAAATTGTCGAATGAGATCAAATTTGGAAAATGCGGTTTCAGTTGGACGGGCCATTGCCAGAATGTTATCGGTTACCCTAAAAAGAAATTATTGTAAATTAAACAAACAAAATTTAAATCTTTATTTTAAAACTTTATTCTCAAAAGTTAAACTTTTTTATTCAACTTTTTTCTCACAAGAACAATTTTGACTATAGCATCTGTTTGCAAACATAAAGAATCTTATAGAGATGCCATAGTACTTTCAGAATAGCAATTCATATGTAACAACCAGTGCTGGGTAAGTGTTCATTAACCTTTTCCATTTAATGAAATCTTACACATGTAGCTCCCATTGTCATTTTCATGTTGTCTGACGTTAAAGAAAAAAAATAAAGCCTAATATAAAAGAGCTGATAAACTATTACCGAAAACTGGTAGCAATATAAATGGGCTTTAACAAATGTGTCACTGATTGCAACATTTTAATGGTATAAAATTTAATTCACAAATTGATTGGAATAATATCAGAAACGCGATTCAAAATGTCGAAAAAAAAACGGTTTGCTTATTGTTTGAAGATTCATGGAATGCGGGACATCCTGCTTGGTATAATAGTTTAGTTTTCTCACGCTTTTTTCCGTCGAGTTTGACATTCTTCCAAACATTTTTTTGAAATTTATTAATTTTACTTTTATTTATTTTTTTTTGATTTTACATATTATCTACCAGGATGAATAAATTCCATCTAGCGCTTGTTGCTCCTTTGTCCAAAATGTTGCGTTACAATACTTGCATGCCGGACCACTAAAAATTAAAAATTCTTATGTTATTCCTGAATGCTTTAAGGCATTGTAGCCGCCAACATGATGTCAAAAACAGCGGGTACGACATGGTAATTAACCAATTTTTGGCAATGCCAACAAAGAACAGTAAACTTGGCATTATCGATTTCTAATAATTTTAAATTGCCACGTTTCAGAGCAAATCGATATTCGCAAGTTGTAATGACTGTCCCAAGTTGACATTTGGCCGTTTCAAAACACTACAGTAAAAAAGTTTTTTCTGATTTTTTATTAAAAATTTAAACATAATTTTACAACGAATTAAAAACAATTAAGTTTCAAATTAAAGCAAAAATTAATATATATTTTGATAAAGCAGTTCAAAAGCTTTAAAAATATATATAACACATAAATATAAAACATTTTTATTTGGTAAAAAAACAATTAAACAAAAAGATTTAGAAAATCGCAAAAAAAACTTTTGGTTTGTTTAATGTCACAAATCCATAAAGCCTCACTCCCTCCTCCCTTTTTTATTGAATATAAAAAGTTAAGCGCATGAAAAAGATGCTGCTCAACCCATTTGAAGGATGAGACTCATAAAGTGAAAGACAAAGTTTCAAATTTGTAACTAAAAAAAAAGAAAATTATTAGTTAAATCTAATGCAAATCGCAACATCGCAACAAATAGAGACTGTATTTCTCAGCAGCCATATCATTGAGCGTTTCCTAATGAGCAGTCGGTGGCTAGCTAATTTAATGGCTACAAAACGTGGCCAAGCTACCCAAGTCTTGAAAAGACTACCTTTATCATTACAAAGCTTAAGAGAGATGCGCTATCACTACAGAATGCTTTGGCCGGGTAAGAAAATTTTTATTTGGAAGACCCAAAAATTCATGAGGCAAAAAGTCCGTTTCAGGCAAAACATTCCTAGTGCCCTTTAGAAAAGTAAACTTTTTAAACGGAAACTGACCGACAATAAAGCTTGCACTTCATTGATTCCGGAGTCAGACGAATAATCCCGGTTCGAATTGAGGAATAAGTCGGTTTTGTCTGGCCATATGATGGGCCATTAGTCCGTGCGATTGGCAAGTCACACGCCCTAGCCCTTTTTAAATTTGCTAACATATTTCTAATTAAGTTTTGGCATATGTGATGGAAGAAACGAGTTGGACAGAAGCAATAGCGGAATAGCAGAGCTGATTACTTTCAAATAAATTGTATAGCAAAACAAGGCTTTAGTATTCATTTAGAATAACTTGAATATACCATACTCTATGCCAGTGGAAAGATTTAGTAAATATGAGCAATTAAGAAGATTTCGAGCCGATGGAAATGATTCAATAGCTTCAGCCAACAAAAATGGACGCATTTGTAAGCTGAAAAGATTAATTTAAAATAACCTTATTGTTACACATAAAAAATCCAATAAATAAATGTTATTTTAACAATACGAGTGTGTCCCAAAACAAACTATTCCTATGCATAAAGTAAAAGCGTCAGAACGTATGAATCGGCTATGAAATGTTTAAAAGCACAACCAAAACACAAAACAAAGCTCTATTTAAAGAGCTGCAAAATGACCATCAGCGATATTGAAGCGCCTAAAATAAAGCATGCCAGAAGAATTTGCGCAAGAAAACATACTATGCTAGAAGGCTTAAACATAGTCTTAAAATGTCTAACAGTTGGCGCAGTTGGTGCCAAAACTACCGAAAAAGAGTCTATAATTTTTCAAAATCATTTTTGTTACAAAAATTTTAAATTTTAAATAGTTTGACGTGTATCAAACTAATTAAAAATGTGGCATTGGAACACATACAAGCTGCGCCAAAACGCCTGATACCTCAAAAATAACAAAGCGTATGCGTTAGAAATTTCCATGTACGACGCCACAGCCTTAAAAAAAGCGCAATTGGCGCCGAAACAACGCTATATGCGCAACCAGCAAAAGTTATTTGTTTACACTATTAAAAAAAAGCGGCGTCAAAGAAGAGTGTGTGCAAGAGGGGCATCTAATTGTCTTAATAAGACGCAAAATAGAATTTGCGCCAAACCGGTTAACTATAGACCAAGTACGACGAAAATGTTAAAAAGTAGCGCAATCGGCGGCCGAACTACCATTCTTTCGCAAACAGAAAAAATTATTCAATTACATTTTATGCTTAAAACAAAAACAATTTCATATAGTCGGACAGGTATGTTTAAACCAAAGTAATTGAGTATAAGCAAAAAAAAAGCCTGTTTGTTAGCCTAATTAATCTCATTTGGCGTCACAAAATTCTGACACATAACCGATAAAAAGAAATTTCCAACGCAACTTTTATTTTCATGTCTCTCTTTCGCTTTTTCAACACTTTTAATCTCTTTTTTTTATGTTGCTTTTGGGTCGGCAATTTTGTGCCTACTTTGACTAATCCTCACGCTTTTTTTTCGAACACCTTAAGTCATTTTAAAATTTTAGTTTTCAGCGCTGCTATCCCAGTCTACCATTTTTCTAAAGGAATATAGCTGAGAAGCCAAGTTGAAATTTTTATTTTTAAATCTCTCAATTTTTGTTTTTTTATGCACTCACAAAGCATTTATTATCTCTTACTTTGTGTTTCCATAGTAATCTTTTTGAAAAGTAAATTTTTTTTATTTAAAAAAAGCAACAAAATGAGATTTCAAGTATAATTTAATGTTGTCAAAGGTAATTTAAAGGTTACTGACTTACAATAAAAACGTAACCCCTTTTATAGCTTTTTAAGGTGTTATACATTGCTGCAATAAATTTTTTATGGTTAACAGTTTAAAAGGCATGTGAAGCTAAAAGAAATAACGCCAACGTAGTAATTTGTTGTCGAATTCATTTACGATTCAAAATAAAAAAAAAAAATTTCACTGGCCGAGGTGTTAATTAGTGCTATGATATGACTCAATCCAGATTCACCCATCTGAATGAGTCCAAATTAAAACAGATAAAATTTAATTTTTATTGGTTAGTCATATTTTAAAAGCTAATGCAAAAATGTGGTGATAGTAATGTTCCGAATTAATAAAACCGACAATTCTGATTCGGACAAGGGCACAAAAAAGTGGTTAAAGGAAAAAAATATGGCATGCTAGCACGCTTAAATTGTTAAAAATGCATTTCTCTATTTTATAGAAAAATCGAGTTCACAACAAAATTCGAATCTGAGTCAAAGAAAAGCGACGGCAATAAAAACACAACCAAACATTTTTGAAAAATAAAAACTTAAAAAAATCAACAAATTACAAAATTATAGCAAATCATAAGCATAACAGAAATGGCAGGATTCAGCAAACATAATATTGCAGTTCTTTGAATTATTGTTATTTGTCGAGTAAAGAAGAAAAAATGGTCTTACACCGATTCCAAACTTCAAACGTACATTGTACAGCAACAGAGGTGCAGACGTAGGCGCAGACGCCGGACATTGCGGCAAGTTGACCAAGCCGGGTTTCGGCCACAGCGTACTCCACGTCTTCAAAAAGTGACTCCACTTCTGGAAAAAAAAGTTTTACTATTCACTTAGTTATCCAGGGTGCTCCATTTTCTCTTGCAATTTTCTATGGATCATAACTTTTTTGTTTTGTTATCAATTTTCAAATCTTTTTATTTGATCTTCAAGACTTTAAAATTTTGTGAAAAGTTTTAAATTTTATGTACAGTAATCGTCTAAATATTTGTTGGTTTTTCAGTAAATGGAATTAACCGTTGAACAAAAAGCTGGTCAATCGTTCCATAGACTCTTATGAACTTTGTCTCGAGCGTTGCATTGAAGTTGACAGAGTGTCAAAATTAATTTTACAGCTTATGATTAAAAGAAAATTACAAGAGGAAATGGATCACTTTGAACATAATTAGGAAAATTTCTAGAGAAATCTGCCGGATCACAGGCGTCATTTTGTAGAAAAAGCACAGCTATTCTTCGAGTCAAAAATAAGTCTGCTTGAAGACAGGTAAAGCATGATCAATAGAAGTTTTTTAGGCATAAGCTAGCCTTAGGATTTTAGCTTAAATTAATGCTTAAACTCAGACTTGAAATTTGATTTTATTTTAAGCTCAGACTTGGGTTAAGGCTCAGCCGCACAACATTTCTTTTGCGGAAAAACACGTTTTTCATTACCTTTTACACGTCGAGTTTACTTTATCATATTGATTTTATTTTGTTTATTATTTACCACATAATTTCTGAAAATATGCTCAAACTTTTGTTATTATTTTCAAAATTTTATCAAAAAATGGTTTGTTTTAAAATATTTCATTTTTGTAACAATTGTTTCTTATTTGTAACAAACTGTTAAATGATTGAAATAAATTTATTATTAATCTTTATTTATATATACTTATTACTCTTTCGCCTCTCCCCCTCGCTCCATTAGTACTTTCCTCCCACCCCTTTGAATTGTTAAATTTTAATAAATTCTATTATTTATTCCGAAAAAGTTTTAGTTGTTATATCCAAACAGTTCTTATTGTTTTCTTATTTTTGTGCGACGATTTTAAACTTTAAAATAACCGTAATGGCAGTATGGACAAAACTGAGTGAAATCGGAAATGCAAAAGGACAAAGACAATAAAATTTGTAAATTGTTTGATAATATTTGTAAATATAAATTTGAAAAACAACTTTTGAAAATGCCTTAATTGTTTATATTATTATTTTACTTTTCAATTCTTGTAAATTTGTATAAAAAAAAGTTAATCGAAATAAATAAAATTTTTTAACTACAAATTGCATTAATGTCCAGACAGAAAGAACAAATCAAAACTGTTTGCATTTTGGTATGTTTTGAAAAAAAAATTCCATGGCGCCGGCCATTCAACTAATAATGGAGAAAAAAAGAAAATTGGGGTAATAATTTCCAGCCGAACACAATAGAGCTTTTTTCTTGGGTTTGAATTGGTAAATAATGGGAAGTGGAAATTGAGAGAAACGAAAAAAGGAAGTTAAATTTACATAAATTATTTTTAAATTCAAAAAATTGTTTCTTTTGTTGTTTTTAACTCAAGAATAAAACGATTAAAAATATTCTTTAGTTTGTGAATTTTGAAATGGGATTTTGGAAAAGTGGAACGAACCATAGGCAGAGATTTCACTTAAGCCTAATAAATGATTTCAGCACAAATTCACATAGACTCAAATATAGGTATAGCATAATCTATAGATACACTTAAACTGCCTATTTTTCTCTAAAATTAATGCCAAATAAGTCTGTCAACTGCAGTTTGAAGCCTGAACAAAGAAGCCGTTTGAATTGGTTTAGGACTCAAAAGGAAGCAGTAATAAAAGTAAGAACATTGTAAGCACTTGTGAAAAGAAGTATATAAGCAAAGGCTAGGCAATAAACACCTTTCAGATTAACAAACAGAGGTCAGGATGTTCAAGCCAAAGTGTAAAACAGTAATGCATTTGACCTAGTTCCGAGCCAGAACGCAATTTACAGTCTCAATTCACTACAAAAAAAAGCCTAATGCTGTTAAGCCTATAAAGCGCCAATGTGGCTAATTAATATCGTAAGAGAGCTGTTAGAAGCTCGGGCTATAAGTGGCTTACTGGAATAAAAATACTTCTCGTAGATGGGCGCCGCATTTTCACAGGCCTTCAAAATCCCTGATTTCAATTTTACCGACAGCAAAGACATTCCGGATTGGCCAGCCGCTTCAATTCCTTCCTAAAACAAATTGAAATATTAATAAAATTAGCCTACATTTGTCTCCCTTTGGTATTTTGGAAATGCCTGGCAAGGGAAACCTCGTGTGGCAAACCTTTAAGAAACTTGTAAAGCAAAAGTTTATTTCGGATCTATCAAATGAGGTTGTTCGCCTTTCTTTGTACGAATCAACTACAACTTAACTCATAAGATTATTGGTCCTCCGTCAAAAAATATGACAGACAACATTCCAGTTTCAGCCGCTTAAAATTGCAATTAAACTAATATATGCAATATTGTTAATTGCAACAGATTTTAAAAACACATTGGCAGAAAAATAAGACCGGTGACAAATATTAAAATTGGGATTTAATTCCAACAAAATTCCTCTTTGAACTTTTAAAAGCATCATGTAAAAACTTGGAAGTTTTAGAAATCAGATGGTAAATCACATCATTTCAACACTATCAAAATAAAAAATCGGCAAAAAATGGATTACATTGAAAAAATTTACTAGCTCTATTTTGGCTACACAAAACTTTATTTTAACCATATTAAGCTGTAAACACTTTTAAATTAAAATATCCCAGAAAATTACCCCTAAAAGGCAAATTTTAACACTCATTTAATTAGTGATAATAATTTCTTTTACGGCGCCATCAATTTAGCAATTCCTCAAAAAAGAGAATGCACTGAAAGCCGCAAAAACTATCCTTAACATAAAAGTGCAAGATATTGGCTAATGCAAAAAAAAATGAGGAAATAATGCAATAACTACTACAATTACACAATTAATCTAAAAGAAAACGCACACCACCAAATAAAAAAAAATCTGATTGCATAAGCGGTCCATGTAGCAGCATTTAGCCAAAAATCGAAAGAACTCCATATGTTCCTGCACTGAATATAAGCGCAAATGTTGAGCGCTTTCAGTCTCTTTCATGATAATCACATAGTCGAATTGGTCATCAGGAGGCTTCTCTTGATTCTGTATCGCCAAATCGACACTTTGAATGAGTTCGGCTTCAACGCCGCTAACATCAACATTTGTTTTTGCTTTTTCAACTACTTTAATCCCATTAGCATTAGACCGAACTTGGATCGACTCTTCTGCAAAAGCGTTATTGGCCGACTCAACTATTTCTGACCATTGTAAAGGCAAAAGTTCATTCGCAAAGTCGCCATTTTCTAAAATTATATCTAGTTTGTCATACAAAAGCAAATTATCAATTTTTACTATTGTACAGCAATTATTTGAAAGCAAATGTTACAGACTTCGGCATCAAACATAACATAGTAAAAGCGGCTCTAGGACAATTTTTCAAATGCCAATTCCTGAGAAAAAAAAATTCGATTAAATCGTTAAAGCTTATCAGTTAGTCACTGTAGTATGGTAAAAAATTGTATAGCAGAAATAGATATATTCCAAATTTGTGAAAAAAAGAGTAAACAATCTTTTTCGTTATAAGTACTATTAAACTTTAATTAATATTTCGGTCATAATGTAAAATCCGCAAAGTTAAAGACGATAAAACTGTCTCGGAGAGCATAGTGCAAAATTTGGCCTAAATATTCAAACATTTTTAATAAATATGGGAACAAACGAGTTTAGAAAAAAATGCTATTTTGTCCGGCTTTTGGATAAACATAAGTGCTAAGCTTAGAGTTAAATAAAAGAAAATTAAAAAATGAACGACGCAATTTTAAAATCTTAGATTTTAAAAGCATAGCGGAAACATACTGCTTAAAGGTCTCTCCATAGAAAAAGAAATGGCACTCCAAGACTGAGCGCGCGCTCAGTTAAGGGTTAAAAATAGAATAAATGTAAGTTTAGCAAATAAAATATTTAACGCCAATAAAATAACTAATCAAATATCAGAAAAAAACAAACCAGAACAAAGCTCCGCAAGTAGGGCATCTTTGCTTTGGCAATTTTCCGCGCCCAAGTCCACACATTGATTCTGATGATTTTTAACTATTAATTGATCAACAGAGTTGACTGTATAGACCAAAGCGGCTTTTCGCCCTCTCTTACGGTGTTTAGCCGGTTTTTTGGCTGTTTGATTGGCAAAATTAACATCGGGATTCTCCGTAGAGAATTCTGACTTTTTGCTGTCGACAAAAGGAAAAAAATTCTCTTTTTCCGGAGTCACAGATTCCATTTGAATGAATCTAAACAACAAGTAACACAGAAAAAATAACTCGATAAAAATTATGATATAGGAACAATCGTCAGGCATCAGTAGCAGGAGACAAAAAATCGAATTATAGAGCACGCGTCATTCAGTCTGTCAAGATTCTGAAACAAAAAAATGGTTACTATTTACTTAAGCTAAGTATCAGAAAGTGCTATAAATTAATATTAAAAGAACAAAAATCTCAGCGCTTGAAAATTATACTTGCTCATTCAAAAACTACTATTGGAAAAAAATACAACTAGCATATTCCTACGCGAAAAACTTAAAAATTTGGCCAATCATTTTGGAAATTATCGTGGCGCCACACCAATTTCGACTGGTAAAAATTTCAATAATAGGCTAATCCCGCACATGCATAATAGGCCTAAAAATGGCCTAAAGATTGGCCTGAAAAAACCTAAAAAAATTTTCAATTTTTTTAAAAACTTTAAAACTTTTTTGGGCGCAAATTCAAAATCATTTCGGATTAGACTTTTTTATAATTATGGTTATGTATAACCAATTTTGCAGCGCTTATTGTACACGATTTGGCATGCATGATTTGTTTTTCTGCATGTGATGCTTCTTAAACAGTATTTTTTCCACTTTCTCATATTATTTCCTACAATAATGTTGCAAATTAAAAAAAAATAAGTTGAAAAATCAAATCTTAGTTTTTGCACTTTTTCTAGTTGCTCTCAAAAATTTTCTAGTTGGCAATGCATTGGCATTTATTCAGCTGAAAACAATCGCTGGAAAACCGAAATATTTAAAAAAATATCAAAATTACAAAAAAAAAATTTTCCGAAAAATTATTTTTAAAAGTTTAAAATTTTTTTTGTTATTTTAAATTTATGTGTGACTGTAAAAGTTTTATGAAAGTACAACTGATTGTCTTGCCTAGTGGTTACGTCGTCATGGTTCGTATATTAGTGGTGGTTCCATGTCCTAATTTTAGTCCTTTTGCCAAAGGAAATTTGTTTCTTGCCTTTTTTTTTTTGTTTTTTCTCTTTTTGTTTGGGGGCTAAAATTTTCCTATCTGCTCCAAAAAATATGCAATTACCAAAATATTGTCCGTTATTTTTATTGTTCTTTTTTCGGTGTTTTTGCAGATTTTTCGGGTGGTGCTTCTCTGACGTCCAACAAGTTCTTTATCTGAACGACAGGGTTTGTTTCGTTCTGACAGATAAGTTGTAAGTTTTTTGTTTTGCTTTATCATTTATTATTTATAAGATTATTTTAATTAAATTTGAATTTAAATTAACGGCAATCCGTCACAAAGGTCTACATAAAATTAAAAACAAATTACAGAAACCACTAAAAAACAACTAAATAAGAAAAATCAGTAACTTTCTGAAATTTTTTGGATATAATACTTTAACATCAGAATGGTGTGTTTGATGTAACCAATGTTTTAATTTTGTTTTCACGTATTTTAAAGCTAGTGGTAAAGTTTATAACCTTTCGTATTTAGAGCTGGATTTTGATGTTTTAGATATAAATAATCAGATGAACGTCTAAAGCGCAACATGTTCAGAAGCGATTGTGCGGAAGCAGTAGGTTGGCACATTCCTATTTGAGTAAGAATGATAAGACATATCATAAAAAAAATTGTGGCCGATTAACAATAAGGATTCAATACAGTGATGCCAAAAATCAATTTCCTCAGTAAATAATTGAACTATTAAAAGTTGAGGCTCGCAGCTTAATTGTCAGATTTAGGCAGTTTCCAACAAAACCGTAAAATAATTTTGCAAATTGTTAGATTTAAAATTGTGTTTTAATAAATTAATTTAAATTACTCAGAATTGCCTTCAATATATTAAAAAAACAAGTGAATCAAGCATCAAATTTGTATTATTTACCACGTTTACATTACAAATTGTGTATCTTTGTTTTTGATTTACACAAAAAATTACACAATTTTAAAAATTAAATTGTGTTGTTAAAAAAAATTACACAATTTTTTATTAACATTAACTTTTTTTTTGGATTGTATGCCAGGGTTTGTAACAATAATTTATGTATACAATATCATAGTTTAATCCTGTTTATGACCTTGTGTCGCGCCCGTAATAATTTTATTTCTTTTTTAAGAAAACGAGATTTATTGTTAATTAAACTTTGTTATTTTAATCATTTGAAATGATTTTCTCAATAAAAAAGTTGTCAAATTCCGTAAATTAAATTTTTTTAATATTTTTTTTTTTTGATTTATTCAATTAATAATTTATGTCAAAGGATTGAAAAATGACGTAATAAAAAAACGTATGCATTTAAAAAAATTATAGTTTCAGGGTCATCTGCTGATCTAATGTTTCAAAACGTGGAATTGTAAGATAGCCAAAAAAAAAAACCATTGGGACAAAAAAAGCCTGAATTTTGTTCTATGTAACACTATTTTATACCAATAAAACGTTGCTTTAATGTAAAGTGTTATATATTATTCGAAAGGTTACTAAATGTTATTTCTAAATAATTAAATGATTTGTTGAAAAAATTATTTGTTATTCAATAAAAATGATTTGTTGCGATGTTTTTTTTATCAATTATATTCGAAATGTCAAAACGTGAATTTCGTAATATTTTCTTATACGAGTTCAAGCCAGGCCAATAAGCTGTCGAGACAGCTCGTAACCTGACAATGAAGTGTCAAAGATTGTTTGGTAAAGCGTTGGTATCAGAAGTTTTGCACCGGCAATACCAATAGTTTTCTTATTTTTTGTCTGTTTTTGGGCAACCCTTATTTCGTCTGATATCTGTGCCTTTTGTTTTGTGGTTTTGTCCAACGTGGATTTATTTGCCGTTCTTTTATGCAGATCTCATTTAGTCCGATGCCAATATATTTATATAAACGTTTATGAGTCCAATGGTTTTTCTCCAAAAATACAGCTTTGCTTAAGCTTGAATTTTTTTTCATAATTACTTTTGTTCTGATGCCGCTTTACAGCATTTTGTTTGACCAAAATTTGATTACTTTTTTATTTCCTTCTTCAATCATGTTTTTAATAATTAAAAACCCATGTATAACATGTGAAATTAAAGTCGTTAACATTGTGGTCCCATTTTTTCTTCCCGCATCTTCCGCTTTTCACTTTTAAAATTTTTTTGGTTTCTAAAAAAAAACAAAGAAAGAAAAGTGATTTGTAAATCAGAAAGGAAAAAAGACACTTGGCGTGAAAATATTTTGTGCTAAAAGTTGGGTAAAAAAAATAAGAATGATTTTGTATTAAAAAAAATGCGCACAAAACGTGTATCAGAAAAGATGCGGGAAAAAAAAGTGTTTTTAGACAAAAAAAAAAATTTATGAAAAAAAATAAAAATCAGGACAGAAAAAAGGCGCGCAAAAAATGGATGGTACTAGGAACGCGTTGACACGGAGCGAAAAAAATACAGAAGTTCAATATATTATGGTAAAAATAATAATAAAAAAAAAAAGTTTTGTTGTCGTTGGAACAAGAGGAATGAAAAAAAAAAAAAAGAACAAAAACAATCAAAATGTATTCATAGAAAAAAAAAATTCATAATGTGATAGAAACAATAAGATAATGTTGTTGAAAATTCCACAATAGCTTTCTGTTTGGTTTGTTTGTTGATGATGATGATGATGATGGTATAGCGTCGGAATGTTAAAATAATACTCGTTTGCTTCGATAAACGTTTTTGACGTATTTTAATATACAAAAAAATGCGTATTAAAGTAAACACAATGAACATTGAACACTTAAACTATGATAGAGGAACGCAACAGCAATGTCAAAACCAACGCTCTAGACATTGCAACAATAAGTTTAAAAACGATTGTAAATTAGATTGACTGAGTACAGTTTTATTGCACAGACAACAAAAAAAGCGTGAAAAATGCCTTTTAAGAATCGAGAAATTAAGCCGACAACTGACTTCAAAGCACCGGTCTAAACTCATTTTTACGACACCGGTGTCATTAAGAGGAAGCGATTTAGTGCTGACGCCAAGCGACACCGAAGCACTGTCATTTTTGGCACTTTTAACACCAGTGCTCTGGGTCGAGTTCATTTTTATTGGCATTAATTGCTCCGGTGCTATTGGCAGCATTATAATATTTTTAATTTGTTCACAGTGGTAGCGGTGCAAGAACTAAATTGATGGGGTGTCATTAAAATTTTTTTGATGTCACTAAATTTCGTAGCTTTCCCGGTGCTATTTTCTTTCACTGCCTTTGACTAATCAACATTATAAATTTAAAACTTTATTCAAACCAATTTGAATTTTTTTTTTGGTTTAACTATTGTTTTACTGGTTAGCATATGCTCTTTTGTTGCCAACTACTCTACGAAGAAACACTTCAAATGGTCTCATTTTGAGATTCAAACAAAAACTGTGCCCGGCCATTTTTAGTACTTGCGTTGCCCAATTATGCCAATTCATAGTTAAAGTTTGTAAGAAGACGTCTTTAAACGAGCCTAAGCCACCATTTATGTCCATTTTTGTGTGTCACAAAAGACGAAAACGAGGTGTTGGCATTGGCCGGAACTAACATAAAACCTTACTGAAAAATTGTTTGAAGCAATTCTTTTGTGTTTTTTCAAAACTCCAATAATGGTTTTATTATTTTTATTTGTTGAAAAATCGAACACTGTTATCTTTCTCCCTTGCGTTATCGAAATTTGGTGGGAGGCATATGATTCACCACATCACATGTTATTCAATACCGGAAGCAATGAAAATTATATGACGCCGTATTTTTGTTTTTATTTTTCTGCTTTCATTTTATTTTTGCTTTTTGTAAAGTGCAAAATTTTTTTTGCAGCAAAAAATTTTTGTGTTTTTTTTTTGCAAAAAGTTCGAAAAAAAATTTAGCAGGAAAATGACCAAAATAAAATTCCATTGGCTTGTCCTTTTATTTAGAATACCGTACACGTTAGCTTTAGAACAAGTCGGCTTTGTGCTTACATTCTTTTCATGTCCGTTGCAAATGTTTAATGAATATGTTTTTTGAAAAAAAAAAGAAAGAATGAAAGTGGTGTAATCTTACTTGTGTTTTGTAACGTTCATTTCTCTTTCTTTCTCCAACTCTTTAGCCTTTTCTCACTCTTATGGTCTCTGAGCAATCTCTCTATCTAAATTTCTTTCTTGTTCTCTTTCCCTGTTGCTAAGCTTTTATGCCTAACTGTCTTTTTCCCTGAGTTTTCTCTCCTTGACTCTCTCTATTACTATCTTTCATTTCCTCCTCTTATACCCTTTTTCTTTCACTGTGTGTTTCTCTCTATCTCTCTTTCTCCCCCACTCTCTCCAACCCCTCTTTTGTCTCTCTCTCTCTCTCTCTCTCTCTCTCTCTCTCTGTCCCTCTCTTCCACTTTTCCTTTCTCGATCAAACACAAACAAAAAAGGCTTATTTTTTATACTAATTTGTTTAAAGCCGTCATCAAAATTGAATTAAATATTAGAAGAACTTGAAATTCCAGCTGTGCCATTGACGTCTTTTAGTGATGGTTGTGTTGAAAAGATGAAAATCAAATTTTTTTTCGCTACGCTTTCTCATTTCTCGTCATGGAATTTGCAGAGCATGTGAGCGGTTGCGTGGATCATTGATGCATTTCAATTCTAATTGCTTGTGAATCCGCAAATAATAAATTTTCTTTGGCTTTTAATTTTTAATGAGATTTATAAACATGGTTTTGGATGGAAGTTTTGGGTGGATTGTAAATTTAAAAAAAAATCAGTGTTTGGCTAACTAAAATGTAGTGGTCGTGAATAGCAAAATTGAAGGTATGCAACACTCAAGTTCATTTAACGCATGAGTCCGTTTTAATTATCAAATTTATACATGGATAAACCTAAACCTTAGTTCGTAACCTCTTATTGTAAAGACTCAAGCCTAATTCTGGACAACTCGAATCATATTTAGAATAGGGCAAAATTTATGACAATGTAGTAGAAAAGTCTGTTGCCATAATGGTCAGCTCGTTTTTCATGCCTTACGCTTTCTTAAAACCGACCTCACTGCAGATGAAAAAAGTCGAAACTGAAGAATAAAAAAGTTTGACAAATAAAATTTAATTATGGAAATATGTTAAATTTAAAATTTTCTTGACACTACGTTTTCCCGTCAAGACAAAATACCAAATCAAATTGAAAATTAATTTCATTTTTTTTATTGCTGGCAGCCAGTGGTTTTGGAGCTTCTATTGACTGCTAAAGCAGGAGAGAATGTTAGCCAATAAAAGGCAAAACAAATGGCACAAAATTTGGTTTGATAATAGGTTAAAAGGTCGAGTCCGGCATAATTATTAGCAAATCGTTATGGTAATGTAAACATTCCCTCTAAACCATTGAAATGTATTCTAAATTAACCATTTTAAAGACGAGTTGACAGACTTTGTGCCCGAAATTTCTCAGCGCAACTCATTTAAAAGATAAAATTCTCTGCTATCAATTGTGCAGCATTGCGTTAAGCATCAAATTTGATATAGTCATTTTTGTTTGACTATAAGCGGCAACTTTGTTCAGGCTCCAACAATAATTGACAGACTTATCTGACATTTATTTTGGATTCCAGAAAGTAGTGTATCTAAAGATTAAGCTTTACTTGTTTTCAGTTTTTAAGATTATTATTAATTTTTTCAAAAACCAAATTTACCAATTCAAACCCAAGAAAAAAGCTCTATTGTGTTCGGCTGGAAATTATTACCCCAATTTTCTTTTTTTCTCCATTATTAGTTGAATGGCCGGCGCCATGGAATTTTTTTTTCAAAACATACCAAAATGCAAACAGTTTTGATTTGTTCTTTCTGTCTGGACATTAATGCAATTTGTAGTTAAAAAATTTTATTTATTTCGATTAACTTTTTTTTATACAAATTTACAAGAATTGAAAAGTAAAATAATAATATAAACAATTAAGGCATTTTCAAAAGTTGTTTTTCAAATTTATATTTACAAATATTATCAAACAATTTACAAATTTTATTGTCTTTGTCCTTTTGCATTTCCGATTTCACTCAGTTTTGTCCATACTGCCATTACGGTTATTTTAAAGTTTAAAATCGTCGCACAAAAATAAGAAAACAATAAGAACTGTTTGGATATAACAACTAAAACTTTTTCGGAATAAATAATAGAATTTATTAAAATTTAACAATTCAAAGGGGTGGGAGGAAAGTACTAATGGAGCGAGGGGGAGAGGCGAAAGAGTAATAAGTATATATAAATAAAGATTAATAATAAATTTATTTCAATCATTTAACAGTTTGTTACAAATAAGAAACAATTGTTACAAAAATGAAATATTTTAAAACAAACCATTTTTTGATAAAATTTTGAAAATAATAACAAAAGTTTGAGCATATTTTCAGAAATTATGTGGTAAATAATAAACAAAATAAAATCAATATGATAAAGTAAACTCGACGTGTAAAAGGTAATGAAAAACGTGTTTTTCCGCAAAAGAAATGTTGTGCGGCTGAGCCTTAACCCAAGTCTGAGCTTAAAATAAAATCAAATTTCAAGTCTGAGTTTAAGCATTAATTTGAGCTAAAATCCTAACTTATGCTTAAATCCTAAGGAAAAGCCAAAATTCAAACTTTGCCCCATTTTCACTACCTTTTCTCACAATTGTACAACAAAAGGACTGAAATGTTGCATTTATTTTCTAAATAAATATTTCGTTTCAAAACAAAAGAAATAACTTTCCCAATTATTTACAACAATAAAAATAATAAGACTTCAAAATAATACTTTATTTTTACACAACAGCATATTTACTGTATTTAAAATGATTACGTAAAAAACATGATAGAAATGAGTTGAGAAAAAAAGTTTTCATTGACACGGCGCCCAGAAGCATGTAAACGGTGTATAAATTATTAGATGTTGGGCATAACGCCAAACCTTGTGATAGGCTTTTAAATTGTCAGCCAGATTAGATGGAAAGACTTTCATTATTTCCTTAAGCTTTATGTCCAATGACAATATTTATACATTTTCCAACGGATTTTGTGCACCGTGCTTAGAAAGAAAAGGAAAGAGAGAAAAGAAAAATGTTCAAAAAGGATTACAAGATGACAAAAAGCAATAAATAACGCAAAATATACAGAAAAATAAATTCGGGTACACTTATCTTTTTTAAAATTAGTTCCATCATATAACTGTAGTCTTAACTGCTACGGTAACACATTTAACAATACGGTAAATTTTTTTTTAAATCTACAGTAAGACATAACTACCGCTGAATAAGTTCTACTTGGCTTATTATGACCGAAAGAGAAACATTTGGTTTTCGGAAATATTCCGTAAAAACATACGTGTAAGCAAGGGGATAGGAGAACAATAAAAATTGCGTATTACAAAATTTATTGCGTTGTCTTGTGGGACAACAACAACAACAGACGTGTTAAATATTTTTAATAAATCGTAATAAACAAGATAGGAAAGCTCATTTTAGAAAAAATTAAACGAATTCTTTTACCATTTTAACCATTTACAATAGTATAATCTATTTCCAAACTATCTATAGTAATAAATTTCATTTATCCACAAAGTACCATAGTTAGGTTTATTATTCTACGGTAAAATAATTTTCTTGTATTTTAGCGAAAAATTGATAAGTAAAATGTCAAAAAAATTAAAAAAAGGTTGGAAAGAGCGCAGAGAAGAAAAAGAATGAAAAAACATTACTTTCAAGGAACACAAACGGTTTGTTAAAATTTCGGTTAAAAAATTCTTTGCAAACAAGCTCTACAGAATTCGTTTTGGAACCCAAAGCCAATGGCTGTTCGCTTTGTCCCAATGTGTTTCCACTCATTGCTAAATCAAATAGCCATCGCGCTATTGCATGCGATTCCAATAAATGTGTGTTGATTAAAGGATAATGGATAATGAACCAAGGCAATCAAACAAAAATATATTTACAATTATTTTACAACAAAAAATAAGAAGAAAAAACGGTTTAGGTACAACAAAAATGATATATTTAATTCGTCAACTTATATGAGTGAAAATTTCGATAAATATACTTTTTTGTGAAACATAAAGGAAATGGGCATAATTTACAATAAACTATTTTTGTGCACATTTAAAGCGTGAACCACGACAGTTCAACAGTCCTTTAAGCGGCTTTATTAGAAGGAAGTTTCATATTTTAGTGGAATGAACCGTTTTGAGGGTTGAAACAAGTACGCAAAAAATAGCTTTTATTTTCCAAACAAAAAAATAAATGAAAATAAACATACAAAATATGTAAAAATTAAAAATAAAAGACAGGGGGTGGGGCTGACTCAAGAGATTGATATAGGGAAAAAAGGAAGAGTTGTGGAACGATCTCTGGTAATGACCATATGTAAAGCAACAAAAAGTTTACCGTAATTTCTTCACAGCAAAAATCATATTGTCGGGTCGATTCCCCATAAAAGCGCATTTCTCGTGGAGAATCAATGAGAGAGAGATAGAGAAAAAGATACAACGAGCCTTGATTTGAGATCGCCAGAGTAGAAAATCGCAATCTGTACAACACCATGTCACATTCAGACTTGATGGTGGGAGGGAAGCAGGCCAGCAGATCCTTAAAAACTGCCCATCATAAAGCTGCCGCCGGGCGGTGACCCCGCCGTTCCCACATAGCCGCTCGAGCCCGACGAAAAGCCGGAGTCGGTGGTCTTCTTTAGCAGTCCGCCGCTGTTCATCAGCGAGCCAGAGGCGAGTGACGTCGACGTGAGCATAGGCTGACGCATGTTCGCCGCCCGCCCATAGTTGTAGTGCTGGTTGTGGTAGTAGTGCGGGTGGTGGAAATAGCGATAAAACAGCGTGCTGTTGTTCCCATTTGGCGCTGCGTTACTGCCGGACGTCGTCGTTGGGTTGGCTGTAGGCGCGTTGCCGTTGACACACGAGTAGGCCATAATGGCGCCGCCGGACTTGCTCAGTCCCGAGACGACGTGTCGATTGCTGGGCAACGGCGCCGGCATGCTTGTGCTAGCGCCAAAAAGTGAAGAGGAAAACGGCCGCGTCAGATTGATCTTTTGCTTGTTTGAAACCTTTTTGGGACTCTTCGCCAAAGAGGAGACACCGCATTCGTCGCTGTCCATAGCGGTGCACGCGTCCGTTTCTAAAAATTGTTCAAATTTAGGCATTTGTCCTTTAGGAAGAAAAGCAATTCAGTACCTAATGCCGTCAAGCATTTGCTGTTGGCAATCTTGCTGTTCCTGGTGGTGTTGCTGTCCTTGCGGCAAAACAGCGCTGTTGGATAAAAGTCATTGTGTAATGTCGTTGTCACACAGGCTGGTCGGTGTGGGCAACCGCAATTGTTGGAGCGCCTAGAAAAAATTTAATTTTTTTTTATGAAACGAAAAAAAGACATACCTTCAAAGAGCACAGAGGAAGGCAGGCCCTGGTCGCTGTTGCCGCAGTGTCTGCGTTGGCATTCACAGCTGGACGACGTGCATTGGTAAAAGGGCTGAGTCAATAGCACATTTGCACAGTTGCAGACTGCTGTTGCAGGCGCGTCTCCGTCGCCGCTGTGCGACGCCAACGCATTATGCATTGACGCTGATGAGGTCAGTTGTTGCTTTGACACCGGTGCAAACCTTAGCGCCATGCTATCCAAAAACGTCTTAGTTGTCTCATTCTTGATGTCTCCTGCCGAGTCACAACAGTCCTGTCCGCCGGTGGACGAACCAGTCGGGACGTCGTTGAATAACTTTGTGGGCGTCTCGTCCGTCTGATTCTGCGTTGGCAAACAAACTCTTTGGAGAGCACTGACTGTCGTAGTTGTTGAACATCGTTTCCGTTGACTGGGGCAAGCCCCCTGCACCAGAGTCGTGCCCGCCAGCCTTTGTGTCTTTGAGGGCGCCATCGACGCGCAGTCGGTGTCGGCGTCGCTGAATTCGTCGTAACGAAGCGCACGCTCTTCTCGCCATCGGTTATTCAGCGCCGAGTTCTCCACTTTGGGAGCGTAATAGTTTTTCGGCACCCGCGGTGCCGCAGACTTGCTTGCGGCTTACCGGTCGGGATCCGTGAAGTGTGCGCCGGTTGTTGGAATTAAGCTGGACGAGTTGTTTGACTGAACGTAGCCGATGACTGAAGTAGCCAGTCCGGCGGCTGAAGATATCTTTTTGTCAGCAAAAAGGTCGTGAAGTAGGCCTTTCCTCCCGCCTTTGTTGTTGGCGCTCTTCGTTTTGTTGTTTTTCCTGTTTCATGACGTGGGAAGTGAGTATGTTAATTGAAATCGCCGACTTGGTCAATTGCATGTTCAGAGGAACAAGAAGGCACTGTGTGAGGTTTGCGCACCTGTTGTATCGACAGCGGATTCTCTTTTTCAACAACCGACTGCGTCTGATTGGAGTTTCTTCGACTGCCGGCGCCCAATTTGGCTGGTTTCAGGGAATTCGCCGACTTCATAATCAGATCCTCCGGCGTCAGCTTGTGAGGCTTTGCGTCGGTCATCCATGAATGGCAAAGAATTTCTTCGAGGGTCGGGCGTGCGTCCGGATCAATCTCCAAGCAGCGCATTATTAAATCTTTGCATCCTAAAAAATAAATTTTAAATTCAAATGTTTAAAGCCAAAAGCCTAAGCAAATAGGCCAAAGAGTCTTACCCGAAGGCACTTCGCGTCTCCACCTAATCGTTCCACTGCAAATTTCATAGTCGCTGTGGAATGGAATGTCGCCGACAATCATGTCGTATAAAAGAATGCCCAACGACCAGACGGTCGCCTTGAGGCCGTCGTACCGCGAATGCATAATCCATTCCGGTGGGCTGATAGACTCGAGTACCTAAAACCAAAGAAAAACTATTAGTAAATCTCTCAAAAGTTTTGGTAATTTTGAAAACAAATTTAAAAAAACGGAAGAGAAAAATATTTTAATCGTTTACTTTTTAATTGCGGGCGCAAAAGCTTTTTCTTGCAATGAAATTGTCTTAAATAACTGAAAAACTTCATATTAGCAAGCTGTCCAATCCAAATAACACATTTACAATTTTTTTAATTATCAAATAACAATTTGCTTTATTCCGTGTCAAAACCAACCAATTCCTCTAATTTGGTAAACAAGTAAAGTTGACTAGAAAAAAAATTTCTAGTGCTGACACTTCAAATACTCTTTAATTTGTTTATTATTAAAAATTAATTACAAATTTTTATCAAAGCAAAAAATTAAAAGGCAAAAAAAAATTTAAAGAAATTTGAAATAAATTCTTAAAACGCAAAAACTTATAGTATTAAATTATTTTTTGTAACTTGACGGACAATAGAGAGAGCGTCACAGTCGCGGCGTTAGAATATTGAGTGCCAAAAGTTTATGCGCAAGTGCGCCAGACACCTAGGCGCAAGGGTATTTAGGCGTCGTACATCAAGGCGCTGTAATGTTGAAGAGTCAAGCTTTTGAAACGTAGTGACATTTGAGCACAAGATCTCACGTTGTCCATTTAGTCTAGGACACATTTAGGCCACTAAGACACATGACCGCCGTCTACAGTACAGATATTTCAGCATTGAAATGCTTGAGCACAAAAAAATTTAAGCGCGAAAATGTCTCAATGTAGGTGTATCTCTCAAAATGAAGACGACTTGTATATTTTTTTTGTAAATGTATCTGAATTTAAGTAGCGAAAAAATGCTTATCAAAAAACTTTTATGATGTTAATTGTTCCTTTTTTTTGGTTTTGAAATTTTTTTGTTTTTCAAACTCTCTTCTCAATGCGCAAATCACCTACAAAAACATTTTGACACGTGCGCTCTCCCTCCCTCCTACAGCCGCCGCAATGTATATTGTTGTTTTTGCCTTTACAATATCGAAAGCTTAAAATAGACAAATTTAAGTGTTAGATTACACCAAACAAAATTTGAGTTGCATGTCATATTTTCTCTTCAATTTGTGCGCGTCCATTTTGGCGCGCTAGAGATTAAACGATAGGAAAAACTCATTTGGAATTTCTTTAAAAAAAGCGCATACACAAATTGGAGATGCAATGTTTTATTTTATATATATTAAGTTTATTCTTATTAAATCTCTTTCACTTTTCTTTCTAATAAAATTGTTACTTTTGGTTCAAACCTTGTATGTGTACAGTTACATGTATGATTGATTACGCATTGCTTTTGTGCATTTTACTTCCCTTTGTGTATCGTAATGAATATCACTTTTTTTGCCAAAAAAAATTATTCTTTGTTCAATTCTACTCCGCTCACACTTACTTACTCCACCATTTTTATAAGGCTGTCCAATTGTAATTTATCTCTTTTTTTTCGTTTGTAATCAGAGAAGATAGTGGAAGAGAGAAGGACGGGGAAATAGAGAAAACAAAATGGATACAAAATAGGAAAGGAGAGTTAAATAAAACTTGAAGAAATCCGAAATTAGAGACGTCGACAGAGAAAAAGAGAAATTTTGGGGTTGAAACAGATATATTTGAAGGTTTCCTATCATCAAATGTTTTTACACTATTTTAACACATTCAGTGTATGAATTACGGGATTTCTCCACCTCTGATGTTGATGAGAAATGCGATTTAAAAGCAAAAATGTTTTTCGGGCAGCGATTTTGCGGCGAAAACAAGAAAAAGACTTTGCAAGAATTTTGCGCGTTTTAAGATTATTATTGCAAATCGGTTGCGTACAATGCGTTTGTTTACGTATGTACATGTGTGATATTCCCTCACTAAATGATATATCTATTCGTCTCTTTTTCTCGTCTTATTTTCTCTACGACTATAGATTACTTTCTGCTTACATTCTCTCTCTGATACTCTCTCTTTCTCTCTATTTCTATACACTCCCTCTCTTTCTTTCTCTACCCTCCCCCTTTTTTTCTCGCTCTCCGAGCAACACAAAAATCCGCAAACAATCAATGAAAAAAAAACTCCAAAACTGATTAAATTTTTCAAAACAAATTTTTGGGAGGCAAGAAAATGATTGAAATCGCATAAACCGTGCAATTCCGATCCCTCTTCATGTTGCTCAGGACAATAGTATACAATTCTCAACAATCGCGAGTAAATATGTAAATCTCTCATTACAAAACTAAACAAAATTTTAATTCAAACAAAAGCCATAAAAAAATCTTGCAATAATATAACACATTAATGTGTATTTTTTTTGTTCTCATTACAGATAATGTTGTGTTTTTAAGTGTATTAAAGGAGGGAGAGCTGGCTTCTGCTGTGCCAAAAAAAAACCATAACAATCAACTAACTCCCCGCATTACTCTAAATTAAAGTAAGACATAAAAAAATGTTATTGGAAGCGCTGCGTGTGATCCGGTTGCCACAACTGCTAAATCATTTTGGTGTTTTATGTGTTTGGATTGATTGAGAGAGGAAATGGCGGCAGAAGAAGGGAAAAGGCTAAAATACGAGTTAGAACACACACATAAACACAACTGCCACCGATTAATACAGACGTTTTTATATCTTAAAGCAAATTTGAAAAAAAAACACATGGGAAAATGCGTCTTTTTCTTCCCCTTTCAAATAAAAAAAACACATTAAAACATAACAAAATGATGGCTTAATGTGCTTTTTTTGTTGGCAGATACACGTCTGGGTGGGATTTTAATGATGCTGAATTGTGGAATAAATAGGAAAAAATATTGAAAATATTTGATCCTTTATTGAAAGAATTAATTACGCAAAAAGTACTATTTTTTCTTTCTTATTGTGGAAAAGCGAACAGTTTTATTTGAATTTTAAACGGAATTTTAATCCAATTCACTTTTTTTTTAATTTCTTCCATTTTTGGGAGGAATAGAGAATTGAAAGAAAGGAGAAAAATTTAAATTAAAAACCAAAAGCGCCTAATTTATTTTGGCTCAAACAAAATGGAGGGAAAAGTTAGTAAAAAGTTATTTAACTTGCAATTTGTTGAAAATAGGGAACTGCTCCCTGAAGAAATTAAAAAATTACGCTTTTGGATTTGCGGTAAATCCAAAATAAAAAGAAGTTGACATGAAAATTTTCATTCAATTTGTTAACTTTAATTGTTTTATTTTAAAAAAAAAAGGAAAAGCCTAGAGCTAGAAAAAGAATTTCTGCCATCTTTAACTGGCCCAATCTGCTTGGGACAATTCGCGTCTAACTGACTGGTGATGCATGTTGGTTTGGCGCTTGATGACTTTTGGCGCAAGTGAAGATACTGCGGCGCTATATTGATTTTGGGCGCAAGTTCAAACATAAAGCCAACATCACAACCCCTCCCCCCCCTTCTTCTAAGCCAAATCTTGTCAAGACAAAATTTGTTAAAAATATTATTTTATGGCCGCCCCCCTTTGTGTGGTTACAAAACAATAAAAAAAAA
Organism: Drosophila nigritarsus; assembly: GCA_035044305.1. Lineage (NCBI taxonomy): Eukaryota > Metazoa > Arthropoda > Insecta > Diptera > Drosophilidae > Drosophila > Drosophila nigritarsus. The sequence continues at coordinate 139,218 of JAWNMF010000738.1, forward strand.
AGGATTAATTTATGGCAACTTGTATCAACAACAGCACTGCAGTCTCCGCCGCTGAGTTTGGTATAGCGTATCATAAAAAAGCAGAAAACACTACTTCTATTGTTTCAAAAAAGCCCTTTTTATTGGTAAAATTTTTATATCTCCGGGTTTTAAAAACAAAATTTAATTAATTACTTTTGTTATATTTTATTTCAGCAATAATTGCATTTGGCTTTTTTGTTTATGAAACGCACCACAAAAAAAAAATCTTGTTGTCGTTTTAGGATAGCGTAAAAAATGTTTTCATTCCTGAATTTTTCCGCTTTTTCCGTCAACGAATTCAATTTTTCTCTGGGAATACACAACGGAGTGTGTATAAACGAAAAGAAGCAGACACTTACACACGCACACAAGTCACTTTATAAATTACCACAAATTTTATACTTGGTTTTACTTTTCAGTTTTTTGTTGTTTTTTTGGTTGCTCCTTGAGTATTGGAACAATTAGCAGGGCCTTCGCTGCAGAAGAAAAAAACAAGAACAAATTGTTTGGAGAACCGAAATTTTGAACGTATAAATTTACATTCCTTTTCTCTGTTTAATGTGATAATTGTGGAGAAAGTAAGACCACAGAGAGAGGGGAAGAAGATGAAAAACATTATTGACCTGTTTAATTTTAAACAAGTGAATGAGATTTTTTCGAGTTTAAAAGTGTAAGGAAGGCGACAACAACAAAAAGTAAACAAATTCGTTTGACGCTTCAATCAGTTAAACCGTTTTAAACGATAAAGCATAACTGTTGTTTTTTAGGAATAAATTGTTTTTTTTTCAAATTATGACCTCGCTTGCAGATAAGCAAACACAGCGCCGTCCAATAATTAAAGTCAATTTTCATTTACTGGCTGTATGTTTCTGTACTTGTTCTTCAAAAACATACTTTAAGGTCATTTCTCTGAAGACACTATAAGTATTATCGCAATGGTCAGAAAAAAAATTGTTTCCTTTTTTACATCTAATTGAACATAACCAATTGACCTAGCATAAAAATAATAATTTTTTTGCACCCACTACCAACGAAAAATTTGAGAGAAAGAGAGAATAAAAGAGATGTGTAATGGCATCTTATTATAAATTAAAAAGTGTTTTTAATATTCAAAAAAGCGTTATACAACATCTCTCAGATAAATAATGAAAAATTAAGAAGGAATAAATTTTAGGAAATCATCAAGCAGTGTAAAGAAGATTCATGCAAAAAAATTTGTTGCACGCAACGGAGATCAACCCAAAAGATAAGGAGCATGTTTGGCATTCATATTTTTTGTTGAATCAAAAAATACGAAGTGTTTGTAGTCGCCAATTTTTTAAAAATTAATTGGTAAACAATTTTTCAGACACCAAAAAAATTACTGTAGTTGACCCCAAACATCGATTGAAAGAAAACAAAAACAAAGGACAGGGATTCAATAAGAAATTTTTGAAGCAAAAATCAAACATCATTTATTGGTTTTTGCTGGTTTCCTCCCTCCCTTCCCCCCCCCTTCCCCCTCCCCCCCCCCCCTCAAAAAAGTGTTTAGAAATAAAGGGGAAAAACAACTTTAATTGTTATTAATGCTCCTCAAAAATTAATTCTCTGAATCACCACCGCCAATTGTTGTCACTGTGGCGTGAAGTAATAAATATTTCCGCTGGATTATGTGGGAAATCATAATCATATTTGTTTTTTCTCTTTTTGAAAATCGTTTTTAAGCTTTTTGGAGAGAAACAAACAAATTTGCAAATCAAAATTTTTTTTAACCAAATTTTCAAGTAAAAATTGATGTTTAAAAGATGAATCGAAAAAAGAAGTCATTCAGCTACTTGATTATACTCTTCCCATCTCCCCTCTTTCTTTTTCACATAAATAAAAGAATTGAAAAAATAACTCAAAATAATAAAAAAGTTTTTTTAAGTGACATTGAAAAATTTGGAAATCACAAATAAATTCAAAACTTTTTCGTTGTTTTGAGCGATTTAATCCAGAGGAACAAATAATATTTTAGTGGTTGTATTCTGTCCAACATTTTTTTAATGTACTGTGGTTGAATGAGAAAAACGAGAGAAAGAAAGAAACTTGCTTAAAATGCGGGAAAAAAACAATAATAACAAGTACAGTAACCAAAATTAAAAATACAGTTCACTTTTACAGTAATTTAAAGGCGAAGAGAAGAAAAATTAACAAGCAAGGTATTAGCCACCATTCGCAAATTTTTATCAGTTTTTAGTCTTGGCAAGAAAAAAATTGGGTTTAGTAAAAAAGCGCAAAAGTTACTAACTGTTTTTTAGTCAAAATTCATTTTTCCCAAATCAAAATGTTTATGTGCACACATCGGCACCAAACTTGCAGAATTTATACAATTTCTGCTCACAATAGTAATTTAATCTGTAAAAATACTTTTAAATTAAAAAAGAGGATTTGTGAAAAGTTTTTTTCCCTGATATATGTATTTGCCCTTTTTAAATACAAATTTATGAACAAATCCAAAATTTGAAAAACAAATTTGTTTTTCAAAAAAAAAAAGCCGTCTTTTATTTTGGCGGGAAAATTGGCAAGAAAAAACGACCCAAAAAACATAAAAAATTACGTTCGATTATTACTTGCCCTGTTTTGTTTTTTTTTGGTGCCCCCCTCCTCCCCCCCCCCCCCCCCCCCAAGTTTTTAAATGTTGTTTATATGCTTCAACAGAACAAAAACAACAACAATTTTTCGCTTCCAACAATAAGTAGCGCAAAAATTAAAAATAAAATTATTTTGAAACAAACACTTTGTTATTCAAAAAGAATAAAATAAAAAACAAGTCATTCAATTGTTGTTCCTTATTTTGTTTTGACCGGATACCATAAATATGTATACAGAGAATTTAATTTTTGTTTCTCAAATTTTTTTTGAGTTTTACTTCATTCAAAAACAGTAACTTAAATTTTTCTGAAAAAAATAACATTTACAAATAACTGCAACAAAAACATTTTTGCTGCAAAATTCATTACGCTGCACACTTTTTTGGGCGCTCAAATATTTCTCATTTTAATGCGCGGTAAAAGAAAACAAAACAATTTTTTTCTAACTGTACCTTGTAATTGCATTAAATTGAGGATGAAAATGCAGCTGTATGTGCGGAAAATTCAATGTTTTAGCAGTTAAACTTTTGTTTTTTTGAACTCATTAGCAATTGCCTTAAAATCATCTAGTGCTTAAGGCAGCGTCCCCTTTTAGCATAGTAGGAACCAATAAAAGAGAAAAAAATGTGTTAATACCACATTTTTGTCCCAATGAATTTCATTGAGACCGCAATAAATTATTGCAGATACTATGAGTCATCACTAAAAAACATATTATAAATTTATATATTACGTTATGACTATTTTGTTCATTTTCCTACGCATAATCTCCATTTCACTTTTTTTCTGTAGAATTTTTTATTATCCTCGTCATTTATTTATGTAAACAGAACAAAAGTAGCATTAAACATGTCGCAGAAAAAAAATCTTCATTTCAAAACCAAAAATATTTTTTTTTGTTGCAACTTGAATGACATCACTTATTTCCACCCAAAAAAAGTTGGGCACTTGAAATTTTAAAACGTGTAAAAAAGAAAAAAAAATTTTACAGTTCTCGCCCACATTTTTCAGCCCAAAAGCTTAAGTAGAGCTTGATTGGTTGGATAAGGTGGATGACATAATAGTCTGACCCCTTTGGATGTATTTTTCAGTTTTACATATTCTCAATTCTTTTTTTTTTTGACAAAACAGAACCATGACAGCTGCAGAGCTATGTCAAAGTCACCTTTTGTTAGTAACTTTAATTTAATGATAATGATTTTTGTAACTGCACCGATGATTAGATGAAAAATTATTTATTTTTTGTGTGTGCGCGCCACTGTAATTATTCCTTCACGTAACACGATGACAATAAATCGGCAGGAAAAGAAAAATTAAAAGAAGCATAAGAATAGAGCAAAAAGGTGGTAAAAGAAGTTGGTAGTTCTTGGCACGAAATAATCGGATGAAAAAGGACAATTAGAAAGGAGTAAAGTTAAAGAATTTATATGCAGTTCCTCCTTTCCTTTTTCCTATAGCTTTTTGTAAAGAATAAATGTCCACAAAAGTGACGACGACGGTAACCATTGAATTGGAGAAGAAACGATGTGCAAAAAGCATCTTTTATTGTTGTACGAGCAGTTTGACTACAATAGGCAAGAGAGGAAAAGAAAAGAAAAGAAAAGAAAAGACAAAATAGCAAATCACTTTTCAAGATCATTTATTCCCTGCCCTGTATATATTGGCATTCAAGCCAACTCACTTCGAGAGCGAATTGCTTTTATAGGACAGTGCAGAAAAATGTAAGACAAAGGGGGGAAAAGCCGGCGCCGAGTGATTTGGAAAAGCATTTGCGGCGTAAGTTGAGCAGAACAAATTTATTTATTCACAGCGTCACAAAAAGGAGTTGAATCTGCATATCTGATTTCATAAGAAAAGGCAAGCAGCAGCCGGACTAATAGCTCAACCAGAAATTTCTCCGCTCACTATAAACAAACAAATTTAAATAGAAGACTTTATGATAAATCAGTTTTTGTAAAAGTATCAAAAACAAAATTACATTCTTGAGGAATTTATAATTTGACTCATTTTTCTCTGAAAAAGAATAACCTTTTAAGGCACACTTAATATAGCACAAAAAAAGAGATCACACAACACTATTGTTTTTTTTATACAAAAAGACTTACACACGCATTTGCACGCAAACTTCCGAAAAATTGTCATGCAATTTGTAGATATTTCGTGATCTCCTTTCTTCTTTAACACAAAACTTTTTCTTTTTTTTTGTTCTTCCTCTAAAGTCATCTTTGTTTTGCAAAGTTGTAAAATTTATATTTCCATTAAAATTTTTTATTGGATAAATTTCTACTTAAAGTACTTAATCCGTTTTTTTGTTGAAATTTTAATTATTTTGAAGAGCAGGAACATCAACAACCTGTCATTTCCGACTCCACTTCCCCTCTCTTCCCTAAACTCATTTCTTTTGTATAAAGGAAAAAAAGGAAAAAAACAACCGGCGGAATGTCACTGTTTTTCAAAATCTAATTTCAGATTTTCTAACCAAATATTGCCTTTCGACCGAAACTTTTTGATTAATTTTTTTGCAATGGACAATTCAGCTTTAAAAAAAAGTACTCATTCTTTTTAAATCTTTTTCTTTGCAAATAAAGAAATTTGTTAGTGTTGCGTTACTTTTGTATCGCATTCGAAACAAAAAAATTTTTAAGCAAACATTGTAAGAAATCAAAAATCAAAAAAAGTTTAATTTTGATTTTATTTAAAAATTCAAAAGCAAACTTATGACTTTTTCACTTTGTCATACATAAAAGAAACTTTAGTCTTTTAGTATGGTTAGTCTCGAGAAGGGCAACTCCCGCCTATACAATCTACAACTTTTTTTTCCTGCCTGACAACGCCAGACGACAGTAAGCATATTTTATAATTATACTTGAATTGTGAGCAAATATGCAAAACCCATTTATTTCTCCGTTCATATGAAATGTGGAGTCACGTTTTTTTTACATTAGTTTTCAATTTTTTTACAAAACAAATATCTACAGTCGAGCGCTGCTCACGACAGCAAACACATCACGCCATACAATAGCAACATTTTCACAATCATGAACTTTTAAAAAAGGAATAGCGCAACAATTTAATTCAAAACCAGACGATTGAATTACAATAAACAGAGACATACGAGAAAGCTAAGTAATCCCGCTCTTGCTTACATTCAAACAATTTTTGTTTGTTTGTAGTGTTGTGCACACACCTAGCTGACTCATCGGATAAATTGTTTTGAGCATTAGAAAAAAATTGACATAATAACAAGGCTGGACGGTTTTGATTTCAAAACAAAGTTTTCAAAGCTTTTTGTAACATTATATAGCGCATAAAAAATTTATACAGACTACCACATTTACAAACAACTTAACAGAAAAAGAAGAAATTTTGAGAAGTAAACATTGCAAAAATGAGTCTAGAATTTAATCATAACACAATCCGAAATTCCAAACAAAAACAAACTCAAAATCATACGCAAAAAATCACTGACTTTCTTATAAAAATTTTCTCTCATTTTTGCATAGGCAACTTTTGGCTTTTATAGAAAAATTTGCTTAGGCGCCAAAATGCCTTAAAGCAATGTGCCTAAAATGGAAGTTATATTCTTTTATTTAAACACAAGCCGAAGTTTTGTTTTCTTTAAAAACTAATTAAATGGAATATAAATATGAAATTGTTTCCATTGTTTGTATTCTCACACTCAACTTTTGAAATTAAATTGAGGCCCAACTTTTAAAGTATCAAAAGTAGGCCTTAGCAAAAAATCATAAAAGGGGAAGGGCGCAGAAAGGGACAGCGGCGCCGTAATTATACGGCGCCGCAATTTTTGACACTGGTCAAAAAAGTTTTGCAATAATCCAAAGTTTTGAATGAATTTTTGCGAGGAAACAAAAAAAGTGCATGATTAGAATTATTCGCCACGCTATTCAAAGCGTTGAATAGTGTTATAATCCCCTTCAATCCACAAAAAAGTTTTTCCTTTTTACAAAATGGTATGAATTATGCCCAACAAAAAACTTATTCAGTGTTATAATTATGCAAAATTTTGGCTGTACATTGAAAATATTTCCCTTTTATTTCAAATTTTACTTGCTGAAGTAAACTTTTAAAAGATTAAAAAAAAGAAACCAAATTACCAAAAAAAATAATCCGGATATTTAAAAATCGCGTGCATTACAAATAATTACTATATACAATGTGTAAAAAGTTTTATGTTAATAAAAACAAAAAGAATGGGTAATAGACCACACAAAATTTTGCGTTTTTAAAATTGCTTACACATTGTTTTGCCAATTGCTCATTGCTCAATTAAATTGAAAATTGCCACGCCGCCAATTCTCCCCCCTCCTCTCCCCATTTCGCATTATGCTTTTCATTCAAGTCAAAAAAAATTCAAATTGCCAGAAATAAGGCTGTTCCAATGTTACTCAAACAACATTCCTTTCCTTATTTACTTTTTTATTCTTCAATGAGGTATGACAAAGAATTTATAATACTGAAACCGGGAAAAAACACAACTGTTGTTTAAAAATATATAAATTCATTCGACTCCTCAAAGCCAACAAACAAACAAATGTAAAAAAATTGCTGCAAAAAAGTAAAAAAAAATTTAATGCTTAACGCTATTCAAAGCTAAAGTAGTCTTATTTTTAAAAATCAGACCCACTTTTTTATTTTTTTTATTCTTGCTTGGAGCAAACAAAAATATAATCAATAAAAAAAAATTTTTGCAAAACAAAAAATGAAAAAAAAACTTTATTTTCTCTTCCGTTAGACCCCAAATATTAGCTTTAAAAAAAAATCAAACCATACCTTCAAAGTCGGTGAAGTCTTCGGACTTGAGGAAAGCGCCCGACCCAAAGTCAATAAGGAGGAGTTCGCCCGTCGTCAGGTCAATAATTAAATTTTCGTCTTTAATATCGCAATGGACGACCGAGGACTGGGCGCAGGTAATCGAAGTCTCTACAACTTGCTTGAAAAAACACCTAAAAGTTGAACAAATAAATTTTGGTTGAAGTCAAAGTGAAAAAATTCCAAGCATACCTTGTTATGACTTCGTCTAAACAGCCGCGGTCGGAAATGTAGTCAAACAGGTCGACAAAGGAAGTCGGCCTTTCCATAATAATCAGAAAGCCGTCGGAGCGCTCAAACCACTCGATAAGGCGTACAACACCGCGGCAGTCGCGGCATTTCTCAAGCAGCGCAATTTCTAGCGGAACTTCGTGGCCTCGTAACTAAAAATTCATAGGTTAAATTTTTAAATAAACCAAATGGAAGAAAGAAAATCATACTGTAAACCAATATGTGACATTTCGTCTCGAGACATATTTGATAGCGACTGCCTGCATATTCTCTAAGCGAAGGCCGGAGTAGACGACACCAAACCCTCCGCGACCGATCTCCGGTCCGAGGCGGTAACCGCGCTTCGAAAACGAAATGTCATTAACTAAAACAATTAATAATTATACAACATTCATAGCAAGAACAGTTCGGTTTTTTTTGGTTTTTACCTTCACGAACATCCTCACTTGATTTCTTGCGCAGGAAATTTTTTACGTCAATACATGCGGCAGTGGACTTTTTCCGCATAGTTTTCTGCTTAACGTTAGAAGAAGATCACAAGATAATGAATAAATAATAAGACAGTTTTTCTGCTCTCCGTCTCAAATGGATTATTGCAGTGCAACTTTTAAAACAAATAAAATTCCAATTAATAAATAAAAATTGTGTTTATAAAGAAATATAAATTTCTGAAAATTAATAAAATAATTAGACAAAAATAACCAAAGTCATGGCCACGGATGTAAATTCATACACAAAACGCAACAATTTAGTCAAACAAAATCAAAAACAAAAAAATAACTTCCGTTGAAAATTTATAAAAATATTAAAGTTTGGGTTGGTGAATTAACGTGAAATGTCTAACCAAATATTGTACAGGCAAAAAATGGAAAAAAATGACAAGTAAAATGAAAAATGGAATAAATAATTTGCAGGGTGACAGGAAAAAACCGAGTTAAACTTAAATATGTTTTAGCACGAAAATATTGTACCGTATTAAAAATAATTGTTTTTATCAAATTTTACATGTTTTCCTGTAATAAAATACTAATTTTCTGTTTGTTCTTTCATAATTTTGTTACGCAAATAGGAGGTCAAACAAACGCAGTGCAATTTTAGAGTTGAGCTTCTTAAGCGTCAAAACAAGCTTCAAAAAGTTCAGCTCTTCACTAATAAAAAATGTTAAACTCCGTTTTTTCTTGTCAACCTGTATCTGGACAGCGCTAAATACAGAAAGAAGATTTTGGGAAAGCAAAATCTGAATAATAGGTAAACGTCATCCTGCACACAAGCAAAGCTTTCAAAACAAATAGACCGATGCCATAATGTATATCAAAGCAGGTAACAAAAGACATAATGCTTAAGCCCCAGCGAGTCAATTTGCTCCCTTTCCCGCAGAGTTAATTGAAAAGTGTGTAAAATGCAAAACAAAGCAAACTGACTGATTGTCAAAAATAATAAGGGAAAAATTTACAAAACAAAATTCAACAAAATAATTTATAAAAAAAATTAACCTTTTAATACAAGCATTTATAAAGTCCAGATTCGAAACAAATAGCAAAAATCCCACTTTAGGTCTATTAATGACGGCAAAACCAAAAAAAAACAATATTCAAATTAACATTAACTTTTTAATCCAGAATTTTGTTGACGCGACAAATAAACCAAAAGAAAAAATCAATGAAAAATATAGATAGAGGAAAAATGAGAATTTTTCAGTCAAAAATTGCTTAAAAATATTAAAAAGAAAATTAAACGGAAAAACTGAAAAAATGTTAAGAAAGTTCTTTAAAAAAGTTAAAAAAGGAATACAAATTTCTTGTCATATTTTCCAATTTACAAAAATCATAACTTTATAAATATTAAAAAGATATTGCTTTTTCTGTCGAAAAAAATATTTGCAGCAAAAATAAAGCAATTATTAAACGAACAGCAGGATTAGCAATAACTTATTCCGTTCTCCTAATAACGTTTAATAAAAAATGTTTACAAATAAAAACTGCTTTAGTTTTTTTACGCAGAATCAAAAAAATCTACTCTAACGTAATTATATGTTCAGGTTAAAAAACAGGAATAATATTAAGTTTAAAACTTGAATTTGTTGTATAATAAAAAAACAAAAACAATTATTTTTCTCTTCTCGGTTTAGCTTAAAATAACAAGTATATTGCGTAAAGTTAGAACTGTCACGTGGTCTAGAAGCGGATAATTTATTTTTTTAAAGTGAGTAGGTAATGATAAGCGCTTAAGAATTGTGAAGTCTAATCGGCATCGAAGAGATAGGCCTAACTTAATAAGCATAGGCTTAAGCGTAAAAAAAATTTAAGTCTGCAAGCCGTTCGGCAAGCAAGCCACAAGTCTAACAAAATTGCAAGCATAAAAGCCGTCAAAAATGAAAATGCCAAAAAAAAGACTTTATTTGTAAAAAATTTGCTGTTTCAAAGCAATTTTTTTTCTTCGACTCAATAGACGACTGACTTATATTTGCATCATTGATAAGAAATTAAATGTCATGCAATTAAAATATCAAGATTCTTTTAACCTCCAAAGATTATTGGAAAATAAAATAGCAGTTGAACGTTTTGAAGGGGTGCCGTAATTCCCAAATAACAAGAAACCAAAACACAAGCCGAAAGCTTAAAGCAAGTTGGAATGACTAAATTTCCATGCTATCAAAGTTAAAATCACTTCAACTTAAGATAAAAAATAAGTTTCTTATAAAAAATGAGTTGGGCGCAAAAAAAAATGTAGGTAAACAAACAGTCCAACTGTTCGTCCAATCATATAAATATAACGATCAGAAAAAAAACCAATAATTTATGACGTCTACATATTTATTGAACCAAAAATAATTTAAACTTAGAGTTTAAAAAAACAAAAAAGAAACATTTCGTTGAAAAAAGTGGGAAAACCAGAATTTAACGAAAACCAGGAAAAAATTAATACAAAATAGGTTGAAAAAGACCTTAAGCTTCCCACAAGTATTTTCCGTTTAAAACAAATTGTTTTATAAAATATATGAATGTAAAAAAAAAGTTTGTATACTTATAATTGTTGTAGGAAAAAGTGAGCAAATGAATCAGGTGTTCGGCGAACGGTTTGGTTGTTTTTTCAAATTGCAAAAGAGCAAAAACAAAAGAAAATACAAATCTTAACGTTTGCTTACAACAAATCCAATACATTACATAATCAAAATTATACAAGAAAAAAATACAAATTTATAATATATATGTGCAATTGCAATAAAATGGAAAGAAAACGGCGATTTGCCTAATCATCAAAAATATAAATAGCAAAAAAAGAAATAAAATTAAAACATTTGAGTCAAAAAAAGCGTTCAAATCGATACCACCCAGTCACAATAATAGGTAGAAGGAAAATCAGTTTGGGGATTTGAGCTAAACGGGAAAAAAATTAAACAAACAGAGGCATTTTCTTGGCCTTAATTCAAAAAAATGAAATTTTCAGACAAAAAAAACAATTTAAAATTAAATAGGGAATGTGCGGCAAGCCAGCCAGAAAAGTGCTGAAGTAAAAAAAGATTTCAAAATTTTTCTATTCAATTGAGATATTTTTTTTTGTCTATCCCATACACACACATCCAGCAGCGACATACACAGAGCACAGCGTTCGTTTTTGCTGCCCTCAATTTTTTTGTGTGTTTGTGCTGTCTCTGTTTTTCTGTTTTTTTCTTTTTTTTAACTTGGTGTGTGATTTGCGTTTTCTTACTCATTCATATTTCACACAATGAAAGCACTTTTCACATTTTGCCGAACACAAGCTAGAGGACCATATGTGATGACGACGATGTTAATGCTACGCACATTGCAGCCAAAAGTAAAGAGTGTTAACAGTAAATTTCTCCGCCTACTTTTTTTTGGGTGTGTATGTATTATGTGTGTTTACGCGTATGTGTGTGTGTGTGTGTGTGTGTATAACCCAGGCGGTACGAGTACAGGAAGCGACAACAGTAAAATCTTGTAAAGAAAAAAGATTTTCACAGTAATGATTTAGTAATTTTGTACTTTTCTCCCTTGAATTCATTGCGCGTCTTGCTTTCTTTGTTGCCTCACCTTTCTCCTTCCTCTTCTCCTTCTCTCACCTTCCTCTCCTTCCGACGTCTGATTTTTTGTTTTCCACCCCCCCCCCCCTCCCCTTTGCTTTGTTTATGGTTTTTCTCCAACTTTCTTAGCAAAGTCACATGTTATTTGGCCACTCTTGCGGTTCGTAATGAAACGTTGAAAATTGCAATATGTATTTTTCAACTACATCATTTTTATCACAAAAAAAAAATTTAATCATAAAGTTTAAAAATTAAAAAAAAAAACTAAACTTTCAACAAGAATTGACACGAACAAAGAAACAAGAAATGCCTCTTCCACTAAGAGTATGAACACAATGAGTTAAAAACGCAAAAATAAAATTCAATTCGAATTTAATTTTTTGCGAATATTTTTGCGGTTCTGTGAATTTCAACAGATAATCAACAGGTTATCCAAGCTTGAAGTTGAAATCTTTACGAATTTTTTTATGTGATTATGTGCGGTTTTCTTTATTTCCTTGTATATGATTTGTCCTTTGATGAAGTTTTAAAGTAGATTTGGATATGTCAAAAAATACTTCTGAATTTATTGAAGCTGTTAGAAGTTTTCCTGCTTTGTACGATAAACGATGCGACGCCGATAAATTGAACAAGCAAATGAAGCTTGGCATTTGGAAACAGCTTGCGGATAAAGTTGAGCGAGAAAGGAGCAAGCTGAGAGAGAAGAGCATAGAATAAAAATTGTTTCAATACGTTCAAATGGATTTTAAGTGTTTTGTAAAATTACAAGATTGTTTTTTTTTGGTTTATTTGTCGAAATTTTTCTCGGGAAAAAAAGTGCCAGAAAGTCGGCGTGCAGTCAAAATTAGAAAAGAAAAAGCTGTTGATTGCCGCAAAAACCGAGACAATAGTAAACGTTGAATATACAACCAAAAAAGGTAACAGAAATAAAAAGCGCCTCTTTTTTTGTCATACGTCGCGACGTTTTTATACGCGTTTCTCTTTTTTTAAACGTATCTCTCCCCTTCTATTTTTCTTTCCTCGCTGAATTGTGTCGAAATTCATGTTTCAGAAATTTGCTTTCGCTTATCACTTATCTGATTTATGTTTATAGTGTTTCAAACAGTCGAAAGATATTTTTTTGCAATAAAAAATCGAGAAAGCGTGATGCAACAAAAATTTAATTTTCAAAAGGAGTTTCAAAAAAACAACAAGGAATGCAAAAAAAAATGCTTAGTTAGCAAAAATTATTTATAACAGTCATTTAATGAAAAAATTGTTAAATTTTTATACTCTCATGGGTGTTCCTATAATTTATTTCTTTAATTGAAAATTCGACAAGGAAAAGAATAGTTGTGCTTTACAGTTTACAATTGAATCTTGCGCTTTATGATAGAAACTTAAAATGTGCGTCGTAAAGCTAAATTCTTACATGGGACTGAAATCGTGGCGTGTCAATTTTTATTGTTTTTTAAAAATTGCGCCGTTGGATTGTAGGTGCATTAAATCTGGTGCCTCAAGTTTTGGAATATTTAAAATCTTGCGCCGTAAGTTTCAGAGTTTTTATACTCTTGCGCCGTCAAACCATAAGTTTTTTCTAAGCCTTGCGCCGTAATGCGAGCACCGTCTTTTTTTTTCGGGTAAGCATTTTGTAGCATAACAATAATTCAGTTCCGGTCTTTGACAGACATTTTTAAAGCCGCCAAAGGAATTGGCTTTACCTTTTTTTTGTTTCAGTTAAAAATATATTGCAACACTTTTGACATTTAAATGTAATTATTTGTTAAAAAAAACGTTTAGCCGATAAAAGTGCTAAATTGAAAATTTCATTGTGCTTTTGGCTTTTAAAATGTAATTAAATAAAGTAATAACTGCTCACAAGATAAATAATATTGTCACAAACAAAACACGCAATAATCATTAAATTAATAAAATGCGTCAATTCCCAAGTAAAAGAAATCCGCTTCTAGCTGCTTCTCTAGCTGTCAAAATCAATGAAACGCGTTTCAGGTAAAACTTTTGGCAAAGAAGCAATATTTGACACGAGAATTATTAACACTTCAAGTCACGTCTCAAAAAAAAAGAGGAGATTAATTTGCTTAAACAGAAAAGCAAAAAATGAAGCACATAAAAAGTGCCACACCCTTTTTTTTTCTGAAAAAAATGTTAAAATTTTAATATCTTACTGTAATGGGAGCATTATTTAAAAAAAATAATATATCTAGACGAGACTTTAAAAATAAAAACATAAAGTAAGCAAGAAATCTTTTCTTTTTTTTTCTGGTTTAACGAAACGAAGGTCAGATGATTTTGTGCGTGTGTGTGATAATTAAACGTAGGTAAATTTTTGCATATTATTGCACGCACATCGTTGTAGCCAAAATTCATACAAAAAAAACGAGATTGCACTTTAAGAATATTTGTCTTTTTTTTTGAAATTACATTGTGGATAAGAAATTAAAATCATACGAGAAATTACTTTTTTTTTGAAAAGAAAAAGCAACCAAAAAATGTTTAGGTAGAGAAAAGTCGTCAAGACAAAAAAGGAAAAGCGTTTGGTACAGAAATGTAGAAAATTTTTGCCCAAACCATACTACTGATTTTTATCAGCAGCAGGCGCAGACAAGAAACAATACCTAAGCACTTTTAAATACATATTGCTTGCAATAAACTTTTTTTGTTTCTTTTTGTGTTTGCCAAAGACGAGAGTTGTAAACGTAAAGGCCTATCTTCTGCTACAAAAAAATGTTTCTAAAGTTAAAAAAAAGTCTACAAGAGACCATATAATACACGTGACTGAGCTTTTTAAATTTCTGTTTGATTATGTAAAGCAATTCAAAATTTAGCAATTTGTTGGATACATAACAGCTTAACATGAAAAACAAGAACAATGACGTGTGATTCAATTTTGAAGAGGCAATATATTATGGCGCAAGGTTTATAAGAATCAAGGCTTTACTTCGTGCAACGTTGGTTTAAATTATTAAAGACTTTCTTTTATACGACGCAAGAATCGTAAAAAGTTGGCCTAAACAATGCCAGAATTTACGGCGCAATGCCACTGAAGAGCCAAACCAAAAATTGCAAAACACTATGGCCCAAGATTTTCCAGACGCACTCGAGTCATAATTACTTCAAGGGTAAATGTTTGTATGACTAAAAAATTAAGTTTCTCTATTGAAAAAAAAAAAATTTATATTTAGCAAAAAAATGAAACACTCAAGTAGAAGAAAAAGTATTATTTATTCTTTTCATTAAAACTAATTTTTTTAAGATACCCCAGATTTTGGGAATAAAAACGAATAATGCATTTCAGCCAGCTTCTAAATTAGAAAAATAATTGATGGGCATTGCTCTAATATGTAATATCGAATTATGTAAAATAATTAAAAAAAGTTTTAAAAAATTAAAACCAAATTTTTTACATATTTTAACAAAAATTGTTATTTATTGACCAAAAAGGGATGAACTGTAACGGTTCTATTGTACATGAACAAAAAAAGCGACGTCGCAATTGCGACGGTTATTAGGTAGCCAATAATAGTCTGGCGCTTAGAATATTGTATTAAAGTCAATTACAAATCTAGTTAGTTATTAATTTGGAACAAAAAAGTTAAAAAAAATTAGAGTTTTAATAATTTTAATTTTTTGTCGTTTCAAAATATTAAATCCGCTCTTTTGAAAGTAACGATAATTCTTCAAGCTAATTAAAATTTACTAGATTTAACATTGAAACAGCTTTTAAGTTTTTTTGTGATTTCATCTTAAATTTTCCAAAAGGAGGCATTTTTTAAAGAAAAACTGATGTTTTTTGATGGTTTTCCATAAGCTTTTCCATTTTCCATCGAAAGAAAGAAACTCCTTAAATTTTTTTTCTCTAATCATTAATCAATCAATCAATCAATTTATTGGTTTAGTAAAATTCTAATTTGATTAAAAGTGTGGTGTTATAAACCAATTAAAAACAAATATTCACAGTAATCCCTTTCTTCACTGAAAAATATAGACTTTTTTTACTTTTTTTAGAATTTACTTCTACATTAAGCATCAATATGGAAAAACTCTATTCAGTTTTATTAAAATAATTTCTAAAAAAAAATATTATTATCATTATATTATCATTTTTATGTTATGAACTCAATAAGTCAGAAAATTCAACCTACAGTAGATATTCCTTTTCACACTAAAAACACAAAAACAAAGGCAATTGCTTTTACAGTAAATATTAGCTTCAATCATTTCCCTACAATTATTTTTTTTTAAAAATGATATTTTATTAAAAAGTTTTATCATTTATTGCGCCATGAACTAAAAAAAATGCAAGAAATGCAGTAATTCATGCAGTAATTTATTTTCCCACTCATAAACCAAAAACCTGCCTATTGAATACTGTATGTATAATATAAATGTCAAAAAAATTTATCTTTAATTGATTTTTAAGCGATATAATTTGCACAGTAAGTAATATCAAAATGATATTAATTGTTGTGCAGAAAGTGAAAAAAATACATAAAAATGCTTTGTACAATGATTACTATAATTTCTTTTTTCTCTATATATCAGGTATGTGCTTCTACCGTAAATATCACGTTGAATGCATATTCTTTAATTTATTCTTAAAAGTGAGATTTCATCAAAAAATATTATCATTTACATATATTGTTCAATAAACTGCTGTACCGGTAGAAATAAAGATAAAAAAATCGGGGGATTTTTAACGGTAGAAATAAAGATAACCAATCCGAGAATTATTTAATCCGCCGATAAAATCGGCGGATATTATTTTTTAAATATTTTCACGATGGCATTGGCATTCTTTCATAAAAATTTGAATTTTATTTTATTGTTTGAAGAGTTTTGTAACTTTCTAAGTAAAAATTGATTATGTACAATATAAAAAATATTGTACACACTCATTATTCAATTTTTATGTTTCGCTTTTTTAACTGTCGGCTCTCCTTTCACTTCAACATTCATACAGCGAGCGGTCATAATTAGAAATACATCATAAGCACAATAATTAGACAAAATAAAACAAAAACAAAAAACTTGCAAAAAAAGTATGCAACAGTACTAAAAAACAATAATTCGACAAAATATAACAAAAACAAAGTATGCAAAATAGCATAAAAATTCCGTGGATAAAAATTTTTACACACCTGCCTAGCTGTATAGAATTCGTGGATAAAATACGCCGATTTTATCCGCCGATTAATCTTTATTTCTACGAAAAAAATCCGGCAATTAATCGGTGGATTTTTTTCAAATTATCCGCCGATTATTTCTTTATTTCTACCAATTTTTATCCAGCAATAAAATCGGCCAATTTATCCGTCGATTCTCGAATAAAATTCGCCGATTTATCTATATTTTTTTTTATTTCTACCGGTACTGGCCATAAAAAAGGTGTCCTGTTCTTTTCTTTTCTTTTTAAATTTTTCTTTTTCTTTTTTTTTTGTTCATGCGCGCATGCTGCTGTGCATAAAAAAGCCACCTACAGTAATTTTTCTTTCTCATTTTCAAGAATCTTAATGTGGATACTCACGCGAGAAAGAGGCAGCGGGTGCGTAAAATTTTTTAATGTAGAATTACGCTCGCCATAAATTTTAAATTTTTTCACTAACAAATTCTATATTGAAAATTCTCTTTGCGTGTGCGAAAGAAACATGGTATGTGTACATTTTTTTAATCTTTTGTTCATGAGCGCATGCTGCTGTGCATAAAAAAAGCCTCCTACAGTAATTTCTTCTCTTTTCTTTTTTTCTCATTTTAAAGAAACTTGGTGTGGATACGTTTTTTCTTAAATCTTGTTCATGCGCGGCTATCAAATAAAAAGTTTTTGCATTAAAACCGAATGCAATCAATTACCAACGCGTTTTTTGACAACGTATTAGGTTAGTTAAATTGCGGAACTACAAAATATGAATAGACCAAAAATTGGGAAGTTTTAATTTTATGGGGTCATAAAAAATGATAAAGGGTGGTTAACGGAAAAAATTGATTGAGAACTTGAAATTTCGGCTTTTGGTTTAACGTAGGGAGAGGAATATGTTAAATATGGGAGTTTAAAAATTGTTATTCAAAATTTAAAATTATTAAAAAACCGAAAAAACAGCACAAAAATTCTAATAAAGAAGCCTCAAAGGTTTGAACAAATTGATAAGCCTAAACTTAAATGAGTATGCACTCCAAACTCGGTCAACATCATTGACAATTTAGTTAAGTGGCAGATCAATTGCGCTTAAGTTGTGAAATGATCGGCACTCAAAAAATATTCGCACCGATACAGTAGCGCAGAAACTAGAAACTCAGTGTATAGTAGCAAGAATGTGCAAGTGAATGTGCTAGTGAGCAAGAATAGACGCAATCAGGAACGCATTCCATCGACTTGGCGTCAGTACTATCAATGACTGGCTTAAAAAGGTTTATTTTTACTTTAGGACCAATCGAATTGTCTGTTAAGAGTTTATCAAACAATTTTGTTTAATGAAGAGTGGAAAGTGTAAAATAGAGCTATCGCACCAACATTTTATAAAAGCATTCGACCAATTAAAAAGGAATGATTCTGCAAAACTAAAAAAAAATTCCCCATTCCCCACCACTAAGCACTTTGATCCACAAGCAAAGATAAAAAAAATTGTTGAAATTTCTCATTTGTTATTCATAATATCATAGCGCTTAGATCTTTAAGCCCCAAAAAATGTCTGCATTTTGCACTTTTTTGCATAAAAAACAGCATTTGAGAAAACGTTTTATGTAAAAACCAAAAAAAAAATTTTTTTTTGTAGGGAAAACACGTACAGTTAATAACGTTTCTATTGGAAATGTTGCAATAAAATAAAGCATTATTCTTAAGAGCCCAAAAAACCAACCAGAAATATGAGCTTAATTAACACGCATTAGCCGAACAAAAAAAGACTTTCCACTCGCAAGAAACTTTTAAACGTCTCATGACCAGCCCGAAATACCATTCAAAACCATATACACATATTTTTTTTTTGAAAAATGAAAGAAAAGCTGCAAAAAAGGAAAAACGAAATGAGTTTTATTCAAAAAACCCTAATTTTTTGGTTACCATTTCATTGTTTTTTTCACCCAGTCAAAACAATTGACGAATTTGCTGTGTGTTTTTCTGTGTGTCGGTTATTGCTTTTTATAAAATTCAATTTTTGGTGAAAATTGTAAAAAAATTAAAGCAAAAAATAGTAAAAAAAACTTTTGATAGTAAGTGGGAATTGAACTTTATCGGAAAATAAAAACAATGAAAGGCGTTAAATAGGGAGTCGGTTAAAAAAATCTAGTAAAATTAAGTGATTCGAATTGGTGAAACAACGAACAATTTTAAAAATACATCAATAGATAAAAAGACAAACGGCGCGGTTTGGCGAAAAAGAACAATTTAATCTTTCAAACAATTCTAATGAAAAATGAGACAGTTACGGCGCATAATCGGGACTAAGCTACCAGACTATTTGGGCCGGACAAAATAGTCCAATAAAAAAAAAACAGATTGTATAAATGGCTTTAATATTGAAAAATAAAAAACATTTCGAAAATACAGTTTTGGCGTTATGCTAAACTAACGCCAAAAAACTTTTTATATTATTATAAAAATTTAAATTATTTTTTTGGCGCAGACTCCCAGTTTGCCTGGATTTAAAAAAAGTGAAATCCACTTCAAAATGCGATTAAAACATAAAGTTAAAGGTCAAACTTTGGAAGTACATGAAAAAGACGATGAGAGAGACAAATCAATTCAACAAAATCTATTTTGAGAGCTTTGTGCTTGTGAAAGCTTTTCTGGCACAAACTCGGTCACGCGCCTCAGACATAAAAAACGTGCATTTTTTTGCGTTTTTTTACATTTTCCGAAACGGTTGGGCCAGACAAAAATGTCTTAAATTTTATTTACCGCAAAAATCACTTTTCTGTTGGATTAAATTAGTGAACAACAGCTCTCGTAAATGTTGCATTATTTCAAAAAGAAAAAAGAGAAAGGCGGCCAGTACAAATTAAAAAACGTATACTTTAGTCTTCTCAGAAAAAAATAATTGTGTAAGCAAATACAGATATAAGCCTTAGTCAAACAAGTTGTAAATAAAAAAGAGGCAACTCTCTGTACATTTCGCTTCTTCACCAACCCAAAAATAGTTCAATCCGATTTGGCTCTTATTCGACGTAAACGAGGAAAAAAAGGAAAGCCATTACAATTTGGCTAAATAATACAAAATAAATCAACTTCTCTCTCTCTCTCTCTCTCTCACGCACACACACACATATATACAATCTTTCACTATAACAATAGTAAGTCTAAAAAAACCTACTTTATACAATAAAAATTTAATTTATGTAAACCTTTACATGAGAATCCAAAAAATAAGTAAATAATCTCAACACAAGTGAAAAAGAGAGACCAAAACTTAAACATTGATCTCCTTTGAAAATCTCTGTACTAAAATTGTTTTAGGGAAGCAATAGTGTTGAAAAATACAAATTTTAAAATATTTGAGGGGGAGGGTAAGTGTTTGAAAAAAAGAGATTTTTGAAAAGTTCTAAACAGAACCCAAAAAATCCGGAAAAAGTCAGCTTTTGTGCATTTTTTAAAATAAAATTAGTAAAAAAATGTCTAATTATCGCCAGACAAATGTGAAATAAATTTAGCACAAAAAACGGAGTGCAGACTAAGGAAAAGCTAATTAGACTCGTTTTTTGTTCAACAAAAACACGCAACAAAAAATCGTAAAAAATCGATTTAAAGACAAAAAAATCTGATTGCGACGCTAGGAAAGCGGAAAGCATAGGAAGGGGAATAGAGGGAGAGGGAAGGGGAAGCAAGATTGAGTGGAAGAGGGTTTAAGAGGACAGAAGAGAAAACAAGCAGAGAGTTGAAAAGATGACGGCAGAACAGAGGGAGGGAAAAGAGAGGGGAAGGGGAGAAAGGAATGAATGATGAATAGACAGAGGTAAAATAGGAGAAGCAAATGTTCGGAGGGAAGGGAGGATGGAAGAAGGGAAGAATAATCTTTAAACTTTTAATTGTTATGAATGAAAAAAAACGTCTAAATTTTTTTTTACATTTTAACAGATGACGGCTTCTTATGGAAATGGAGGAAAAAAATACCTTTATTAATACAAGAAATAAAGAAATTCCGCATGAAAGTCAAGTTTCTTAAATGTAATAATAAAATGATTCTCTTATTGTTTTGTGTCAGTCGACAAAAGAAAATCCCAAAGCACAAAAAAGTTACTTAAAAAGCGCAAAAAAATGACAAAAAACTATATCGAAAAAAAGTTATAAAAAGACAAAAAAAATACTTTTTGTTTGTTAAAAAAAATATCATTTTGGCTAGAAAAAGAAAAATGGTTCGAGTACTTTCGAAATCAAAAAATTTTGAGAGTTAATTTGAGACAATTTTTATAATTGAAAAATAATTGAAAATCGGTGCAATAATTTTTTTGTGTGGGTTGCAAATAGCCAAAAAAAACGTAGAAAATGATCTGACTCAAAACATTATTAGGTTAAATCCAGAGTTAAAATGAATCCGACTACGGTTTTGTACACAATTTAAAAAAAATGTAATCATACTCTGTGTTATTTAACAGAAACTTAAAACGCATTTAATTCTGGAGACAAATCGAAAAAAAGCGCATACGGCGCCAACATAAAAAACAAAATATAGCCAAAAAATTGTACCGGCCAGTTTTACAGCGCCAAACGAGTCTAACGCAGAGTCACTTTATTGCGCTTTTAAAAAAGCAAAAATAAAAGCGCTGCATTTACCCATTACAATTTTTGTGTTTAAATCCATAGGAACTGTTTTCTGTAGCAGAATTTTGACCTAATGTAAAGCGTCTACTTTAAAAATTAAATAAAAAAGGTTTACACATTGCGGCAAAAAAATGTGAAAGACAAATAATTTTTTGATCAGTAGTGAGCCAAAAAGAATGTTTTAACGCATCAGGCAAAACGCGCCAATAAAAAAGTCTTTTACCGCTACGGCGCTTCCTACTGCGTTGAATCAAGTAAAGTTTGCATTTACTGCAAAGCAAAAAAAGCAAATGCGCCTACCGTCTTTTTCGGTGATTTCATTTCGGCGCTGAGTTTCATTTTTGCATTCTACGGCGTCGGATGCGCCGTTTAAACCGCTGAAATGCTGTTGATGTGTTCCACTGCTGCTGCTGTTGCTAGACTTCTGTTCTGTCTTATCGCTGTTGGCGCGACGAAAACTGGACGCCAGTTGACCGATCGTCATTTTGCGGAGTTTGTCACTTAGCATAGGAATTGATGAGAAAATAAACAAATTTTGGTCGAAGAAAGCTGATTACTGTTCTAAAGCAAATTTACTTCCCAAAACGTAGACAAAAAAGTGATAAATTTCTTATGACACACTGTCTGCAAAATAAAATAAAAATTGTTGCAAATTTATTTTTCGCAAAAGCAATTATTAGTTGGATCTTTGGCTGATATCAATCAGCAAATCAACAAAACCCAAATAAACAGTTTATTGATCGCTTAAAATGATTTTGGCTGAAGAAATAGAGAGAGTAAATAGTAGTACAAATCGACAACTTTACACAGGTAATTGCTACAATTCAAGCACCGTTCTGTTGCATAAGCGTCGGCTTTTTGTTGTCTTACTGAATATTAAGCCAATTGTAGCTGAAACTATAACAAAATTTTTTCCAACGAGCGTGGGAAATTGTTTTGAAAAACGCGCAGGGTTAATGTTGCAGCTGTAGAAAATAAATTTTAGAGAGGTTCACTTGCCATAAATGTAGAAATTCTTTTGAAAAAATCTGGGAGATAACTCCCTTAAGCCTGAGAAACTCTCCCCGCTAGATGTTTGTCATGAATTTACATGTTTTTTCCTATTAGAGTGGAAGATCATTCTTTCGGTAAAAAAAGTCTTTTCTTTAGGAAATGGAATCAATTTCGTGCTGGAAATAGGTCTTGAAAGGTTGCTTTAAATGGGGACAACCATTGCATGAATATAAATTAGATTTTGAAAATTCTAATTGGCTTTCCATTTCTCTAAGGTAATCGATGAAAAAAATATCAGCGTTGAAAAATATGCAAAGCAAAAAAATAACAAAAATGAGAAAAACCTTTTTAACAATTGATTAGGATAGTATTTTGTTCAATAAATATAAAATGTAAAGAAAAACAAATTAGTTCGAGTTTATAATTTAATATAAACGGCTGTCTAAGCGCATACACAAAACGTAACATAACATACTCGCACATTCCAATTTAAATGTTTATACAAAACAATTTATTCAAGATATCAAAGGCAGAAAAAAATAGCGCAAAGAAAATAAGTGCATTATTATTAACAGAACACGTGAGTGGGACGTGAACGCATATATGACTACGCAATTTTGCGTGTGTTTACACAAAACTCAGAGCCGGCTATTTCGCTTATAAACGGTGAGTGGTTTTTGAGAATACAATTGGGGAGAATAAGTTATTCATTGGGTTTGACATACACACAGTAATTGAATTATTACCCAAAAATGCCCTAAACCCGACTTAACTCGTACCGGCTAAGACATTAAGAATAAGATAGGCCACGGATTAGGTTTTGGGGCCAGCTTGGGTGTTAGTATGAGTTGGGTTTCGTTCGCACAACAAACTTGAAGCTGAGCAATGTTTAGTGTATTAGAGACTGGAAATTTCAACAAACTAAAGAGATTACTAATAGTGTTAATAAAGATACTTGCGCGCCAAAAACAAAGTTTAAAGATTAGTAACTATATTTTCTAAAAATCTCGGAGTAGCCTACCCAAACAGCAGGTAGGGCGTATTTGAAACATTGGTGCGTTTATATCTAGGCTTTAATTAAGCTTTACGCATTTTCATTACAAAATGTTTGAGCACCAAACTATGTTCTTATGCTTATAAACCATAAAGTAAAATCAGCCAAAAATTAAAAAAAAAAAACAAAACAAAAAACAAAGCCGGAATTTAAGAAAGCAATATTTTTTTCCTATATTTATGATGTATAAAGCATACTGCATAAAGCTATAATTAAATAATAGTACAAAACACACAAAATGGTCTTGTTAAATATTTTCATGTAAAACACCTTAAAAATCTTTTGTTGGGGACACAGCCAAAAATAAACCGTTTTTTATAACACAGACACAAGTGCTATGAAAGTCTAAGCAAACAGTTGGGATTTGCAGCCAAAAATAAAACATTGAACAATTTTGGGGTCATAAGACCCAAGTCAGACGATGTTTTCAAAGGAAACAACGCAAGTCAATCTTGCCCAAATAATAATAAACCAAAATTGAAATTTTCAAAAAATTTATACACAAAATTATCAGTTTGGTAAAGAAATTGGAGGAAAAAAATGAATTTGCAAAATCTCTGAGGAAAAAGTAAACAAAAAAAATTTTTTTTTAATTAATTTGTAAAAAAAAAATTGATAATTTCGACGCAAACAAAATGATATTTCTTATATATTTTGAGAAAAAATTCATAATAAATAACTGGGAAAATCATGCAACAGCAACAAAGACAAAAGAAGTCTCAGAAGCTGAAACAAAATTACAGTTATGAATATAGCAACCCTAGTAGAATCAGAGAAATTAACGGTAAGCAGGAACTTGTGAGCAGAACAAGTGACGGTAACAACAAACAATAACAGCAAAAGCCAAAATAACAACAGCAAGCATCAATCCCAAATTAGCATTAGCTGCATCGCAGAAAAAATAATGGCAGTAGCCACAACAACATTAGTGGATATTAAACCCAGACTAGCATTAGCTGTGCCTACAACAACAACAAAAGCAGTAGAAACAACAGCCATGCACAGCAAACCCAGGTTAGCATTAGCTGCTCCTACAACAGCAATTGACAGATGTACAAAATATATGTATGTAACACATTTTTTATTCAATTTTTGTTTTGTTTGCTTGCGTTTTTTCCCTCCGTTTCTCAACAAAAAAGTGATTCCCTTCTTTTTTTTTGATGCTAAGCGATCAGTGATCAAAGTCCTGCAAATTTCTAGCAGAATTTTTTTTCCCCCACTTCTTTCCTATTTTTTTCTGTATTTTTTATTTTTGCAATAACATATTAACACAATAGTGTTCATTGTTTTCATTTATTCTACATTTTTTCATCAAATAAAAAAAAATTTTAAACAGTAGTTATTGCCATTACCGTCGTCATAAAAATGGACTTTCTATACGTGTTGCGATTTAAACCCCTTAAAAAAACATTCAGTTTTGTGTAAATTAGAAAAAAAAATTGTGAACGCTTATCAAAACACAATGACCTTCTCCACTGCAATCATGTCAACAAGGAACAATTATGTACATGAATGGACTGAATCACAGGAGAATGGGGAGAATTAAAGTGTTCAGGAATACAGTTGAATATAAATTTGGCTAGCAAAAGCTGATTTTTTTCCTTCCATTTTTGGCTAACAAAAGAAAATAAACAAAAAAAAAATTGTTTTCGTGTTAAATTCCATTTTGTTTCCTTTTGTTATTTACTTTTTTTGCAGTGTGATCACACATTTTTTGCTGCTTAACAATTTTTCTTACGGATTTTCCCCGCATTTTTCACTTGTTTTTGAATTTTTTTTTTCTCAAATGCGTTTTTTGTGTGCAATCTTTAAAATCTTGAAAATTTATGAATTTTTATTTTGAATTATCAGAAGGACAACACTGTCTGCCTTGTGATTATGACTTAATAATTTTATCATTAATTTTTATCCCATTGCAAGATGCCTAAACTTTTTATTAAATAAGTTGGATTTGGGAATTCAGCAGCAGAAAAAAACAATTTTTTGAAGCAGAAAGTGCAAACATATTTCTGATATGCAAAAAAATACTTTGCATACTAAAAAGTTTTTCTAAGAAAAACATATATTTTATAGGAATTAATGAATTAAAAAGTAACATTCCATTCGAATTACTCATAAAAATCAAAAATCGTCTATCAAACGATTTCATTTAAAAATATTTTAAAAGGTTAAATTTTAAACTTTTAAATAAATTCCCTTCCCCTTCCCTCCGATAACCTTTTGTTCCTGATATCAGATAAGTACTGTTTTTTTCAATCCATGAAAGGGTTTAATAATTTCTGACATTTTACGAATAATTTTTGAGTAAATTAAAAAAAAATAAAAAGAGCAAAATATGGAGTGCGTGAAAAATATAATTGAAATCTAGGGCGAGTAAGTTTTCCGCATTCCTTTACATTTTTTGGGAAGAAGCGTTTTGCGCGGGCGAAAATGTTGCGGTTTTCTTTTTATTAAATTAATGAGGGGGGAAGTAACAAACAATTGCCATGAAAATAAAAACCAACAAATTTTGGACAACATCGATTCTACAAAACTGGCCTATAAAAACAAAAGGAATTAACTGAATTAGTCCATTTGGTTTTGAATTAGTCCATTGGTTCAAAATTACCAATACGGATATCCCTCCGAATCTTAATAGGTAAATATTTGTACATACAATTTTGATCCGTTTGGTCTCATAGGGAAAGTTCTATATAAAACAAAGCTTTTTGCAAAATTAAATTTTATATTTAAATTTTAAGCTAAATGACTGTTGACCGCATAGAGTTGTTCGGAAAAAAGTAAATGACCAATTAAAAATGTTAAGAGTGACAATAAAAGAGCTGAAAATGAAACGAGGATTTATAACAAACTTTTACTGAATATTCAATTCTTTCTTTTAACAGTTTGAGTTATTTTTTAACATATAGTTATAAGTTCAAACTTTTTCCATAGACATTTCAAAATTGTTTTTACCCAAAAATAAAATGTCTGACAAGTCAACCGGGGTTAAAATAACAGTAATGGACTGAAAAAAGTGCAATTACTAATGGAAATATAAAAAACATAAAATAGAAAAACAAATGTTTGGTGGACAAAACTAATATTTGGACCTTCTTCATCCAAACAGAAAATCTATCAAACGTTTCAAAAGTTCAAAGCCTGGTTAACTCTACAATTTAAGAACGCCATTTTTCCTTTTCTGACGATCCGACAGTAAGGAAATAAAAATAAAAGCGTTACTGAGTCAGAAGCTTTAGTGAAAAGTCTGCAGTTGTTCAATTGAGCGCCCTTATAAATATAGAAGAGTGTTTTGGGTTGCACTTATAGATTAAAATTCCAAAAAAAAAAAAAATTTTTTTCAGGTAGTCGCCTAAAAAGGCTTCACTGCTCAAACTAATATTTCAAAGTCTTTTTTGACCTTACAGTCACTTTTAAAAGGACAAAAAGTTAAAACAAAGGAATTTCACTACTTAAAAAATAGTAAAAAAAATTGGCAACAAATTGATTGTCCGTTATTTTAATAACGGACAATCATTGATTTTTCATTTTTCATTAGAATGGTTTTTGATTTTTCATTAGAATGGAGGAGAGGGAACAATCATGTGGGTTGGCGTTACAGCGATCTTTTTAAGAAGACTCTGTGTTTGAAAACAATTTTTTTTGATTTTAGAATGTCAAGAGTATAATCTTTTAAACCGATTATTGTGGTTTAAAGTCAAATGTGACTCAACCCAATTTGCGGCATATTTTATACTCTTCCAATTTGATTTATGTTGCAATTCAATGATTTTAGGTTAAGATAAATGCATTATGACAGTGCCATATAGGACGCAAGATGAATTTGGACGATAATTGGAAGGATCGAGTTGAGCTTGGACAACAAATTTCAAAACAAGACAAGCGTCTCGAGCTGAAATTTTAAAGGTATAATAGCCGGAATGAAACGCTTAGCTTAACAATACAGTATATGAGTTAAGACTCAAAACCCTTTCGAATTTGTTACAATGAATCGACTCATTTTTTGAATTGCATCAACCTGCGAAGATCATATAAAAAACTAAACAAACCAGTAAATTGGAATCGACGTCCCAAATATGAATGCACTATAAAATGTAAGTACAGGTTGCAAAAAAGGATTTGGGCGCGACATACATATTATAGATTTGAACACATGTTGGGTTTAGCCTTAGGCTTAAGTTTTCGGGCAGTCGTTAACACAGACCTTTTCACAAAAAAGCAACATAATTTATACACAAAAAATAATTTCATAATAGACAAAACCAAAAAAATAAAAAAAATTTTTCCTAAAACAAAATTTCAAAAAAAAGCTTATTATTGCCAACTAAAAAGTTGAATGATGAATTTTAGTCAATGAAAAATTTTAATAAATAACAAAAACTGTTTCTGTGTTCTTTGACATCCCCGTTTTATAGCTGTTTTTTCAATTTTTGTGAACGCCAGCGTAGTTATCTTTGTTTTTGGCCAAAGCTTTCGCTCTTTAAATAATAAGTTCAAAAGTGGGAAGCACGATAACGAAGAAAAAAGAAGCAAATAGCCAAACAAAAGAAAAATGCGACAAGTTTGGCGTTATTTTGCTGTTTATCTGTTGAGCCTAAATTAATGATATGCACTTGCACAAAAAATCAATGTAAAAATAAAAAAAGAGTGTTAAAACATGTGACGTTTCCTTGCACTGTAAAAAAATTGATTCACTGCGTTACAATTACGCCGCCAACTAATAATACAATTACGCCGCCAACTACATTTTTGTATTTTATATTAAAATTTTGTAAAAGTTCAACAAAAGTTGATTCAAATGCAATAGAAAAGGGCGAGGTCTCAGACGGGATAAAAAACTGTGGGCCAAAACCGATTTTATTTGATGTAAATTGTGGTGAAAAAATGTGGGCAAAGACGCTCTATGGTTATTAAATTTCAAAAACGTTTTTTGAATAAAAAACACATACAACGAAACACCCACTTGTGTACACACAAACGCAAATATGACGTAAATAAGAGTGGAGAAAAAACAACTGTAGTAAAATAAAATTGTTGCGAAATTTTTTGACACGAAAAAAAGTAAAAGTAAAAAAAAATAAAAAATAATTAAAGCCAAATGGGGGAAAAAGACCATTTTTGAGGGCGGAAAGTGTGTATTAGGTTAAATGTATTAATTTAACTTCATAATAACTAAGTACCCCAAAACATTTGCCTTGAAGTTTTAATTAAAAAAAAAATTAACAATTTGTATTAAAAGTGAATACTTTGTTGAAGACGGATTACGGCGCGTAATTCAACGAATAAATAATAATCTTCTTTGATTAATAACGCAAAAAAATGATTAGTCATTCATTTCGACTAGGAAAAGGAGTATCAAACGGGTATTTTGGATTAAATGCAAAAGAAACAAATTGTAAGTTTAAACGTTACAAGGCAACTCTAATAAATTGCACTTTAAGAAATAAAAATTTTACAGGGCTTTTCTTTTTAAAGCCAATAGTCCTTAAGACAAATAAGAAAAACTTAAAACGCCAAAGAAAACAGTCTGAGACAATAAGATACAAAGACATTTCATATTGGGTAGTTTTGTTTACGATAAGATAATGGGAAACACGTGGATAAGAAACGAAATAAACTGTAAAATTAGTAAAAAAATAAAAAGCCACAGCATTTAGCAAAAATCATGTGGCATCCATCAAAAAATGAAGTTTGTCAATTTCAAAAAATAACTGCGAAAAAAAGAGTTTGATCGCTACAAAAATGTCACAAAAGAAACAAATTCGACACAAAAAAATTAATAAATTCACATAAAAAAATAATTTGCAATAAAGCCATAAAATATTTCCGAAAAAACCAAATTGCGGAAAGAAAAAAATTTATGAGGAGCCAAAGCGGTCCGGCGCCTTTCAATGGAGAAAAAAAAGGAAAAGTATTGGCAAAAGCAAAAAAAAACAGAAAAACGTAAAAAATGATGTTTTGGCTGATCACTGAAAATTTACGACACTCTTTGATAACAAAAATGAATTTTTATCTTTCGAACCGTGTTTCCAATTGGGTTGCTATCACCAATAATATTCACATTCGGTTTTGCCTTACAAATTAATTTATTTTACGTGTTATCGTTAATTGAATTATGAAGTGGAAAATCAATCAATTAATGTTTTATTCAAAATAGTAACGTTGGAAAATGCAAATAAAGTTGAGGGTAATTTCAAGAAAGTTGTTTGACGTCGTGTCGATGGTGGTGTTGTGATTGTAAAAGCATTATAAGCTTTTGTGAAAAGAGGGAAAATTGGGCAATAGGCTCAAAAAAATTATTCAAAAAAAAGTATTTAGCTATAAAACAGGCATTTTAATGTTGCAAGAAGATCGATTTATCATATCGCAAAAATTAGTCATCTTTACAACCGGTTCTTATAATGTTAGCCGGACCAATTACAACCAACATCAAGATAAGTGATACACGAAGAGCAAAATTTGACCAGTAAGTAAATCTATGAGTTACGTCCAGCAATAGCTAACAGTTCAAGTGCTCCATAGTTTTTTTAAATTAAGAAATAGACATATAAAAATAAATATGTATTATACAATATGAAATATTATACGTGTTACACATACATCAATAATTGAACAATATGTCATCACAAAGCGTGAGGCATAAACAGAAATGAGACAAAAAAAAGTTATTAGCTCACAAATCGAAAAAAAATATTAAAATGCAAAAAAAAATACAAACAAAAAAGTGCAATCAAGACGCAATACAACAACAAGAAAATGCAATTAAAAGTCAAAAGCACTAAACGCTTTATTTTTAACGCAATTTCGAAGCAAATCAACCATTCCACAACGTGCTGATTTAAAAAGCCGTTATCGATTTTGAGTCAAACCAAAAAACACAAATTATGGGAAACAAAAGAGAGAGAGAGAGAGATAAGAGAAAGAGCGAGAGAGTGAGAGAGAGATAAGAGAAAGAGCGAGATAGTGAGAGAGATAGAGAGAGAGAAAGAGAAAGAGCGAGAGAGTAAGAGAGAGAGAAAGAGAGAGAGAGAGAAAGGGAGAAAGAGAGATAAGAGAGAGAGAGAAGAGAGAGAGAGAGAGAGAGAGAGAGAGAGAGAGAGATAAGAGAGAGAGAGCGAGAGAGTGAGAGAGAGAGAGAGAGAGAGAGAGAGAAGAGAAAGAGAGAGTAAGAGAGAGAGAGAGAGAGAGAGAGAGAGAGAGAGAAAAGCATAATATGCCATCAATCATTTAAAAACAATTTATGTTGAATAATTGTTTCAACACCTTTTCCTTTCTTTTTTTTACTTAACACAATTACAATCAGAGTTGAAGTCAGCCTGGCTGAGTGTAGAGCGAAACGGGTTAATGGAAATTAGAACAATAAGATCTAAAACTTTTTAGTTTCCGTATAGAAAAACCTTAAAATTTTTAACTTCAAATTAAGATCTAAGTCAATATCAAAAAAACTGAAATGGATCAAATCTTGGAAAACAGTCAAATCCCAATAAAATATTTGAGTTTAAAAATGGAAAAATTTTAAATGGCACCAAGCAAGTAAATATTGGCAAAATGCTCAAAAAATAAAGCTTGAATGTAGTTTGAAAGTAAGAGATTTTGGCGAAATGCCTAATGCCTATGACGGAATAACTAACAATTACATTTATTACATTACAACAGATAAATAAAAGTCGGCTTTACATACAGTATGGAGAAAGAATGAACTGTTGAATGATTCCTGAGACAAACTGTCCAAACTTCAGGAGTTTGATTAAAACACTCAAAAGGCATAGCAAAAAAAAAGTTATTGAAAGTCAGTTGGTGCAAAAAAAAATTGAAAATACGACGTAAGGCTATCTTTTTTTCCAGGGTAAAAATGTCGAATTTTTTAAAAGACCCGGTTACATAAATGTATTCGATTTTTTTTTTCTTATGAAGTTCAAACATGTTATTTTAATAATATTCGTGGAAAAAAATAAAAAAAAATTCATTAACGTACAAAAAATTAGTGAGGCTATCTTTTTTTCCAGGAATGTACAATAAATTGTGTTAAGATGGATTCGATTATGAATAACGTTTTATATTAAAAACAAAACACTTAAAAAAACAAAGATATGAACGTTGATTTATTGACTATTCAGGAACAATAAATCACGGTATTGATTTCAAGGAGAAAATAATGTTTGCGACAATAAGTATTAGTCGTCATCTTCGAAATTCCGTTGTTGTCGCCAAATAAACATGTAAAAAATGGGACGAAAAAGAGTAGAGAGAAAAGAGGGCTTACACGTGTTTTTAAAGACAATAGAAGAGTTGAGAGAGAAAGAAGGTCGTTTTAAGCTTAGGCTGATAAATATGCAATTTATAACAAATGTGATATCTTTCCCATATTTCTTCTTTACTTTTCGAATTTATTACTTGAATTTGTTGTTTATATAATTTATCTCGGCGCGAATTGCGAAAGCTGCGCGTCAGCTCTTTTATTACGGTCATACCGCTATAAAAGGCAGCATTTTTTTCTTTTCAACACCTTTTTTCTGGTTTTTTCGATCCGAGTTGCGGTTTTTTGTCTTTCTCTTCTCTTTGATCGGACTATAGCCGATCGAAGACTTATTAATTGTTATTTCCTTGTTTTGTTCAAATAAAAGCCAAAACGAAACGATTTGAAAGCACACTTAAAAATCGAAAGAACGCACGAAATATCACTCAAAATATTAACATGCAATTAACATATTTTTAAAATCAAACATATCCAGTGTGATATATAATTAGCAAAAAATAAAGGGAAACAGAACAACAAGTTAGTCGTGTAAAGAAATGAACAGACAAAATTCAATGCGTAAAAACAATCGCTTAAAACATAATAGCTCAAGGTCTCCGATAACTAGCTCATAAGACGCTACTGTAATGTATTGTTTTGTCAACGCCAATTTTGAAAAACATGTTTACAACAAATAACAAAATCAATTAAGCATATTACGAATATGCAAAGCGCAAAAAAAACGACTGCACAATAACAATCAACAAAAAATTTAGTAATCAAATTATTGATTAACGCAAAAAAAATTTGCACTCAAAATTCTTAATTAAACCCTTTTCTTATAAAATAATCAAAAGTGTTTCTGAACAAAAAAAACATGAGAACACAAATGGAGAGTAACGGGAGTTGACGCAAAATTTCGATCGATTTTTGAATTTTATTTAATGAATATAAATGGAGATACAAAGCTGCCGACTCAATGTCACGATGCTTGAAGATTCTCTTGTGTAAAAATGGATGCTTTTCGATTTGTGAAAGAGACAAATTTTGCAAAGAAAATTTGGTTTCTTAATGAAATGTTAAAAAATATGGTAAATCAAAGGCTAAAGAAAAATTTAAGCCTATTTTAATAATTTAAAAATTAAAAATTCAAGTTTACAGTAATAAGAGAGAAGAGACTATATTTAGCAGAGACACTAAAATAAAGAAAGTTAAGGTATAAAATTAAAGAAATGCGGTTGTTTAAGTAAGTAATTAAGACTGAAGTTTAGTCTTGAGCTCATGCTTGCACTAGAGTTTACGCATTGTCAAACAATCCATTTCAAAAATTAAACAAATGAAAAAACGATTCCGTTAAGAACCCTAAAACTAAATAAATCACATTAATAATATTAATCACAATAAAGACTGAGCTCACTTAAAACGCAAAAGGAAAATTTATTTTTTGGGAAGAAAAATGGAAAATAATTTTCTTTTCATTATTTTTTCTCGCGAAAAATGGAAAAGCAAAAAGGGGGGAAACTCTCATTTTAGTATCAAAACACATACATTTGCACAAAATTAATACATGAACATACACACAAAATGCATACTACATAATATTATCATCATATACACAAATATATTTATAAACATTCGGCCAACTCGTCGTACACGACCGGCCAAACAAAACACAAAAAAAATGGCGAAGGAAAAGCAAAATGACGCGGCTGCTGTTATACACAAAAGAGAAAAAAGCATTTTTTTGACATTAAAAAGTCAAAGAAAATGAATAATAAAAAAATTAAACTGCATTATTAGCACTGGGAGGCATTCGAAGAGAAAAAAATTGGGTAGAAAAAACTGAATTACACGAAAACCAAAGAAACACCAAACTAGTAGGCATGCTTATAAGGAGAGAAAAATGAGAAAAAGCAATATACACACATTTACTCGTGTTTATACCCTCAAACAAAAAAATTTCTGATTTGTTGTTTATTTCTTATTTTCATGTTGTTTGTCAACAAAACGGCGAAGACAACAGTAAGCACGGCTAAAAGACATGTTTTTTTTCCTTTTATTATTTTTGCTTTTGATAAGTTGTTAACAGCGCTGCCGCTCTTATTCACTGTGCTTACGTTGGATCACTGTTTGTCACAGCAGTAACGATGTAAGTCTTAACGCGCAAAAGGGAAAGCCGCTAGCGATCTTGGTTGGCCACAGCAGCGTCAAAAACACACTATAACAGCAGCGCTGCAGTTCTTAGCACGCAAAATAAAAAGCTGTTAGCAATGAGTATGCCAGCGGTTACTAATATGCAGTTAAATGTATTAGCAATCTTTTTCATTTTCTTCGGCCTTACCGCTTTTCGTCAACTTTCTTTTTATTGTTCGTAATATTTTGCTCTTTTTGTATTCTTTACTTTTGCACAGCTTGATTCTGTGTATGTTTGTCTGCGTACGTATACATTCAAATTGTGTAAGCTAATGCTAACGGCA
The DNA here is from genome assembly GCA_035044305.1 of Drosophila nigritarsus. Lineage (NCBI taxonomy): Eukaryota > Metazoa > Arthropoda > Insecta > Diptera > Drosophilidae > Drosophila > Drosophila nigritarsus. The sequence continues at coordinate 173,462 of JAWNMF010000738.1, forward strand.
ATATTCAACGTAAAACACACACATTATTTATTTCTATTTTTTTTCAGAAAACAAACTTTTATAATTAAAACAGTTATAAAAAATTAATAAGTAAGCTATTAAGACTGGCATAAGTTTTTCTCAAAAATTTTTTTGTTTTTCGTAATTTAACGGAAAAAAAATACAATTTCAAATACGATTACAAAACAGAATTAATTCCTCAAGTAAAAGTAAAGTGATATTGATTCCCAAAAAAATTTTTACAGAACAAAAAAAGTAATAAACTTTTTTGGCGTAAATATAATTCATTGACTTGATAATGGGAATTAACATTTTTGTTCTACCAAAATACATGAAAGCATTAATTAATAAGCCCCTATTCTGTACTTTTAGGCAAGCAATTTACAGACGAGAACTGGCAATAGTTTGATGCATATGGAAAGAAATAATAATAAAATTTTTGCTTAATTTTTACATATTTTTTAGTGAATTGTGACCCAATTTTTAATGAGGGAAAAAAGTTTATGAAAAAGTACAATTATTTTCGCCTTCAGCTATTTGATCAGTACATAGGGTGAAAAAGTGAATTTGATTAATATAGTGATTCGTTTTTTTAGTTTTTGTTTAATTATTTACCTTTTAATAGTGTTAAAGTGTTTTCTTAATTCTTTTTTTAATTCCGTATTTTTTTCTAACAAAATTTTAATTGTCTTTTTTTTGTTATCATTTCAGTATTTCTTTTGATATCAAACAGTTTTAATTAAACAAGTAAAGGAATTAAAATTTTTGATTAATGTGAATGGAAAAGTATTTATAGACTGTAAGTTCGCTTCAAAATGAAACATTTGCAGTAAAATTATGCGCCATAACATTTTGCACCATTGAGTTCTGCAACAGTAAGCCGCGCGCCGCAAAATATAAAGCTGTAAAATTTTGATCTGTAAAGCCTTGCGCCGTGATTCCTTGTTTAGCTCATTTACTTTAAAAGCCGCAGCGGAGTTAAGGATAGCGCTTTAAAGTTTCTTGCCAACGAAATAAAAAAAGTTAACTCAAGTTTAAAGCATATGATCATTTACATAAAAATTGATTTGATTTGAAATTGAAAGCGGCAATGCCTTATTTTTTTGTCACAATAAAGGAGTTTCTTTTAATCAGAATAGCAACGAAATGTGGAAAAAAACAAAAAAACGTGTTAAATTGGGAATTGAAAAGAGTCAGTGATAACAATTAGAAAAAATTAATCTGAAAAGCCTTTGTCATTTCATTGAAAACAAAACAAATGATTTAATAAGCATTCCCTCCTCAACCAACATTATTTAACTGAAACAATGTGCAAATAGGTTTTTTGAAGAGGGAAATAACATAAATCACTAATATAGAAAAAGTTTTATTTCCCAAAAACGTAATCATAAAAAAAATTCCATGTGCTTGAAAAGACAAAAAATTTAGGGGAGAGACCAAACAAAGTTTAGGGAAAGACAAATGCTGACAAATGTTTTTTTTTTCTTAATTGTCGACTTTTTTTGCTTAAAAAAATTTTTAATTTAAAAATTGGAAACTTTTTAACTGATTTGTGTGCTTTTTATAAAACAATTAGTTTAAAAAAAAACTGTACGGCTTTTTTTATAATGAATTTACATTTATTATTTTTCGTATGTGTCTTTCAAATAAATATCATTTTTGACAAACACAAAAAAGAAAAACTAACTAAAACAGAAAAATCGAGCTAGGGCAGTAGTCCAATACGTAAAATAACGGTGACGCTAAACATAAACCAGGTAAACAAGTACAAAAAGAAAAAAAAAGTTTAAAGCAAAAGAAATGAAGAGGAAAAGTGATAAGAAAAAAAGGAAAGGGTAAATAAAAATTAAAAAAGTAATTGGGAAAAGTGAAAAAAGAATAAAAAAACAACAAAAAATGCAAACAAATTGGAAAATTAAGCAAAACTTTTTTTTATCACATGCAAATAACTTTTAATTATAATTTCTATTTTTGTTTACGAGTTGTTTGTGTCGTCGGATGTGGGATAAAGTAGGGAATACTCGAAAAAGTATAATAGGAAAGGCAAAACACACTCTCGTACAAGGGAATAAATGCTCTAAATAAAATCCTTTATTATTTTTATTTTCATTTATTATAGGATAAGTTTTTTGCAAAACTACAATCAAAGCTCGGATCCGGAGTGCTTAGGTTTGGCGCGTTAATTGGCAGAAAATATTAGTTTACATAAAAAAACAGGTTGGATGAGTTAATGAGCGCAAAACTTAATTTTATAAGAGACTAAATTATAAGAAATTTTTGTAATAATTTTCAATGAATGAAGTAATTTTAAGCATGTCTTATCGATTAAAATTCACTTTGTCTTTTCAATAAATCAATCCTAGCATTATTTAACTTTTTTTTTAACTAAAAGGCTCTATGTGCAAGGCTATAATTTTTTGGAGGTTTTATCGTTATCCAAAGCAAGCTGAATGTTGATCATTGAAATGTGGTTTAATTACAAAGACAAAGCTTGCTCTAATCATAAGTCTAACGGTCATTGTTAGTCTGAAGTAATAATCAGCTGTCAAATACTCCAAAATGGCATTTTATCAAACATTTGAGACGAGTACCAAAAACAACTAAAGTTAACAACAGTTAGAATGTATTGATATTTCGTTTTTAATGTTTTTTAACGACCATCAATGTGCTCGCATTGAAAAGACCTGATCCAACAAATTAGGGGAAACAATGCTGTCAGGCTAAAATAATAATAAGCTGTAGCGATCTTTGTTCATACATATTACTGCAAGTGTTCAAACTCTTACGGCGCTCATTTATATGTTTATAAAAATTATTTTATGTTTTCCAAAATAAAAGGAATAAACAAAAAAATGTATTGAAAAAACATTAAAATTCATTAATAAATTTTAAGGTGGTTATTTATGTCTTATAGCAATTAAAAATAATATTTTTGCAATAAACATTAAACAAAATTTTGTTTGGACTTATTACGGCAAGTGATTATCATAAAATGGCAAGTTTTTTTTAAAAAGTAAGGAAAATGTCAAAAAGTTGGGACGAGAAATTATTTTACAAATTTTAGAGGTGTTTAGTAATGTTATGGCTGAGGCTAAGACTTATCTTATGCATTAGACCATGCAAAATAAACTGAAGAGGCAGTCGGAATTGATGGGGTAATAAATATTTAGTCGCAAGAAAATTTTTTAGATTGATCTTTCTCTAATTAAACCCCCTTTAAAAGTCTCGTTCATAATAATTGAATTCCTAAGGTTTAATTAGAGAAAATAAGGTGTTTAAACTTTCACCTGGAACCAATATTTTTGGATAACATAATTAACGGTTGAGCATTGAACAAATATACACCGGACAAAAGAAGAACGAACAAAAAGACTTCAGACAAATAAAAAAAATTTTTTTGAAAAAAAAAAAAATTTGAGGATGAAAGGACACGGACAAAAAAACGCAAGGACAAAAATACGCATTGAGAAATGTTTTTTTTGTATGGCGTCTCTTTATAAACTTTAGTATAATGTTCAGACAAAAGGTTAGGTGTTTGGAAGCCATTGACAATATTGCTCTTGACTGGCATTAAACATCTCGAACCTGCGCACTGCAGCTGATTGCTTAACCGGACTTACAAACTGGTGAACAAGAATATAGGACTCAATTTTCTTAAGAAAGATATTTTCCAAAAGAAAATTAAATGTTAGCTTAAGCCGACAATTTAATATTTGCAATCTCTAATTTTTTTTTTTCATTTTGCTTTTTTATTAATTTTTAAATTAATATTATTTTGATATTTTCAAAACTTCTTTTGTCAGAAGAAAAAGAACAAGTCGGAGCACCACTGCACGAAAACTAACACAACTCTATAAATAAGATTTTCAGCGTATTTTTAGAAAAGGTTTTGACAAAAAAGTGTGCTTATGTTTTCAAATGTACTGGTGTGTACGTGTGTGTGTTTGTATGTATATATATATATATATATATGTATGTATATGTGTGTGTGTGTGAGTTATTCAGAAAATGTAAATAATTTTGGCACATTTCCATCTTGAAAAACCAACAACAACAATAATAAGAAAAAACACAATGCACACACAAACATTTTTAATGCGCTCGGCTCTAAGGCAATATATACATATTTCGAAATTTAAGTAAATAAATAAAAAGCAAAAATAAATTGCTTTTATCTTCTTTAAAGAATGCAAAAAAAATTCAAAAAAAGTAAAGGGGCAAATTGTTTTTGTTGAAATAACGTAAATTATTATATTGAATTTTGGTTATTTCGGACATTTATACGTTAAAAAAACTTTGACAAAACTGCTAGAGCTAAAGGTAAACCGCGCGGTATACCATTGAAGTGTCTTTTTGTCAACCGGACTTTTTGCCGTAAAGGACTTTTTAAGGAGTTCTTTTGTTACTGACTTTTTGCCGGATTATTTTGGCAGGTGTTTGACCCTTTTGTCTAAAATTCTTGTCAGATGGACCTTTCTTTTAAAACCTTTCTAAGCTTATTGTTTGTCGAATTATTTGCTAAATTTTTTTGTCAACTCTACTGTTTCAAGGGGTTCTTTTGTCAGGCTAACTATTTATTGAGTCTTTTTGTGGATTTTTTGTTTGAGTCTTTCGTCAAAAATTTTTGCTAATTGGATCTTTTTTAAGCTTTTTTGTAGACGAACATTTGACGGAACTTTAAAACTGGTGGAATTTTAAGTGGTTCTTTTTTGGTATGGACATTTTGATTTATCTGGACAGATTTTGCGGGTAGGAGGATTTGATGACAGGTCTGGTGGTCTTTTTCTTTACTCCTTTTGACGCAATGGCTTACTTATTTTTCGTCAAACATTTTTTTTCTGCCTAGGACTTTTTTAGGACTTTTTTACGAGTCTTTTTGTTTAGTCAATTTTTTAAGCTGAAGGCTTAAAAATCAGTAAAAATATAGTCAAATCATAAAAGGTAAACCAGCTATTAAAAGACAAAAAAAATTGGCAAATAAATGAGTGTTTATTAACACTTAAACGATTTAAAATTAAAAAATGCAAAAAAATTTCAACACCAATTTTGACAAAACTGTCTTTCATATAAGTCCGGCTTAATTTTTTGATAATTTTCTTTTTTTGTCATTATCTGATACTAATTACGTAATGCAAACAATTTTTTGAGGAAGCATGTAAAATTTAAAATGTTTTTTGAAGACTTATTTTTTTAGAGAGTGCAAACATAAAAATGATAAAACAAACTTAATTTTTGCAGAACTGGGGGAGCTGACGGCGCCAAATTGTACTACGCCAAGAATTTTTCTTACAATAATTGATAGACAACGGGTTTTGGTTACACATTATTAAAATTCTGTTGATTTTTTGCAATCAATTTTAGGCTTCTAAGATCGATATTTGAATGTAGTTAAAGTGTAATTATGCCATCAAACTATGGTCTTTACTGTGCGTTTGGATGTAGTCCTAAAAGAAAATGAAGGGACAAAAAATATATATTTTGGAGGTAAACCTACAACCTGAAAGTAAACACTGGTGACGCAAACCTTTTAGTACTACATGTTTCTCCCATGACATCACATTTGTCCGCTTTTAAGCGCGTGAAAAACTTTGCAGTTATTAAAGAGGCGGTTTTACTTGGCGCTCAAGTTTGTTGTTGTTGTTGTTCAACTTTTTTTTTGTTTCGCACAACAAATTTTCAAAAATTGAATTAATACAAAAAATTAAATTAAAAATTATTTTTCTTTGAAAAAATGAAATTTTCAACGTAATTTCGTTTTTTCTTGAACAAAATTTTACATTTCAAGTCGAATTGAAGGGGATTTGCATGTTCATTGCACGCTTTAAAAACATATATTATGCTTTATCGCTTTTTATTTTTGTTATTGTCTGATAATCACTAAATTCAAAATTCAGCTTTTGGCGTTGATTGAAGAGAACATTTTGGTTCGGAAAATTCAAAGCACAAAACGTGTGGAAATGGAAATATATCTCGTGGACTTACCACTTTTATTTGTTAATTGCAAATAAATTTTCATTCAAAATAAAAAAAAACATTTTTTTTATTCGGGCAAGCAAAACCCTCTCCGACTCCCCCCGTATGTGAATGAAAAAAAATCAGAGGGAACTAACTCCATTCAAGTAAAAAAACTCATTTTTTTTAAAAATCAAATTTTGGAAAAAATTTTACTTAAAATTACGTGAAAAACTTAAAATAATACAGTTCACTTAAAAAAATTTGAGATTATTGATTTTTCTCAGGTACTTCGTGGCAGAACTCAATTTTTTTAAGAAAATTTTTAATGTGAGCTCACAAAATAGAGTTTTTTTTTTGAAAAAAAAGAGTTGAATCAATAAAACACATAAGGTTGTTATTGTTTTTCATTTATAATTGTTCAAAATTGAAACTTTTCTGTATTATACAATATATGCATTAAATATTAAAAACTATTTTTGTGGTCTGCCCTACAAATTGTTCATTTAGTATCTCAGCAAATGGCTCATTCGTGAATTGTCCGTATACCAAATCCTTTGCTTAACCTTTGGTTAGGTCCAATCATCAAAAATTGTATGATTCAGAAAATCGTGTAGCCACGCGGTCTGCGGCACAGAGAGGCCAACTTGTTAACCTGTTGATTAAATGCAAAAGAGTGCATAACTGAAGACAAAGACAATGCATTGCAATGCTCACCCCTTTTTGCATATTATTTATTAAACTCTTTATTCCACGTATTAAAACATATAAATAATTGTTTCAAGATGATACATTTTTCAACAAATATAAGTTTTTTTTGTAAAGTTCATAATTAAATATGTTGTGATTAACCTTTTACCACTCGTCTTAACCATTATTACACAGAAATTAGGTTTTGCACATTCACATGCTAACAGATATTTGAAATTTTGTTAAAAAAAGGCTTGGGTTCTGCCACGAAGTACCTAAAAAAATTATTTTTTTAAGTTTTTTCAATCTTTTTCAATTTTTGTTAAGACTTTTGATGACTACTTTTTTTTAACTTAAAAATCATTATTTTTCTCCAATGAAGTGGAGAACATAAAAAAGAAGTGTGTGTTTTATTTTTTGTTGTTGTTGTGGTTCGAATCGAAAAGAGGAATGGTAAAGGTAAAATTACAAAGGCTTTATGTTTTCAATGTTCTTTGTTTTTTGAAATCGAATATATTTTTTCTTTAGTAACTATTTTTTGCATCTCTTACAAAAAAATTTTAAATTTATTTTCTTTATAAAAAATAATGGTATTTGTTTCTTACCAAAACAAAAAAAACAAGAAGAATGGAAGCCGGGGAGGAACTGCGGAAATTAAGACACCAAAAACCAAAAGTATGGAAAAAATGTGGCAAAAAAACGAATAAAAGGAAAATTAAAAAGAAAAACAATTTTTGTGAACGAATTGCTCTTTTATTTCAAATTTAAATGAGCTGTTATTTATTTATTTCTCCGAACAGTTTGTAAAATGAATAGCAAAATGAATGCAAAACAGTTCAAACAATTGCCGGTGCTGAGTGGGAGAGAATAGTCAAAGCTTCTTATTTTATTTGAACAATTTTTTGGCAAAGAATAAATTATTTGTTTTTTTATATCAAAATAATATAAAGTAGTTTTGGTGAACAGAACACACTTTTTTGATAAAAAAAAAGAAATAAAATATCACATTAATTTCCGGAAGCATTACATCATTTTTGGGTGAATGAGAGGCAAGTAAAGGAGATAGTACGATGATGAAGAGAGGGAAAGAGGGGTGAGCTGGCGAGAGAAACAAAGATAGGAGAAGATTGGGTCAATAAACGAGAGATAGTGTATAAAGGGAATAAAAGAGAAAAAGAGAACAAAAAGGAGAATGAGAGAGTAGAAAAAGAGAAAAGGAAGAGAGAACGAAAGAATATAAAAAAAACAATTAAAACGGATTACTCACACTTAAAACTTCAAAGTAGGGGTTTCGACGCTGTGTGTACGAAATTAAAGTAATTTGGCGATTCAAAAATTTTTTTATTAAAAGGAAAAATGAGGTTAAAAATAAATAGTTGCTCGAAGTTAAACGCACTTTTTGCTAAATTTTAATATTAATCATTCAAAGCACTGAAATAGCACAAAAGAATTAAGGAAAAGGAAGAAACGACGCAGCATTTTAGTTTTACGATTTCAAAATTAAATCTTTGAAAAAATCGTAAAAACTGTTCGGTGGACAAACTCCTTTTTGGGGGCTTTTGGACGTAAGACATTTAGTAGTTTTTATCCATAAATTTTTTCGACGTTTTTTGGTTAAAAACATTACTCTATATTTTAAGCCTCATGTAATCCTGTTTTTTTCTGTGTGAGCACATGATTTTTAGCTTTTGGCCGTAGGACTTTTAGTCACTGGGCTTTTGACCTAAAATCTTTTAGCCGCAAGAATATGTTCTAAAAAATTTTGTTAAAAATTATTACACTGGGCAAACTCACAACTATTAGACTTTGGTTTAGAGAGCTTTTAACCAGGCGTACTGTTAGTTAGGCACATTTTGTTTGTAAATGTCAATTTATAAGAATTATCTATGGATTTTTATGCATTCCTTCGTTCAAATTCCTATATCAATCAATTATAAAAAAAAAGATGGCAAAAATGGAGCACGTGAGCGTGTAAACTTCTTATACCACGCTTATATACATCCACAGGAAAGGAACGTTCAATAAAACACTTTCTGCAGTCAATCTGTTAGTTGAATAAAAGCCAGCAAAGCCTTTTTCTCAATCTTTATAAATGTAAACATTGAATTTTTGATATATTAAAAATAACACTTCCTCGGCCAAAATAAAATTTTTAAAGCCATATAAATATGTAATAAACACGGCTCAAAGGAGTAAACAATTTTTTTTTGGGCTTCGAAACTTGCAAATTTAAAAATTTGTTGACTGTTGACAACGCTTATTAACCATGTGACTCGAGTTAAATGCGCCAAGCCCAACAAATTTCCATTTGTGTTGTTTTCCAAAATGCCAAAAAAATATTGTTTTTTTTATTATTGTTTTACTGTAGAAACATTGACGACTACTTTTACTGAATTGGACGATTTTCATTTGTGTGGTATTCTGGTTGTTGACGTAAATCTGTTTACATAATTTTCAATGTTTTCGTAGTAACAGCTTTAAAAGTTCATATTTAACAAGGAAAAATTGTAATGTAGTTTAGGTTATCTGAAAGGTAAATTTGGAACCAAAAGTTTAATACAAAACAAAATTAGGCTAACTTTTTCAGTTATCTATTTTTGTAAAGTTTGACTCAAAAAAATTAAACTACAGGACAAAAAGACGAATGGGCAAAAGTTCATTTTTAAGCGCTGGCCCAAGACCGAGCTAAAAGTCTATTCAAATATTAAAAAATAAATTTAAAAAATGTGCAATATTTAAAATAAATAAAAAAAAATTTAAAAATAGATAGCTGCCATAAATAGCTGAATAGCCTGCACTCTTCTATGAAAACAACATAAAACCAAGTAAACGAGAACAATTATTAATCAAACCTATATTTTCCAGCTTGCGCTCTCCCCCTCTTGGCTTTTAACAAAACGGAAAAAAAGGACAAACTCATTGATATAAAAATATTTGTCAAAAAAAATTCGTAAAAAAATTTCCAAAACAACAAAAAAAATTTTAAAAGTAAAAAAATAATTTTACAAGCCTCATTTTTGCGAAGTTTTTTAGCGTCAAAAAAGTGATATATTTTAAGCCTTTCGATAATTATATTTAATGGGAAAAACATGTGACCAGTTAGGCTATTAGTCAAAACATTTTAATTAAGCCAAAAATTGACTTGGACAACAAGCTTGAATAATTGACTGTTGGTTTGCCGGTTTCTGAAAAAAAGTGCTTTGTTTAGGTGCAAAAAAAATGAAAAAAAAACAAAAAAATTAATTGTGAAAAGAGAAAATTTTGGCTTTTTGTAAAAATTCACAAATTTGTGAAATGTAAAACCAAAACGGAAGTTGGCTTACGCCATATGACGTAGCAAATGATTTTCGTCTTACCACTATAAAATCATACAATTTTCCGGCGCAGCAGGATTTTGCATTGCCATATTAATTTTTAGTTCTGTAAGTGCCATAAAGTCTTAGGCTGATAAAATATTTTAATTAAACGGCGGAGGCCGGAAATTAATTCATAAAACAAAAATTGTTTCATCTTTTTTTTTGCCAAAAAAAAGATTTCGAACATAATTTTTTGATTGATATGCAACCGGCGCCTAGAGTTGCTCAAGTTATGGCGCCGTAACATTTTGAAGCCACAAATTATATCTTTTGTGATCATTAAGGGTTTGGCGCCGTCAATGGTAATAGCATTAAAATTGACTGTACAAGCCTTTTCTTAATACAGTAGTAAATGAGTTTTTTTATTTGTATAATTTGTCATTGGTAAGCAAAATAAAATTACAATAGTTATTTGTATTAAAAAAAGATAACAAACAACCGAAAAAGAAATTTTCCATAATTACAATCTTTTTCAATTTATCAAAATCAGAAAACATTCATTCTGCATAAAAAATAAATAAGTTTATCTAAAATAAAAACATTCAATGATTTAATTCACTGTGAATCTTTCTCAATAGTCCATTTATTTACCTCTCAACTACTCTTTTTCATTTACCAATTGATTTTCAAAGCTTTTACACTTTATTTTATAATTTTTAAGGTTATAAATTAACCAAATATTAATTTGTGACAAAGCCTAGGCTAATCTCTAGTTTTACATTTTTAGGGCAATTAACCTGCTCATTCTTAAAATGTGAGCTTATAAAGTTAGCCTTGGCTTAGACTTGAGCTATAAACTGTGGTTCTGTTTATGGTTTGTCATTCAGCCCACACATATTAGGAGAATTACATTTATCCTCCATCTTTGGCTCCATTGAACAAAACAATTAAATTGAGAAATAACAAAATAGTACAATTAATTAATTAAGAGACATGTGGTAAATGAATCCACAATCAATGAACAAAAACCTTTTTGCATTAAATTTAACCAAATCGAAAAGTTTAGTCAAAAAAAAAAACTTATTTTAATCCACTTTTTTATTTCAAAACAAAAGGCAATGTGCTTTTAAAAATTACAACGTCATTCAACAAAAGGAAGGAAAAAAGACGATAATGTGGGGCCACAAGCAACAGTTTTGTGGTTAAACCAATAAATAACATAGGTTGCTAAAATCTCAATTAATCTACGAATATTCAACAAATATCTGAACACTTCGAAGTTTTTTTTTTGCTTTTTTTTATTTTTTTACGCAGAAAATTATTTTTTTTGCATTTTTTTACGTAGAAAATTATGCAATATATATTTTTAATGACGAATATTTTGCGAGCCTTCAGACCTTTGAACCGCGCGCCTAAAACTAATCAGCCTTTTACTTTCAACAATTTTCCTCTTTTTTTTTGTAACAAAAAGCACGATTTTTTTTATTTTTAAAACAGTTAAAAGTTTACTGGAAGAAGCCAATTTTTTAATTTATTAGTTTTTGCTTGTTTGCTACATTTTGTTGCCAAAAAATTGTTTATTGCAAATGAAAATTCCCAATTAGTCAACACCACAAAAATTGTAGTTAATCGACTTTTTTTTTTAATGTATTTCTGATAATCTAAGAATGGTAGTAAACGTGTGAAGTGCCTTTGCTTATTGTCCTGCTCTCAATTGAAACGCCAACAAACAATAACAAATTCAAAAGAAACTGTTTATACTAACAAAAAAGATTGTTTATTAAAAGTAAAAATCACAGAAAAAACAAATGTGTGGTCTTTTTGAAGGTAGAAATAACCGCTTTCCCTCCGCTATTTGTAATTATTGGAAAGAAAGGAAGCAAAATGTTAAACCAAATTGTGAATTAAAAATGATTCAAATGTTCATAATTGCCAATCTTCAGCAATTTGTTTGCTAGTAATTGGCGACTTCTCCAGTTTTCTGCTAATAGGAGAATGCCATAACAACAGCAAAAATTTAAACTTTTAATTTTGTTTACTTTAAAAAAAATTTTTTTTTTTGAATATTTTTTTTAATAAGTTTGGATTTTTCTTTCCGTTGTACTTGCGGTTTTTTTGCGGTTTTTAATGTGATATAATTTTTAAATGAGAAAAAAGGTGGACCGATGGATTCACGAATGGGAAACATTAGAAAAGGTATAAATTTAACTATATTAATTTTGTTTTATGTTGTAAATGTTTTAGTTATTCAGCGCAAAAATAGGAAAAGATAGAAAAACAAAACTTCCTAATAAAAATATTGATCCTATAGACGGCGGTAAATTTGCAAACTCTTTCAATTATGATGGCAGTTTTGACAACGAATGTTTTGGCGAAAAACTATCAGGTTTAATATTACTGAGAAGTAAGAAAAATAAAAGGTTTTAAAAAAGTCATTTTTAGAATTCAATTTTTTGAAATGTTTGAAACGTAAATATATAATAAAAAAAATTTTGAGAAACTTTTGCTTGTGAAGGTAGACAAAGAAGCAGGAAGATTATTTAAATATTTATTTGAAAATAAAATCTTTTCAAAGGAAGACTAAGAAATGCACGGAATATTCGTTGCTGAGAGATACCAGAAAAATTTAATGTAAAATAATTTTTGCAGAATGAAGACGGAGTGGGATTCTGTCGGCAAATTTCAGGCAAACAGATTCTTGGAAGATAGTAAAATCATTACGGAAGTGGAAAGATATTAGAAGGTTGGGAGTGGGGAGGCTTAAGTTTAGGCTTCAGAAAGAGAAGAACGACTAAAAGGTAAAGACTTTTTATTTGAGAATAACATACAAAATAATAAAATGCTCTTACAGAAAAAGGACGTCAATGAAGAAAAACAAAGAAAATATTGAAAACGCAAAGAAATAATACAAGAAAAAAGTTCAGGCAAAAAAAGCAACGGAAAAAGGAAGAGCGGTTGATATGAGGAAGTGAAAGCAGTAATAAGACCAGTGTGGTGGGTAAAGGCTCCGTGACCCTTTCAATTGTCAAAGCTATTTCAAACGTTAAAGAAAAAAAAATAATATCCAAAAATGAGTAGGTTACTGAGCCATGACCCACAACTGAACAAGACTCTTTAGAAAAGTTATTTTTGCTGTCAAAAAAATCAGCAAGTAATAAACATACAAAATTAATTTTTCAATAGCATATTTATTATTTTTTATAACGACCGTTTGGCATTCCTTTTCCTTCTGAATTGAAAAATATTTTCTATTCTATTAAAGGGTTGTTTTCTATATTAAGCAATAAATTATATTGTACTCTCAGCGAAAAAAGGAGAATTCATTACTTTGATATAATTACGCGTTTAATGCCAGCCGACTGGCAGAATGCCGAAGAGGAAAATGCTTTTCAATTGTAATGAAAACAAATGTTAAGTCAATATGCCCTATCTTTCATCGTCGTTCGATAGAAATAGGAAATGAGAATGCGCATTGATAATTCCTCTCTTCTTTTGCAAATTTTATATTTTCAGCTTTTTATGTTAATTATGTGTTTGGCTCTTTTTATGCATTTCTTATTCAATTTAAAATTTGTATTTGTGTTATGAGGCGCGCATGTTTTTTCAACGTGTGTTTGAAATAAATACAAGTCATTATAATTGAATAAAAACTTGTAATCGAAAAGCATTGAACAGCCTGCAATTTTGTTTTTCAAGACATATTTTTCAGAACAAACATTTTGTATAGAATTTTTGTGTAAAGCTTTTACAAGCGGGATTAAAAAAAAGAAGTTATTAGTTACGGCTTATGAAAAAAAGCATGCGAGAATCAATAGACTACATAGATTTACTCAATGCTCCAGATTCTAGAATTCAGAAACATATTAAACTTTGGATGTATAAAAACACAATGTGAGATAATCCATAATTATTTTAATATTAAAAAGTGTAATAATATAAGTATTTTTTTGCTAAACTATGCAGCATTATTGTGCACGTAAAAATTAAAAAGCGGTCATATATATATATATATATAGAAAAGCATTGAACAAAACTCTTTGCCGTTAAAATGGAATTTTCCTATTTTTCTGTAAAAAAAAAGGCAAAATTTATAGTTTTTGACTTGAAAATTGCAACAATTTTCATGAATTTTGAAGTCAAAATGGGAATTAAAAAACTGACTTATCATGCGTTTTGGACAATATTTTATTTATCCTTTTTATTTATTTTTTTTCCTTCCAACAATTTCTTACCCAATTAAACCGGCGTGTAAATGTTGTCTCGAGAAAACGGCGCTCTAAGCCTTGAGAAAATGCGTTTTGAAAATAAAAGCATGACTACGTGCAATTAATATTTATTTAAATTTTCTTTTCTTTTTACAATAAACAAATTAATTTTTTGGTTAAGAAAAAAAATTTGTTGAATTTATTGAAGAAATGAATTGTTGACAACAAAATTACGGCTTTTTTCCGTATGTTCACTTTCATAAAAGCGTAAATTATGTATCCAGTAAAAAATTGGAATATAAAAGTGTGGTTTTGTGCTATTCTTAGATTTTTGCCCCAAATAAATAATTGATAGTCCTTTTTAAGGCTTGAATAGGAAAAAATGAATCAAGTAAATCGGAGCTCTGCTGCCCAAATAAGCGGTTAGGCTAAAAAAAAAACATTCAAAAAAGCTGTATTGCCGGTAGGAACTCGTAAAGCTTAAACTTTTTTAGCGCCCAAAAATAAAAAAACTTTCCATGAGCTTTTTTTTTGCATAGGCCAGACTAAACTGACTAATACATGTTCATCTAATCATTGTACAAAATTGTTTTAAAACACTAGCTGCTATGTTTCTTGTAATAAAAACTCGAGTGACTTTTATTTTAATCAATCGCCCAAAATTATGAAACTCAAACTAGAAGGCAGGCCTTAAATTTGCCAGTAAGTCGGCAACAGCAATCGTAAAATCAAATTAATTCATAAAACTAATACAAAAGCAAAGTAAAATAATTAACACCAAAAAAGATTTTTGAAAAAGAAAATAAAAAAGTGGAAAATTTTGTTCGAAAAAAAAAAGTTTGAATAAAAATTTTAAAAATTTATAAAAAAAAAATTAATTTATATTCCTTTTACTGTCTATCTGTCTGTGATCAAAATGATTTACTTTTTTATTTTTACATCAGTTTATGCTTCCTAAATTTGATATAAACGTCCTTATTGTTTTTTTTCCTTCAAAGCTAAAATAGTCGACGATGGGTGGAGCAATTTCAATTTCAAGAGCAATTTCTGTCCGTAAGCTGGGGACAATACTGATTTAAAAAGGTGTTCGAAATGGGCAAAAGATGCAGTATTTGAACAAATATTCAATGGACTTCCGGCGGAACATATCCAATGTGTTTGAGTTTGGATACTTTGGGCTAAACAGCATTTAAAAAGCGATGTTGCTAAATGAAAGTACTTTTCAGCTTTTTCAGCTTAAAAATCACAGAGACCGATTTTAGTAAACCAAACACAAAGTTAGTTGACACTGCCCCCTCTGTATTTCTCCAAAATTAATCATTGAAAAAGGCAAATGTTTGGGATGCAAACCACATTTAAGTATTAAAACTATTATTTTACACATTCAATTTTGAAAATTTTAATTAAAACTTCATGCGACAACACTTCGTCATTTCTAACCAAAAAGATAATCTTTTTTTTTTCGATTAACAGATATTTATGAAGTGAGGGTAAAGTCAAAATTAAGATTTTTGATCTATTTATTGAAATATTTTGCATTGCGGGGTCTTGATTCTGATAGAAATTTACTCCAGACAAGTAGACCAATGTTGTTCCATTGTTCTAATTCCATTTACTAATAAAAATCATGAAGCCGATTACATTAAACAATAAAGAAAGATTCAGCTGCAGGAGAAGGACCGCCCCCTTATTAATTAACAATTATTAATAAGATCGAACGGGAGTCAAAACCGAAACATTATTAATTGATCCAAGCTTCTAATATGTTTTAAAACCAAAGACCTTGTTTTTGGTTATTATTCGGACAAAAAGCCTTATCCTAAAGTCCTGCTAAATTCGGTTGTCTGTAATTTTTTGGCTTAATTTTAAAGAAATTTTAAAGTTTAGCTATTTTTAATTGAATTTAATCTAATACAACATTAAATTAACTTTACTTATTCACACTATATATTGTATGCTTTTTACAATAACAATCATTACCGAATTTCATTGAACTTTGTACTTGGACGCTGCGCCAAAATTTGGTCTAAAAAATTATCAAATAAAAAAAAAACTATTTAATTATTCTGTTTAAGACAAAAAAAGAAACGCCTTCAATACATTTCAAATGGTTTAGTTTACTTTTTGATAGAGAATTTAATTATTTGTCTACTGCAAATTTTCCAACTGCTTTTTTAAGCCAAAAAGTGCTACTCCACAAGCCGAAGACTCATAAAGTAGACGCATCTTCCCTGTTTTTCACAACCAATTCAAATTCCTTTTTGCACAATACAATCAATCAGTTATGCATTTGGAGATTTCATATTAATAAAGGTTTACGCTTTAACTACCAAATTTCAATTTTTTCATTCGTTTTTGTCTGCCAAGAAAGTTTAGTCGACTCTTCCTTTTTGTTTTATATTCATATTTTAAATTGGTTTTGATTGATCTCATTTTTTGATCTCATTTTTTGTCGACGTTTTGAACAAAGACTTTTCGGAGTCTGGAGTTGAAAGGGAAAAAAGAGAGAAAGTTGGATGAAATGCAAACAAAAGGAAACCCACCTGCGCCAACTCTTTTTTTCTGTTTATTTTAAAAGTTAAAAATTGAAAGAAAATGTAATCGAGTTGGCCAAACGTTAAGTGGAGTTTTGTAAGAATACATTTTTGAATTATTACAAAATTGAAACACATGTTTTGAGAATGATCACTTTTTTTCAATGTTTTGTTTTTGGAAATTTATTCAATGTATATCGAAGTTGTCGGAGACAAACATAAGGAGTGAAGGTCGTCTTTTGTATGTAGATTGGACTTTGTACTCACGTGAATAGAAGACATGAAGTAAAGTTGTTGATGAAAGAGAAAAGTGCTTTTCTTGAATGCAACACAAGGATTGCCAATATAAGTTGAATTTTAAGACTAAAGCTGCCGAAAACGTACACATTTAACGGAAAGTGAAGACAAGTATGTTACGTTGTGTTATTCATATCACTGGTCAATTTAAGCATTTCCATATTTTTATGAGGAAAAATAATGGTAATTCTACGCTCGTTTTACGTTTGGGTTAAAGCTTAACTTTTCTGACCTAAGACTTTAAATTCTCCCTGTCTTACGCTAAGCCTAAGCTCCAGTTTTGAAAAAAGGAGCTGAAACGACGCTTTGGAGAAAAAATGGGAGAAGGCGGCCATTGGTATTTAAAAGAGAGTCAGGCGACCAAAAGACGTTAAATGGTATCCGCCAATCGACAGATGATAAATATTATAAACCGCTAACAACAAATTGACGTATAATAAAAATAATATTATGCCAAATTTAATGATAAAAAAATAATTGAACCATAAAAAAGAATTAAATTATGGACGAGAAAAGGTCTGTCCTCAATATTTTTAATGCCCTCTAACGTTTAAAAATTAGCGACGTTAATATAAGCATACTTGACGTATAAAAAGTAATATCATTATCAAATTATCAAAGAATAACGAAGCTAGAAATTCACTAAAATGATCAGAATCTAAGCATAGAGCGCGATAAAGAAGAGAAAATCATTAAGTCAAAGAATTTTGATGACCTTTGCACAATTTTTCGATTATTCTGCTTTTTTACACACAGTTACAATTTCATTTTGGGCCAATCATTTTTTTACACAATCAATTCATATTATATAAATACATCAAATGATGCTATTAACAAAATTCATCTTTAACAACAACAATAAATTAATTACATAAATAAAAGAGTCATTAAAAAACATGTGATTTCAACGAATAAAACCAAAACTGAATGAATTTTGATGGACAAATGGTTGGGAAAGATAAGAACGTGACTATGGGGCGCGTGTTTAATACAATTTAACAAATCAACCAAAAAAAAGTTAAGGCAAAAAATAAGAATCAAAAACGACATACAAAACAATTTTTGTCTTTTTTGTTTATTTTTTTTTTATCAAAAAACATGCTGAAAAATTATTAAGGCTTTTGTAAATACAAACGCAGTTTGTAAGGCGTATATACACACTGATACATGTAATGCACCAAAAATGGTCTTAATCCCTCCTTTGAAACTGTCAGCAAATTTAATTATTCCTTCGACCCATTTCGACCAATTTGAAAATTAAGGAGGATAACAGTTATTTCGAAAAGGCTTGAGTAAAATTTGAGTAAAACCAACAGTCAATTTGAACAACTGCAATAAAACCTTAAGAAATAAAAAATATTTTTTCGATTTTTTCGATTAATTTGGCCAAAAATTAGTTTAAGAAGTTTTATTTTCAAAAAAAATGTTTGATTTTTTAACAATTTAAAATTTTTTAAACTATAGCAGTTTTAGGATTTTTGCTGCTTCATATCAGTTGGAATAATGCAATGACGTTTAGGACAACTAAATGTATATTTTTAAAAATGTGGCAAATTTTCAAAAATTAAAGTGCTTTTTTATGTACAGAATATAAGCTAAACATTTAAAATTGGCAAGCCTAACATTAAGTAGGAATCTAAGATTAAACCTAAATTTGAGACTGAGAACAAAGCAAAGCCTAAAAATAATAATATGAGCGAGGGGAACCTAAGTGAGCATAAACATCGATTCTAACAATGCTGGCTGATTTAAATTTTTTTACTTACAAAAATGGAAAATTGAAAATTTATTTTATCTAAAAACAAAAACATACAAAATGTGCACAAAAATGATACAATTTCACGCAATTTATTTATTTGATTTTACTTTTTGTAATTTGCATTATGTTACGAAAGGCATGGATTTGTGGTTTTACCCCCCATTTTTTTTTTCAATAATTAGTGTCCGCATATTATAATTGATTATGTACAAACAAGAAGTTGTACCTTAAAGAAGACTGTAATCAATTTTTCGACAGCCAATTAATTGATAATGCTAATCATAAGAATTTTTTTGTGAAGGTTGAACACGCTTTTATGAACTGATTTTCGGCGTACAATCTCCAATAAGTTCTTTAAAAATTATTTTAAACTTTAGTAAAAAACCACAAATTCCCATTAATGATAAATTATTATTTATAACATATTATTATTGTTGTTTGTATTATTTAAAAAAAAACAACATTTTTATTGTATTTATATATAAAAAGCTCGCATGGGACTTCTTTAATTTTGATTTTAATTTGTGTTTTTATATATATATATGTTTTGGCATGTTTAAAAAAACGTAAATAAATAAATATTTATGACTTTATTTTTAGCACATTAAACCTACAAAATAGGGTTGGTCTCCTTTCTCCCCACCCCCCGAAGAATCCCTTTCCTCTCCGGGGATCCTCTCATATTTTGGTCGATTTCCCCTCCCTCGTTCCCCGTCCAAAAATAAAAGCAAAATATATAATATCAAGTTAATTATCCTAAAAAAAATGCCGTTTTAATAATACAAAAACCCATTAATTTAGCAAATCAAATGTCTTGTTTTTAGGGTCAATTGAGTGGCGTTAATTGAAAATATTGGCTATTATTTTATTTAAAAAATGACACATACACTGCGAAGCAAACAAATACGGACACCTAATAATTTAGTTCTTTTAATAAGTTATCGTTATTTTTGTGTTAAACCAATGTTACCATAAAAATGGTTTTTCGACCGAAGCAAAATTATACGAACAATTGTTGTTTATAAAATTTATTAAACAAAAAAAACCTTTGAAAAACCTTAAAAAAAAATTAAAAACCTCAATTACATTAAAAATTGTGTAATATAAAGCAAAATAATATTAAAAATACTAAAATAATTACCGAAAACAAAATAATTGTAAAAAAAACATGAAAAACAACGTTTATTTAACAATCTCCGAAGGTCTCCTCGAAAAATTGAAAAATCCCTCTACCCTTCCCCATGCAATTTGACCCCCGTAATACCCGAAACCAACCCCTACTACAAAATATGTACTTTTGATGTTGTGTGTGTAAACCTGAATTTTAAAGTGTCCAAAAAAAAATAACGCAATTTTTTCTTTAAAAATTTAACAGGCCTTTTGGTTATTGGTTATTGGTTATTCTAAACTCAAAATAAAACTTTATAAAAAACCTTTTTGTCTCAAAACAAAAACGCATACATGTGACCTTTTTGATATAAAATACACAAAATAAATGCGGAAGAATTGCATTATTTTACGTTTTGATTTATTCTTTTAAAAAAATAATTTTTTTTATCATTTCATTGACGTTTGATTTCAACGAAACGCAAAAAATAATTGAAAGTAGTAATAGCTTCTTTTTTTTTGTTTTTAGCTTAATCGATTGTGTTTGTATTCAGAAACGAAAAGTCAACGCGGCTAATACATTGTCAAACAAGGGAAAAAAATTGTTGAAATCGGCTATGTTTTGTTTGATAACAAAAAAAGTATGATGATTGATATTTATTATTGAAAATATGCTATTGCATGCTAAACTAAAGAGCAGTCAGTTGAACAAGACCAAAAGATTGACAATTAAACGAGACATTAAAGACATTAAATTAAAAGAGACTCAATTAGACAGTCAATTAACCGTAGGCTTGGGTTTGCGCTTTACTTATGCTTAGCTTTAGGTTATAGGCTTAGGCTTATTGTGTTAACTATAAGTTTTACATTAGGTATGCTCAAGCACAAATTGAATTTTAATGAAATTAGCAATGCAAATAGTTGAATTTTGGCGCTGCATTGAGGGGCTAACGTTTGACGATATGTTTTCTACGAGATTTCAAATTTTAAAAAAAATTTCATTAAACTTTGCGAATTATATTAAGCATTTTTTCAAAACAAAAATTGCAAACAAAATTGATTGTAACAATTTTTAAGATTATTATTTTGATAATGCAATTTTTTAAAATTTTAATAATAGAAATTTATTTCATATTTTATATTTCATTAACTCTTTTAATTTATCATGGAACTCTCATTGGATTTGCATTCAGTGACACTTTTCCTTATTTTGTTTGTCACAAAACTGCGGCGATATGAAAATTTTAAAATGGCAATATTTGCAAATGCGCTAAGAAAAAAATGGACTAACAAAATTAAGGCAATAAGTGGTTCAAAATTATATAACTGAGATTGCATAGGTAGTGAATAAACAGGTAGTCATGCAATAAATATACACCTTAGTTTAAAGACAACTTGTAATCTGAAAGCTAAGGCTAAAATTAAAGGCTTTAAAACTACTGTTAAAATCAAGCCTGTTATAATTGACTCCATATTAATACATTTAATTGTAAATGACGTATTTAAAATACATAAAGTTTTATTTTTCTAGTTGTACAAACGATAATATCCCTAGGCAGTAGCCTAGTTTTATTTAAAAGATACAATACAGAAACATGATTTAGAAAAAAAACAAAGAAAGTGTATATAGAGGAAAGAAGGCTACTCAGTACTGTTTTCCTAAAAGATATTCAAATAAGAAGAGCTACTAATTTTCTAAGCATATTGTGCCAAAACTTTTGAAAAATATATTGTACACAGGTATAATTCAATGAACAAACAACGATTTGCGGCAAAATGTTAACTTGCAACAGTCAACTCGCAAAATTTTAAATCTTCAAAGTTGATTTGTAACGCTTTGAAGTTGCGGGAGTCAAGTTGACTTTTTTGAAGGTTAAATTTTTTCAGTTGCTATTTAACGTGAGTTAGCAATTGTGACTTAAAAGCGTGGCAAATCGGTATTAGAAAGTCGAAATTTTACAAGCTGACTGTCGCAAGTTGACATTGCCGCGAGTTGGTAATTTACCTAATACAGCAGACCAATTGGCATATACGCCAGTTGGTGCCTATAGGCATGGGCCCAAGGCTTTGCTCACAGCTTTAATCAAATTAAGCTTACTAAACAATAAAAAAAACAACAACAAAATTCAACAACACAAATTAACAACGACATCCAACAACAAAATTCAACAACCAGAACAAACAACAAAAATAAACCACCAAAGATAACAAAAAAATTCAACAACAAAATTCAACAACACAAATTGTAGCTCAATTTGCAATTTTAAATTAAAGCGCAAACTAAAAAATTCAAACTCCCGCCAAAATAATAATTTTCAATACGATAATCTTTTATGTGGAAATCGATGCGTCATATTTTTTTTGCCTTTACAATTTACGACTTTTTTTTGCTCAACGTAAGCTTCGTTTCGGAATTTATAGTATGTGTTCAAATTCTTTTCTAAGAAATCTTTCGGCGAAGAATTTCGTGATGTCTGGGACGGTTTGTTGGCGTTTTTAACCAATTTTAAAAATTTTTTTTTTGGATTTTTTTATTATATTTGTTTCTTTTGAAAATGGGAATTAAGCCAGAACTTCAAATTTGAGTCATTAAACCTTAAACTTGAGTAATTAAACCAAACATTTAAGTGCTTAAACTTGAGTAGTTAAACCTCGAAACTCTCATACTTGCATAATTAAACCATTCCACTTTTGAACTTTGGGTAATTAAACCTACCAAAGTTCTATTTTTTGTTTTCAAAAAGCTATTTTAATCATATCTGACATTTTAGAATCTAAAAACCAGAAGCACCCTGTACTTGTGCTAGTTAAATTGAACCCACTTAAAATTATACTTTTTGTTTACAATTAATTGTTTTAGCCTTCTACACAAGATGATAATTTCTCAAAAAATGTCCCCTACTACAAACGACCGGACCCATTTAGCTGTGTTATGGACCAGGTACAGTTGTTTTTATTTCCGAACAAAGGCCGTTTACGTGTAATGTGTGATTAGTTGCATAAAGGCCAGTATGCACAAGTCTTGCCAGTTCCCACTTTTGTTGAGCAGCAAAAAGATCCTTTGATGCTAGCTTTATTTTACAGGTTTTTTTAATATGCTTTTGTTGTTCTACAAAGCATGCCGCTTATCCGTTGTCTTTCTGCGCCTAAAACGTCGTATCACGTAACAGCATATTGCCGGCAGGCTTTCAATTTTTACTTTTTTTTGCCTGGCTTTTTCACTTTGGTATGGCACATTTTTGAGAATTCCGTGAGAACATTTTTTTTGTTGAGGCAAAATTTTGCTTAAATGTAAAGTTTTCAAATTGTATTTTGTGGATGATAAGAGATTTTTTTCTTAGCATAGCTAACCTCGGCTGTTGTTTGGCGTGTATTGATATTTTGTGGAATAAAAATCTTTTTTTGTAACACTTTTAGCGGGCTTTCCAATGGTGTAAGCCTTTTATGACTAATGTTTACATGGAGTGCTGAAAATTTGTCCCAAAATATTTTTTATTAGCATATAAAACCTCGATTTTAAATTAATTTACATTGAAATTTTCGGAACATTTAAAGAACATTTACTAGTTAGAGTTTTTTACGGGCTTTCGAATGGCTGTAAGCCAATTTTTTTTATAAGTTGCCAAATATTTGTCTCGAAAATTCATGTTAGGTACTAAAAAAATTTTTGCTCGCACAAAGTTTCCATCGAGTTTTTCTTTGTGTGCATTAAAGTTTTAAAAATAATTAAAAAAAAATTTGTAACATTTTTTCCCGTTAACAATGTTACAAAAAGAAAAAAATTTTATTCCTTAAAACATCAATACAACAGCCGAGGTTAGCTATGCTAAAAAAAATTTTTTTATTTAAAAACTTAACATTTAAGCGAAACTTTGTCTCGACAAAAAAATATTTGGCATTAAAAATTGTCTCATTTTCCCAGGATAATTTTGATTGCTCCTCAAAGATGTGTGTCGTACTCCTAATGATTTAGGAAAAAAAATGTTTTGTTGTATAAGCTGTAATGAAGTATGAAAACAGCAAGAATTCCAATTTTTTTTAACTCGCAACTTTATTTTTCTCCAAATATAGCAAAACCAGCGGTATTTAGTTAGAAATTGGTTTATATTTCTGCACATTGCTTTTATTCACGTTTGCACACGTTTAGATCCGGCAGTCAATGGTTGAAGAGGAAGCTGAGTCTTTACAAGCCAAAGAATTGTTTGCAGCGTTGCAGAAAAAGGCTGAAAGACTCGCTCCCAACGTAAGTAATGCGGAATTTCTTACTTTGGATTTTATTCGCTCCTCGATTGAAGCCACAGCGTCTACCTCTATGTCGGACCAACTGCCATTGAAGTTCTTGCCTACGAAGAGTTTCAAAGGTATGTTATTTTGCTATACCTTGTTTTGATTTTTCTAAAAAATTTATATGTTATGGTCTGTTCTAAAATTTCTTTTTGTCATAACAATAATGTGTGTGGCGATACCTCGATGTAAATAATTAAATAGCCCTGCATCAATGTTTGAGTCTTTATTTAAACAAAAAATTGCTGTCTGATTATAATTTGCAAACCTAAAATGATTTAGCTCAATACGTGTTTTTATTTAAATTTTATGATGGTACGCAAAAAAAGAATTCCGGTAAGCAATAATAGGCTTTGATAAAAAAAAACAGCTGCGTCATGAAGAATGTGCTTTCTTGCCTCTCCCAAGCAGCCTTGATTAGTGTTAATGCCTTATTTTAGACACAACATGTGATATTTGTGGTCTCGCGTTTGCCAGTGTACAGTCAAAGGTTAGACACGTCGGTCGGCTGCACCCCGGTCAAGAAGACAAAATTAAAACCTCTTATTCCAAGGTAATCATTCATATACACGGCTATATTTTTTTGGGTTACTTTTTACATTTCTTTAAGAGTTTACTTCCTCACGAGTGTTCGATATGCAAGAAGGCGTTTGCCACAGCAGCTAGTCTCATCACGCATCGGCGTCGGCACGACCAAACCAGGAAACGTTTTCCTTGCAGTCTTTGTGACAAAGAGTACATTCTGTTCTCCGAGCTAAGAAAACATTTGAAGCGCACCCACGGACAATGCGAAACGTCGACGTCGGAGTCGCGCTCCTCTAGCCGGTCGGCGTGGGATGATCTCGAGTGCGACAGTATGCCTGATATATAAGTATTACGGGATGTGTCTTTCTACATGTTCTTTCGGATTTTTTTTGTATATATCTTATTGTAATATAAAATCTTTTATTGTTGTAAATAAAGATTTTGTTTATAAAACAATTATAAAATGCTTTTGAACAAAAAATATTATCATTTGTGGCAGAATGAGACTAGATAACAAAATAAAATTGACTTTAAAAATTAGTTGATTGGGAACAGTGGTGGGTAGTGTGGTCAGACAGAAAGAAAACAGCATTCAGACAATTATTAATAAGCCATTTGCCACCACTCGTTAGAGATTTACTTTGTTTTTGGGAGGTTTTAAATTCAGACGGAATGAATTAAAAGTCTATTTTGATATAACTCTTAACTCTAACCTGAAATGTTAAAAAAAATGCTCTAACCCTGATAAAAGAGTATTAAATTTAAATTACCATTTTCAAAGCCTTTAAACAAAAAATAACAAAACGGTAAAGCCAGTAAAGGGTAAAGCTAAAAAAAAACGTAACACAGTTGGACTTTTCTGTAAGATAAAAAATATAAGAATTTTTTAAGATTTGGTGAAAACTGCTTATGCGGTGTTACCCTTAGACTGTATCTGGTAGAAAGACAAAACTTTGAGTTGAAAAAAATAAATAATGCACAATATTTGACCCATTTTGTATGAAAGACTACATTGACAGACGTCTAAATCTTTGTTTAAAGAGGGCATTTTTGTGTGGAAGACTTTCTTCCGGGACTAGGCGAGTTTTCGTCACTTGAGTCGACAAATCGACACGTCTCATCGGGCAGGGTGTCAACACTGAAGTTGCGTTTCAGTTGTTGTCTGGAGAATGAAGAACGACGCTGGTAGGAAGAAGACGACGCCACTGGATTGATGGAAACTCGTCTTTGGGGAGAGTCTTTCATTGAACTTTTAGACCGCCGAATGCCACTATATTGCAACTCGCCTTTGGGTACGGAGTGTGGGATTCCTATACTCAAACTGGGGTCCGCCAAGTCGGCTCCTCTCTCTTGTTCTTCAATCATTTCAAAACGCCGCAAGTGCTCTTGCCACGGGCCTTCGGTGCGCCGGAGATCTCTGTAAAGGTATTTTTATGACACAAATTCATAAAAAAAAAGGACTCACTCTCTTTGTTTTTCGATAAAATAGTGCGACTGCCAGAGTTCGTAGACGAGATCCGTCGTAAAGACAACGTCGGCGTGTTGAGCAATCAGCCGCAAAATTAAGACACCATCGCTTTTCAAATACTTCACAATAAAACGACTGATTTGCTGTTGTATTTCTAAAAATTAAAAACTCTTCGTTAATAAAAAAAAATTAAAAAGTTAAAAATTTTCAGCACGCTCCAATTATTTGAACTCAAAATACATATAGAAATATCTTAATGTTTAACAACGCTAGTTGTTAAAGTGGAATCGACATAGCTGATGATTGATGGGTATTAAAGAGAGAAGTTCTAAACATTTTTATTATTGGGAAACAATAGGATTACAATAAGAGCTTCAAATTTTGGACGAACCCAATATTCCGCTCAGGCAAAAAGCTAGCAAAAAAAGCTTTCAATGTCATGCCTGGATGTTATAAAAAGAGAAAAGACCATTGAATTATTTTTGGGAAACATTTTAAACTGAATGCTTTTAGCTAAAAGCAAATATAGTTTTCAAAAATCATTTCTGTACTTTTTTCATTATTGTCCTTTCTAAGCGAAATGAGCACATATTTACAGCCTACTATTTGTATGACTGGATGTGATAAATCTAAAAACAAAAATCACCTAATTTATCCAAAAGCAACAAATACTCAATTAATATTGCTAAGTCAGCTACAAATATTTATATTATAAAGTAACAAAATTAATGATAACAAGAAAAAAATTGATAAATGAAACGTCGACTGCCTACCAACACGGGACCAAATACGACTCACGTGCACTAAAAACCAAGCAAATTATGCCAATGCAGCAAATCAGGTTTGAAACGTTGGTCTATGTCGGGTTTGGTCCCGTGTTGGTCCATCACTTTAAATTCAATCATAAAAAAGGCAAACCAGTAAGTCCATTACTCGTATTATTCGAAAACACCTGTTGACCGCTCATCTCCAAATGATTCAAAATGAAATGTTCGGTGGAGCGTGAATTCAAAAACGAAAACGACCAAGACGAGAAATTCATAATAGTAACGCCGGCCAGAACAATGTACCACGCCCACAAAATGATAAAGACCTTTTCGGTAAATATATTTAGCAGGAGAACGCATTGAATCGTGTGGTTTTGGGTTTGACCCATTTCTCTGACCTAAAACTATTTGCATATTATGTTATTTGTAATGACCAACAATCAAACAAAACAGTATACGATGATTGTATAAAAGCTAAAATTAGAACTTTTTTGGTTGTCTAATCTTATCAATTGCTCCTGGTTTAAACGCGAACAAAAAATAAGATTAAAAACGCTAAAAAAAATAAAATAAAAAAAATTGTTGGTTTTAAGTAAAAACAATTACCGCATAATTACCATTTATTAGATTATTAATACAAAAAAAACTTTAGTCGATAAAACTTAGTTATTTAATAAACAGTTTTATAATTTAGTTTTCAATTATTCTTATTGTGTTAAATTGGCTTTGCTTTAGATCTACAGGAAATATTGCAACTACCGATGTTAATATAGTTCCCATTTGAAATTTAAGAAAACGATTCGAAGGAACACCGCTCAAAATAATAACAAAAGCAAAAAACGGCAAAACGTATAAATAAGAAAATTAAAACAAACCTCAAAATCGCACAAAGTCACACGAGGAAACAATCCACTCTGTTTCCAGGAAGTATTCCCATATAGCAAATTTTTCCATACATCAAAACCAAATGAAGCATTTTGTTTGGCAAACAAATATCTAAACAATAATCGCATTCCTTACGTAAAGGACGCGTAAAAAGTTACCTGTTAAGAAGCATCGTTTGACCAATCACGTTGATAAGGAAGAAGAATTTGCAAGTAAAATAAATAAATGTAACGTAATGCGACGAATACTTCATATTGAGAAACAGCAAAATCTTGTGCGGCAACAATTTTCTCTACAAAAAAAGCAAAAATAAAAAAAAGCTAATAGGTGTAGACCAAAAAAAAAAGAACCTTTTTGAGGCGATCGTGAAAGCGTAGAGCGCCCTGCAGATGGAGACACAATGAGCGGATATTGTCGGTGCGCGACGCAGCGTCGCTGTTTGACTCGTTTGTAGCTAGACGCAAAACTTCTCCGACTTTTACACCTACAAAAAATTTTGGTTAGTTGACATCACGGTTAAAAAGCAACAAAATATTTGTTAAGAAAAATAACCGCCGTTTGATTCTAAATTTAAGACGGCTTTAAACTTTTTATTCTCTCATAAAATAAACTGGTTAAAATAATAAAAAAGGTAATTATACATACAAAAAAATAAAAAATAATCAGTTCGGCAAAAAAGACTGTTTGCCGGCTTTTGGCTATAGCCTTATCGCCAGATTAAATAATGATGAAAATTTCAAAAATGAAAATTGTTAAAACGTATTAAATTTATTTAAATTTTCCGGCAGAAAGTCGACAATTGGAATCTAATAATACGGTACCAGACAATTCGACTTATAATAAAACGCAAAAAAAAATAAGAAAAAACTACTTGCCGGACTGCGAGGCAAAATATTTCCAAATCAACGTCGGTCCTTTGAAGCATGCGCACTGAAACAGCAAAAAGAAAGACATCCATTGATAATAGCTAAAACTGATTTTAAATAAACCGGATTTGCAGAAAGCGGTTAAAAAACTACCTAACATGCTTGCTCTTACGTTCATCGTGTGTCAAGTCCTCAATTTGTTCGGTGAATGAAACGTAATAAGTATCCGACGAGAAACAATAACTCTCGGCGTACTAAAAAATAAATGTTTTATAGTATAGAAACTTTTGTGTAAAGCAAATATGTGGGGAGAATATATTAGAAAGAACATAATTGAACGTGCAATATAACTTAGTTGAGCCCAACTTTAAAGTTGTATGTCTGCCATCACATAAATTGTCATTGGGCTCAAAATATTGAGAAATTAGCCAACGTATTTACATATAAAATTTTAGCTTTTATTTGATTTATATGATATTTAAATTAATTTTACGAAAACTATCATTATTACAGTAGGTTTTGCTTTGACAATTTATGTGAAAGACACTCAGACCCCGAACATTAGTTAAAACGAGAAAGGGCCAATATTAGACGGTAAAGGTAAAAATAATGTAGAACATATAGATAAGCATAAGAAATCAAAAGAACTAGACTTCTTTCACACGGTGCTAGAACAGATTATTTTAATGTTTTAGTCTTATACAGTACTAAAGTGTTTTATTTGAAGTTAGCACTAAAAAAAATTGGTGCCGCCAGTCCCATTAACATAAAAAACAAATTTAATCTCAAAATAGTAATCATCAGTTGTTAAAATTAAAATTTAACTAAATAAAATAAGCATTTTTTCAAATTTTACTCTTTTTAATTTTTGCACTATTTAATATCACATTTTTTTGTAAGATACTTTTTTCTTTTATTGAAACTAATTGTTGTTGGTATTTAACAACATAATAATCCAAACTTACAAAAATGAGGTAAAAAGACATAAATTTTAACCATTTATCCTTTTACTCAAAGAACATACCGTATTTTTACAAAACATGTTTTTAGCCATGAGAGAGAAAAAATATGTTTCACAATATTTAATACAAATTAATTTTTTTTGACTTTTTTGTTTCTCACATTGTCATGAAACTTTTTTCTGTTCCGATGTTATTTTTTTGATCTAGAATGGAAAATCATGCACAGGTAAAAATGACAAGCCAAAATATTCGAATGTATGTAAAAAAGAAAAATTTACATAAAAAATGCTAAAGTTAAAAAAAAAATGCGATAATTGTAAAGAAAAAAAATTAATAATTTAGTATAGGAGAAGTATAGGACTGACAAAAGCTTTTATTGATTTTTTATATGCACGTTCATTAATAAAAAAAATTGATTAACAACAAAAACGAAAAAAAAAACCTGATTCCAAGCAGATGAAAAACCCAAGGGAGTCATACATTCGATCGGTCGTCCGCCAAACTGCTTGTAGCTGAGCAAAATGGAAAGCGCAATCAGCAGATTACAAGTGAAATACGAATGCAAGCAGGCAATTACATCTTTGACAATAGCCTGGTTGCTGTAGGGCACCGCGTGCAAGACGCGAAATACAAACATTTAATTACTTTGACCTAAAAATTCAAAAATGTGAAAATATTTATTACACATTTTTAATGAATTATGGAAGAGCAAGGATCATATAAGAAGATGAACATTCATAACATGTGGTTTGAAAGCATTTGGTGTAAAGGTAAAGCATACCTATATAGGTATTTTAGACAGCTGTCTAAACAAATGCACGGCATTTTATCTTTGAATTTTTGTAAGGATGTAAAAAGTTTTTGTCTCGTAACGAAGTTTCTACAAAACAGTTCAAAAACGAAGAACAAAA
Source organism: Drosophila nigritarsus (assembly GCA_035044305.1). NCBI lineage: Eukaryota > Metazoa > Arthropoda > Insecta > Diptera > Drosophilidae > Drosophila > Drosophila nigritarsus. The sequence goes on from JAWNMF010000738.1 coordinate 203,970, forward strand.
TGTCCTTTGCAAAGAAGGTTCCTTCTTTTTTTGTTCTTCTTCTGTGAAACACATAGAACGTTGTTCCTTACACTTTTGCAAGGAACAACAGCGTTCTTTTCGTGTTTTTTTTCTATAACATGTTTCTTTTTTTTTCCTGGACTTTTGTCATAAAATGCCAAAAAAGCTAATTCGCCAGATTTAAAAATTCAATTTCAAATTTAAAAATTTTTTTTTGAAAGTTTTTTTTTTTAATTTTTTTAACATTTTTGTCTCCGGGCGACCCTGCTAAAACATCCATTTTTGGTTCAAACAATAAAGAATCATTATCTTCTAATGCATGCGGTGTTCGAACATTTGACGGAGGTGCAGTAAACAATTCCACTTCGTCGGTGAGCTCGACATGCTTGTCTTGCCAGCGCTAAATTTGAAATAATAAAATAAATGATAGATAAAGTAATAGATAAAAAACAAAATAAAAAATAATTTTACAATGTTAAAAACCACTGATGGGTAATGGCATTAAAAAATATAAAAGAGTCGATGAGCTGTTAAAAATTACAAAAATCCTAGTTGTTTCCTTTTTTCTACCGCCGCTTGAGTCCGATTCTTCATTTGTTTTTTTTTTCAGCTTTTTGCTGAGCAGATTGCTTGTAGATTTCGGCTCGAAACGGCATTAGGTAATACTATAACAAAAGACTACAAAGGAGAAAATGTAAGCATTTACAGAACGAATAAATGTTAAAAAAAATACAAATCACAAGTTTGAGAATGCACAAATTTTGACCCAAATGACGCAAAAAAAACAAAGTTTAAACAACGTTAAATAAATTGAATTTTAAATTCTCGTTTTAAAATGATACATTTGGGTCTAATGAAAGATTTTTTTCGTTTAAAAATTCGTGATATTTTGAAAAGTTAAATAAAAATTGTAGCAATTTATTAAAACACATTGTATAATGGAAATTAACTGGTTATTATTCATTTGAGCTTGCTGCTCATTATAGAGGCTCATTTTTATACGATTCGTAATTTTTGTAACAGTAAATTTTTTTTTAAATTTTGTAAATTCTTGTATTGAAAGAGGGTCTGAAGAGCTGCAGTAGAAAAAAAGCTTCATGTGGTCTGAAAAAAAAGGTTTTTCAGATTTCAGCGGAACCAAATTTTCGGCAGTAACCCAATAATTTTACGTAACTGATTCAAACATTTAATTGCAGTCATTATATATATTTAATTCAAATTTTTATTACGATCTAAGCAGTTAGCTTTCCAAGTGTTAATTAAATCAAGATCTAGTTTTATAGCCAACTACTAATCAGCAGTTCCTGTTTTTTATTTTTATGGGAGAATTTGGGTTACTGTAGAAGTAGGGTTTAAATCCAAAAATGCTGTAGACAATTTTTTTATTGAAGCACTCATTGGCGGCAATACGCCGAGCACTAATGAAATCAATGATTTTCTTTTCTCGCTAATTCACTACCGACTTATAGTCAGGTCGTAATTTTTTCCGGTTGAAAAACAAATAGTGTCGTCCTGACTAGAAAGTTTTTTCAAGCAAACAATTTTAAAAATTTCATTAAAATTTTTTTTTAAGTTATTCAATAATTTGCACAATTTTCAACAGCAAACAATCGTTGCAAGACGCGTAAATTCAAAAAAAAAATCGAAAAAAAGTAAAAAACAAAATGACTAACGGATTACTTCAATGTTCTTCAAAACGAGATTTTTGTTTTGAACATTAAATAAAAATAAGTTAAATATTTTTAAACAAAAACTACTCTTATACATTAGTATTGTTGAAAATAGTTAATAGTTAGAAATTAGTTTAGAAAATAATTCTACGGTATCATTTGTAAACATAAATTTTCAGTCGGTATACTATAAATAGAACGGGTTTTGTGACTCTAGACAGCTCAATCTGTTCAAGTCAATGGCTGTATGCTTTTTCTTCCTCCGGCCCCGCTTTATGTTGCGCGCAACAAAGCGCTCGTGCATTTTGAGCTTTTTCATTTTGTTCTCTTCGCAAGTCCGACGGTCACGACGTCGTTCATAAAACTCTCTTAAACGTCTTTCTGCCAGAGATTCTTTTGGCTGGGGACTCGTACCAACAAAATTTCTAAATTAATGACAATCAGTGTTGTTAATTGCTACCGATTTAACTTCGGTCATACTGCAAAAAAATTTAAAACCGGTAGCAAACCCCAAAATTGTTAGTTTTAAATCAGACGGAATCCCTGTTTAAAAATTTATGGCAACGAATAGAAACCTGGAAAATTTTGTAAACCAGATTGTGAGATGATATCAAACACGATGGACTAGTGTTTTACCAATTTCTCTGTAAAACATAGATTCTACGCTATTATAGAACGGTGTGCAATAGTACCAGCTCAAATCGTTTGATACTGGTCACAGTTTTGGTATGAGGAGTCATTTGGTAGCATTTGACAACACTAATGACAATGCTTTTAAATAGATTATTTTGAAAAAAATTTAATAAAAACAAAAACATTCTTAAATTTATTTTTTACCCAAAGTCAATATGGAAAATCTATAATAACTGCACATCTTCTGCAGAAAACTCAATCACTAGGCACTTACATCTGCCTTTTGACTTGTATCATACTTTTTTGAACCGATGAATTTGCTTCATTTATTATGACTGTAATTTTTCGTAAACATTATGCTGGAGTACAACACACGGAAAACAATATGAAAATTGGTTAGTATTAAACAACAGTGTATTTTGAGTCAGTCTTACAAACTTAACAACAAATTTAAAAACCCTGTCCTCAATGTCATTTAGTTTAGGACATGGATAAGAAGAACAAGTTCAAAAAAATTTCAACAAATGATACAGTAATGTAAATACAATAAAATTTTAACCGTTTTTGGCACAAAATTGCTCGAAAAATTACTGTACAAAAGTACGATAAACTACAGTTAAAAGCAAAATAAAATAGAACAAACGTCAACCAATTGGACCATTCGTCGTCGCAAAACACTCGGTCCTTGTCTACAAGCGGCAAAGTTTTTTCAATTTTTATTTTGCAAATGTTCTTATTTTGACGTTTTGTAGACTTTTTGGAAAAACCGGTTTTGTCCGTGCTCGTTGGAATAATGTCATTCGGCAGAATTGAAGACAACAAATATTGAAAGTCGATCTTTGCTTTTTTGTAGTGCTTTTTCCACGTCTCGTAATTGTTCTTGAAGCTGGGCAGCGTTAAATAGTTTTCGTGAATCTAAAAACATGCATTTTTTAATAAACAAACAATTTAAGTCATATTGGGTAAAAACTTTTTTTGAATTGAATATATATTAACAATCATGTAATGGAAAAACAAGTGTTCGTCGACCTATTACGATATGCCATCCTAAAGGTCACATGGTAGCCCTTATTTACAAATTTAGTTACAATAATCATGTTTCAAAAAATATTTAGTTAGCGTAAAGGAAAAACACAAATAGTAATTTCTGGGGTAGTTGGCTCATGCTGCAAAGATATTGAAAACATGTCTTACCAATACGGCTCGCCGATGAAAACGTAGACGATTTACTATCAGATCGTCGATGTACTTTGCATATTTCCTCAAACTGTAGATTAATGGTATTAGCAAGACAAAGGACACGGTGAAGAGAATAAGCACTAGAAATTCCAGACGATCTTCAGGAACAATCGACATTTGACCTTTTGGCGATAATTTTTGTGTAAAATTAAAAAATGAAATACCGTAGTTGATATGTGTATAGGTATTTCAAAAGCTAGCATAATGCCAAAAATAAAATATCGAAAAATGAATATATTGTTACGGTGTTTTTCCCGGGGTATGGAGTCCTACTTCCTAATTTGACTAATTTCTGGTAGAGCGGAGATTCTATGCATTACTGAAAGACAACACAAAGTGTCTTTTGACACAAAATTTATTTTTTTGCATAGCACTTAACTCATAACACTTCAACTCAACCCAAAGGCCTGATGTGGTTTTGAAGGAATAAATTCTTGTTTTGAATGGTCGTCTTATTGCCATAGCTTAGCATGAGTTGAAATTGCAAACATTTTCATTGTTTTTATCATTTTCAACATATAATAGTGCAATTTTATGCATTATAGGCTAAATAACTAAGTTATAAATTATTTGTTTACCAATTTTGTAATCAACTAACAATAATATAACCGTACAAATCAAAAATACTTCTATGTAGCTTCAAAAGCCCAATTTTTTCAAATAGTTTCTCTAAAATTTTACTAAAATAAAATTTGTCAGATCACAGATAAATAGCATATAATCGAATACGACTGTCAGCTTCTTTTATAGTGCATTGTTATTAAACTTTCGTGGGCTGTGTGATGTTTCTATCTTCTTGAGATGTATATAATTTTGTGAAAAAAGGAATTATTATGAATACTTTTCAATTTGCAAAAACCGTCTTATGTAAATAATTATTTTTTAAATTTTAGTTTATTGTTAAATGTCAATTATTGCATTATTAATTAAAAAAAAGTATAAATGATTGTATAATGAAAAGCATAAAAAAAAAAGCTTTTGGTTAAAGAAATTAAGACTTCTTTTAAGTAAAAATGGAACAAATTCCATGAATAACCTAAAACAATTAAAAATGCAATAGCAATATGCATTGTGTTGAGTGAATAACTGAGGCATTCGAGCCTTCGGGTCTGTCGTGTCATATGGGCAGTTTCCACACGCTTGCGCGTTTCAAAAATCGCTTTCCGTGCCCCTTTCCAAGGATGCGGCCCATTTAGCCGGTAGACGTAGGGAACGTTTGCCTCAAAAAGTAGAGAATAAGCTAATTTTGGATTTGTGATCAAATAGTGTAAAACGTTTGGTATTTCGCCAATCATCTCAGCCAATTCATCCACAAAAGCCACAAAATCAACCTAAATAGGAATGATTTCACATTAAAAAGACATGATGAAAATAATGACTTATTATAAAAAATATTCCTTTCCATAGATAATCTCTATAGGAACATTAAAAAAAATGATTTACCTTAAGGTTTTGTGCAATTTAAATTCGGCCATACCGGCACAAAAATTTATAACCGATAACAAAAATGTAAATTGCTTTAATTTAAATCAAATAAAATTTTTCTTTTAAAATAAATTTTTTGCATGTCATAAAAAAGAAAGTTGTTCAGTTTGGGAGGCGCTACAAAACGTTTGTTGATTTGATATTTTGGTGTTAAAGGGTCGAAAATGGGGGTCAAAAATTAGGGTTTGAATTTTTGCAAAAAATTGAAATTTTTCAGTCAAGGCGAAATGTGAAGAGTATAATGTGTTGGTGGGTAGCTGTATTTATAAAAAGGGCGCTTTCTGGCACAAGTGTAACATGATAGTGTGGTTGGTTGGGGGGTGAAATGTATGTTGTAGGACCTGTGGGTGTAGCTAATTTGTTTTTGCAGGGGTTCATTTTGGGCACCATTGTACAAATTTTCTGTTTAAAATTTTTTCGTTGGGGGATAAAATTGAGAGAATTGTAGAGTTTGGCAAGACGCATCGAATGGTATAATGTGTGTTGGAGTGACAACAATTTTTGTTGTTGATTTTTATAAAAAATGCTCATTTTTGGAGTTTTTTAAAATTTTTTTGATTGAAGGCCTAATTACGTGAGTATGTTAAAGTGGGATATGTCTGAAGTTTGGGAAAAAGGCGCTTTCTGGCACAATTTTGACATGTGGGTTTATTTTAATTAGGCAAAAAAATTTTTTTTCGAGTTGTGGCCATAGCTATTTTTTTTTTGGAGGGGTTAAGTTGGGGGGTCAAAATGAGGTTTTTGCGTAACAATTTTTGCTGTGCCCAAAATAAAGTTGGTGTTATTAGAAAAAATTGTAGAGTCCGGCAAAATGCGTCGAATTATATAGGGATTGGGTTTACAACAAAATTTGAATTTTTTTTATTATTAGAGTTTTGGGGATTCTCAAACAAATTTTTAATTGTGTGTCGTTGGATGCGTCTTTTTAATTTTGCATCAGATAGTATCAATTTGTTTTTGGTCAATTTAAATATTATGTAATTAAGTGGCATAATATTTAAATTCAGCTCCAGTATATAATTGATTATTAGTTGTGGAGATTTTATTTCTTAATTCAATTTGAAAACAAATCATCATTGGACTTTTGCAATCTAAAAAAACAGCCATAGCCATATGATGCAAGTTGTGTTAAATAACAAACTTATATTTTTAACTTAAAACGAACTTTTATTTTAAATTTTTTGTCGAAATTTTTATGAAAAACAAAAATGAATTTGTGTTTAATAATTAAAATTATTAAATATTTTTGGGATAATATTTTCATGAAGTTTAGCATATAAAAAGCGTACTATCTTAAATTGTATTCTGTTTGTCTAAAAAGTTTTGAAAATTTGTGCGGCTAGCGTTTGTGCAGAAAATTTATGTCCAAAATCATGCTAATAATCTTAGCTTTATTAATACCCGTTGTCACTTGCGGTGAATACGCTTTTGATGAGAACACAGCATGGATGCTATATTCAAACACTTCTTACCCAGATTACGAAGACGTTTTAATGCAAGGGGGTTAGTTTTAAAAAAACAATACATTTTTTAAAGTAATAATAGCTTAGTTATACTAAACCGAATTGAATTGATTTATATTATTAATTTATAGGATTTGACAAACGTTATGCAAACTTTTTTGCCAACACGCGCACAGAAATAAAAATAACCGACTTCCAAGATTATTTCCACATTAATTATATAGTGTGGAATTATAATAATACTATTTTTACGCAAATGAATTGGAAAGCACAGGAAAAGATACCGGTTTATGTCGACTTTTTTAACATAACGAAAGCAAGTGTAAGATATAACTTAGCTTACAATTTAATTTAATCATTTTTAATAACTAAACTTTTAGGCACTATTTGAAATGACAACGGATTATAATAATTGTAGCAACATTATTGTCGAATTCAATTTCACTACATCAACCTTTCCTGGATTCGTATTCGTATTTTCTACAGAACAAAATGATTTCTTAAAGGAGGTAATTTTGCAAAGTACAGAGTGGCCCAATTTCGTGTCCGAATTTGTTTTTGCTATAACTTTTTTATTTTTCAACCGAATTTCAAAAATTTTTTTAACCATTAAGATTTTGTTTAATACTGAATACAATAACAAATTTTATTTAACAATAAAACAACATCAATTTCCAAAATTGACTTCACACACTTTTTCCGTCGACTTAAATGCAGCGCTTAAGACGGTGCGCATAGGAGTCTATGGCGCGGTTAACCATGTCTTGCGACAAAAACAAATCCGGACACGAAATTGGGCCCTCCCTCCCTCCCCCCCCCCCTCTCCTGTTAAATAACTAGTATATGGTGATAATATTATTTCCAGACTATTAAAAAAGTGTCAACGCACAAATGGGCGACTCGGATATTTAAAAAATTAATTATTAAACCAATAAATAAACAATATAATGTGAAAAAACTAATATCAATCGAGGAGAATGAAAAATTGTTAGCAGGATCTCGTATGTTTATGTTACAGACAATATTGTTTTAATTGTGACATAATATAATAATATATAATATTAATAAGTAATACTGACGGAAATGAATGTACTTAAAATAGCAAAATTATCTGTATTTATGTTTTGTTTCAAGCACAAAGGGAATAATTTAAAAATAATTTTTGTACGGCAGAACATAAACCTATTTATAAGATTTGCAATTATTTTAACAGTATTTTTTATTTTGCATAAAGCAAGTTTTAAGAATTATAATTGAAAGAATGATCGTAAGGAGTGAACCAAATATAACAGTCTACTGTTTCATTAACCCTCTCTGTTACCCAAGCTAGCTTTCAAGTTTTGTAATGTAAGAAAAAAAAATATTATATTGAAACGAGAGGACTAATGAACCATTACCCATAAATGCTGCTGGCTTCACTACAAAAATATTTTTCCACTTTTTCTACGATAGTAAATCCTTTTCAACTCTTATTAAAAAATCAAAAACAGATACGATAAACAACAATTTTCTTCATCAAATAGAAATAAAAGGTAAAAAAAAAGTCAGTTGAAATAAATGGAAAAATTGACCAAACAGAAGGCAAGTTTGTCTCTTCATAGTCAATTATAGCACTTAATGCTTGATTATTTATTTTTTGCGCCTGAATGCATAAAATCAAAGAAAAAAATGAGAAAGGGAGAATAGTTTGCAGTTTATGCATATATAAATCGATATGCATATATAAAATAGTTTGTCAGAAATTTTCTAAATCATAAAATTTCAGCAATGATCACTTCTGCTCATTTACTTTATGAACGACTTTTTTGTTAGTGTGATTTCCAAAAAATGTGATACGGAAACCATTTTCATTGCATACTTGGACATTTAAGGAAGACAGTAATTTAAATAGTTTTAAGCAAGCTTATTTACAATCAGGTACAATTAGTTTAATGAAAAATCTGTACTCCTTTTCACCATATTACTTATAAATTTTTTAGCTGTATAAAGTTTAGGAGTTTCGACTGACTGTATTGACACTTATGTTAAGCAATTCAATGATTTAACCGCTTTCTTATAGTATTGAGCGCGATATTACTTTAGTAAACCTGAAATTTGGAAAGCAAAACAATATTTATCACAACTGGAAAGGAATGTTAGGCGAATGGATTAACATTAGTATGGATGAGTCGGTATAACTATTATTTAAAATCACTTGACTAGACAAAACCAGGATACAATTACAGGTTAAATTATATATAGAACACAACACATTTGGTTACGATCTTTACAATCATAATTCCAACAAGATTTGGAATGTTAAATTCAAAGTATCTGGATACAGAACTCAACGAGGGCAAAATTAATTTTATCTCATAGCAAACGTTTCTAAAATACGTCTATTTTGAATTATCATTTTTTTTTTTATGTAAAAAGGTTTAGACAATGTCTTATGTCAACCAAAATAATGAGACAACTGTGGTGTCACGAACAAGAATTTTTATGTACAACGAGTTGAAAAACTTCTTTAATATGCAATGGAAAATTGCTCATTATGATAATAATTTCAACTTTTTAAATTTGCCAGGTTTATTTCACAAAACAGATACATAAAAAAAAGTTTTTGGATACAAATGTTGGGCAATTTTTTATTTTAGAGCATGTTGTTAGCATTCTGACTGGTTGGAATAACATATATAAAATGTCAATAGATAATGAGTCGGGTAACGAAGATATTTTAAAAATAATATTTATGGACGACAAAAAGCGGACACATTGTAAACGAGTTGAAAACACGACTTGGTGATTGGACCAAAATCAATGATTACACCTGGGTATAATACTTCAAATCAATTAGAAGCATTAGAATTTTATGCAATGTTTAGGTAAAATGCTACATATATATGGAAGTCTATTGTGAGTACAAGTTTTCTGAGGAGGTTGACAAAAAATCAATGAAATTTGTGTTAAAAGCAATATCAAGCAGAATTACGGAGGTCGGAAGATTTGTTAACTTAAAAAATAATTTTGATTATTACAGTAGTGCTACAAAATAATTAGCCCATCCTGATGGCAGCTCTCACTCTCTTTTTTTAATTGATGTTCCCTTCCTTTAAAAGTCCCGTTCTTGTGGAGACGATCGAATAAATAGATGTCCCTTGACTTTTGTTAGAGGAAGTACGGGGGGCATTTGTATATTAGTTTCCTTTGTCTGACTTTTTATTTGTCCTTTCTCGGCTATCATTTTCTTTTTCTTTTGTAACAACGTTAATCAAATTTATAGAAACTGATATATAATGGCAATATATATAACCAAACCCGAGTTTACGATTTTGGCGTGATGATAGACTGATTGCTCAAAGCAAAAGTGTTGTTGTTAATAAATTTGCAAATTTGGAAAAATACAATGTGGACACAGGTTATAATCTATTGTAAAACGTATACAAAATCTGATAACTCAATTTCTTTGTTTTTTTATGAACATTTAAAGGTTTATGCTTGTGACAAAATTGGTTTATATTTTAGTGACGGACAAGGCAATAAATAAGATTGCTTCTCTTGCCAAATCTTTAGTAGTTTTGGAAGATGGAAAATTTTTTAACATTTTGGTTTTCGATGAGTCAGGAGAAACGCTATTTCAATTTCGTGGAATTTATCAATATAAATCTTTAATCACATATTTCTTTAATATTAAAGCATTCGTAATATTTTTACCTTATTTATATAAATATAAAATATAAGATTTGTAAATTTAAAGGCTTTGATAAATGTAACAGATGATTTATTTATGATAAAAATCATGTATCGGACAAGACTCGATTTAACATCTCACAAATACATATTTTATCTGAATGAAAAAGGAAAACATAATTCGGTAAAAACTTTTTATTAAAATTATATGCATTTACAGAAGTTTATTCATTAAAAATATGTCTTAAAAAAAATTATAGAATAACAATTCATTTAAAATTTATTTGCATTAAATATTCTAAGACATGGCATTTAACATAATCAAAAAAAAATCAACCAATTTATTTTACGCTATATGATATTTATTTTAGACTGTGACGTTTGACAAAGATGAGATCTGGTTACAAACAATTGTGACAGATATGGCAATCCAGAACCTACAGAACTTAGAACCAAAATGAATTTAATAGTAACAATAAAAACTAGTTGATATTTTTTGATAGAAATTGTTAACTACATTTTTACAGAAAATTATGCCACAGAATAAAACACTGCAAACTGAAGAAACCAACAATAACTTTGGCCGTACTTGGAATAATCAACATAAATTATTTGTAGATGGTTTTTACTTTTTTCTGATAATTTCAATTTTCTCCTCAGCCGCATTTTTAAGTTTCAATTTTTAAATTATCTCGAATTATATAGTTCGTAATTAAAAATATATTAAAATAATTCTTGCGTAACTTAACAAATAAAATGTCAAACTTAAAAAAAAGAAGAAGACATAATGCACAATTAAACTGACAAATTTTGATTTACTAGACCAGCCTGCAGCCCTGTATAAAAGTAAAAAATTTAGACAGCCTTTCAAAATTGTACTTTTTTTTTTTTTTTTTATAGAAAATAGACTACCCAAAGAGATTATTTTTAAATATTATTGCCCACACTTTGCAATTCCAACTTAACACATTGATTGACAAAAAAAAAAGTTCACATTAGTAAAAATTTAAACATATTTGTTAGCGTATTTCAAAGTTGGAAAGAATTTTCTTTCACTTTTTTTCTTATTTGTTCCAAAATATTTTCGTTCGCCAAAAAAAAAACAAAAAAAAAGTTTTGTGTGGTGACACACCACATTCTTTTTCACGACAAAAAAGGGCAGAAAAAGGATGGTAAAAGGCAAAGAACGAATTCTCTTTGGCAAAAAAACAAAAGAGACAGTTAAAGAAAAAGAAAATTTTTCAAATTTTTTCACGACAAAAACAGTACAGGCAAAATCCGTTTAAAACAAATTACTTTTAAAGGGTTTATATAAAACTTAATGTTTCAAAGCCATGAGTTAAAACGTCGCCAAAATAATTTAAAATCTTCGTTTTTATTGGACTTAAGTTACTTTGGGAACAAAAAAACACTACTTTTTAAAAATAAATTAGAGGCTATATCAAAATTAAAAAAAGTTTGAAAAATTCTTTTAAGATTTCAACTAGGACATTGAACCATCACACTCATATACGGGCTATGACGACTTTACCACTAAGCCAGATAGCCAGTTGATTTCTTTGAAAACTTTTAAAGTCAAAAATCTTAATTTTTAAAATAAGAGAAAATATTTTAAAAGAGGTTTTGGTTTTAAACGGATTTTGTATGTACTGTTTTTGTCGTGAAAAAATTTGAATAACTTTCTTTTTCTTTAACTGTCTCTTTTGTTTTTTTGTCAAAGAGAATTCGTTCTTTGCCTTTTGCCATCCTTTTTCTGTCATTTATTGTCGTAAAAAGGACAAAATTTCATCCCTGTGTGTGCACAAAGCCGAGACGCAGAAATTTATTTTCCTTTTTTTGTTCCCCAAAATGAATAATGCGACAATAAAAGGGCGTAGAGAAATTGAGGGGAAAAATAAGGTTTCCCCCGTCCATAAACAGTAGGAGACGGCTGGGGCAAAACGGGAACAATATTTTATTTTTCATTTTCTTTTGGATTTCAAATTTTTAGTGACAAAATTTTCTTTTTAGCGAAACGGCGTAAAATGCTTTGCAAAACTTGAGTTTCCCATTTTTTGTCGCTTTTTTTACAATCTTAAAGTGTTTCATTTTTTTCTAAAATAAAATAATATAATTTTCTGATAAAACTTTTGTTTTGATGTTTTTTTTTTGGGATAAGTTTGTTATTTCTTAACCGGTCAACTCCTGGCGCATTGTAGTCAGTCACAATTTAGCCCCTCTTAATTTAGGCGCTTTGCAACGACAATCCTAGGACTGTTCAAAAACTCTGCATGTGACACAATTTGTATGCGGACAACAAGGCGCGCAAACAATAAAACACGCTAACAAAGAGACGCAAATATTTCTTCGCTTTTTTTGTGCACACCTTATTGTCCGACGTCCCTGCCTTCTGAGGCGCGTTGTCCGCATTTTTTTTTTGTTGTAGAGCCGACGCAACGTTAATTAGATGCGTTTATTCAATGTTCTCTGATATGCAAAGTTTTTTTAATATGAAAACAATAAGCTAATTGTTCTTAATTTTCGCTTTTGAAAAAAAAAACTCATTAAATTTAGTCATTATTTTTTTTCAACTGCTTTTTTGACAACTTATGTAAAATTATATTGGAATTTTGTAAAATTATTTTGACTTGGCTTACTTGTTTTTCTTCCTTACGCGCTTTAATCAATTACAGTTCCGGCCTCAACCTTCGAGCTATAATGTTAGTCTTAAGTTTAATCCCTTCCTACGTATAACACAAAAGACTAAGCTTAAATTTAAGAATTGTATGTCTTGGTGTAAGCTTGAGCTGCAAAACTCTAAACCAATGTTTAAGCCCGTGCATAAAACAAAGCTTGAGCTTGTACTTAAGCACATGCTTACTTATGTGTAAACAATGACCTAAAACACATGAATCTAGCCTAAATCCTTAGTATGGGTCTAAACACTAAAAAGTCGAACAGCAAATTTTTAACGACTATTCCCCATTCATTTACCTACCCAAAACGTTAATATTTTAACCTTATAGCGTTGTTTTTGCTATAGCATAAAAATTGCTTTGCGTTTTTGTTACAAAATTGATCGGGTTTTTTTACCTCATGTGAAAGTGTAAAAATTTTAAATTTTTTATTTTACTTTTACTCAACAAAGCATACATTGTCAGCTGGTTGAAGAAAATATTTAATTTTTTTAACAGAGAAAACTCTAAGTAAACAAAGCTTGACCACTCCTTGTAATAGTATTGTTATGTGAGGAAATCAAACACTTTCAAATGCCTCGTTGTCTTACAGCGAATATGTTTTATGTGAAATAATTTCTATTTCATTTCTGCACTGGAAAGACGTGCATTTTTGAGACGTTGATTGTTTTTGGACCTAAACGACATATTGTCGTTTATAGTTATTTTTGGTGTTTGTTATAATAAAATTATTGTTTAAGGGCACATTTTGTTCCTACAAAACTTAGTTATAGTTCTCACATTCTTTGGTGATAACTCGTCAGTTAGTCCGATTAGCAACCGGACATAACAAACACCTGGTTTATTATATTCTTCAAAAATCTTTTTGGAATTGCGTTTTTTCTGCCAACAAAATAGTTAAAATAACCATCAGGCGCCGGGTTATTGAAAGCGTAGTTTGGTTACAATTTTTAAGATTGGGTATTTGCTAATTTAAGAATAGGACAATGCAATGTTTTTGAACATTTATTTGTCAAACATATGGACTTGAGGTGAGTTCTTTTGTTCCACTTTTTTTAGCTTTTTTGAGGGAATGTGCTAGGCGTACAGTGCTCGAAAAGGTTTTGCAAAACTTAAATAAGGAATAATTGGTTATTTCAAGTTTAGCCTCTAAAACAAATTACAGTCTACTTTTTTGACCGATTGTGTCAGGAGACCGGACTCAAGTCTAACCCAGGGGTATATAAAACCGAGGGCCGACTATAAAACCAACACAAGTGCAATGATCAGTGTTGTCAAATGCTACCAAATGACTTTTCACACCACAACTGTGACCGGTATTAGACGGTTTTAATTGTTACTATTACAGATCGGTTTTTAATAACTTAAAATCATCTATTTTTTACAAAATAATTGGCAAAATACAAGTTCAATGTGTTCAATAAATAATATGACGTTACAATCCAATTTATAAAAAAACTCAAAAAGTTTCTTTTTATGGGTATATTAAAAACCAACAATTTATAAATTTAATAAAAAAAAAGTTTGTTACCGGTCTTTAATTTTTTTGCCACTACGACCAGATTTTAATTGGTAGCAATTGACAACACTGGTAATGATAGGAAAGCTCCAAAAATTAAATCTATATTTATAAGCATAAATCGTATTTGATCAAAGCAGTGGGACATGGCTCAGTGGCAGGGCGCTCGCACTTTAAGTACGTGAGGTCCGGGGTTCAATTCCCTGCAGTTCTCCCTTTTTCTTACAGTGGTTTACAGTCTCAAAAATCATCTTTAAGTTTATCAAAAAATTCATTTAGAACCCACCATTTTTAAATGAGCTTTTTTTTTGTTGAACAATTTCAGCATTGTCATTAGTAGTTTCGCTGAACCTAATTTCTTAAGTGAGTCCAGTTTTGTCAATAACTGTTCCGTTAACTTAGTGGGTTTCCGCAGCCCCAATTTTTTTGTGAAGATTCCATGAATCCCGTAAAAATACTCTTTAATACTTTTGAGCCTTGCTTAAAGTGGTTCGACCATATAATCGTCATTTAGGGTTATATTGTTCATATACCCATTTATTTTTCCAATTAACCTTTTTGCCAAACTTTATAGCTTAGTGTCAAAGAGCTGGTTTGAGCATATTTGAATTTTTTGGAATTTTTTTTCGTCTAAATCAGTAGATTTTTGGCTATAATCTATTTTGTATTTGGTTTTACGCCGAAATCACAATTTTTTTGCGATTTGCAGACTTAATTTATCAATGCATGCAGAGCCAAAAACTGCAACAATAATCACAAACCGCAAAATCCCTGTAGTGTTTGCTCATTGTAAACTTGGTAGCAAGGAATTCTTTTTGGCTATCCCTATTGCAAAGCTTATGTCTCCCTTTAACCCCTCCATTTTTACCCTTTAATTGCAATACAGCTCAGTCTGCACCTGTGACCTTTGTACAGGATATAAATACTCAATTCTCATTTAATAATGCATGCATATGTGTATTAAAGTCGGACATAAATCTTTTTTTCCCTTTAAAAAATTATTATTTTGGTGCTTTGCATAAGCTCTGTTCATCTTCTCCCTCTTTTTGATGAATATTCCCACTTGTTCTCTAAACAAGATATACCGCTATCCTTCTCCTGCCTTTTTTCTCCATTTTGAACAATTAAGTGAAAAAAAAAGTCAAAGCCAAAAAAAAAACCCATCATTTTTCTTGGCACAAACACAAATTCAAAACAACCCGACGCACACAACCACCACACACCGTGGACGGACGAACCACAGAAAATTAAAAAAAAAGAGCTATCAAACAATTATTTTTGTTGGTCTTTCATAGGTTTTGTTCTGTAAAACAACAACAATAACAACAAAGGTTAGAACACGAAAAGGCACGAGCGAACATTCTCTTATTTTTGGACAAATGTTGCCAACACAAAAAAAGAAACAATACTCTTTAAAACATAACATAAAAAATTTGAAATACATAAATAAGCTTTGTACACATACGCATACACAAAAACACATTCAGATACACACAAACACGCACAAACACAAAGTAAGTGTAATGACTCAAAACATTTTTTTAGTGGAGAATGTCAAATCAAGTGAAAAGAAGAGGAAATATAATTTTTTTTTTCTCTTATTTTTCCCTTTGCTTTCACTCTTTATTCCATTTAGCGTCCCCTTCCCCCTCTTTTCCTTCGTTTGGTATATTTATAATACGGCCTTAAAAATGGGATAGAACAATTTTTTTTTTTTGGTAAAAGAGAAATTTTCTTTTCGTTTTGTTCAAAAAATTTATTTTTGTTTCTTTTTTGACGCTTTTGTTTTTGCTGAAAAAGAGGGGCCCATCCGCACACGGACAACGTCTTATTTATTTGTTTCTTTAAGCTAATGCCAATGCGAGACAACAAAAAGATGTTTTGAAGCTTGGTTTTGCTTACGGACTGCTCTTCCTCAAGTTTAATGCTTAACGCTTACCAAAAAATATATTTTTTTTATAAATTAATTTCTATAATTTCTATTCATTTCTATTTATGACTTTCTGTGCGTTTTGTTGTTGCTTTGCGTTTTTTTTTTCAAAACTAAAAATAACATTTTTGTTTTAAGCTCTGGGGTATTATAAAGAAGCAGTATCAAAGACCGCTCATAACTAAGACTTTTTCATAGCCACTGACTATTGCAAATTACTTTTGCTTGTGGCTACTCTTTCTTAGCCACCATTTTATAGATTCTGCCAAAGCTGTTTGACTTGGCGTCGTTTGAAATTTTAAATTCACTCGTTGCCAACTACAATGGTGTCCGGGTTTTCATGTCTCTATGACCTCAAACCCCTTCCTACTGAACCTACTCTGGCAATCCGACGTAAAGTTAGCATCAAAAATATATATTGTATAACGTCAAAAATGTCAATTTTATGCTTCATTGTTGCACTGTAGTCAAACCAAAACATAAAATTTTGTTGAAATTTTTGACATTAAAACAGATTTTTCCAAAAGTGAAGTTCGAATTTTTGAACGTCTTAAAAAAGACGTGGAATTTATATAAGTTAAAACACAATATCAAATAGTGAAAAAAAAAGGATTGCTAAAAAAAAAAAAAAGTCTAAAGTTGTGACACTTTTTTGTGACACATTTCTTATCAGATTTTTGAGCCGAACTGACTCCAGAAATTTTCTTTGTTTAAGCATCAACAGTAATTTGCAGGTTTATTTGGCAATAACTTTGAGATCTAGAAGGTAAATAACCAGCTCGCAACAAAGTCAACTCGCAAAATTTTGACTTTTGATAATTTGCGAAATTTTCCAGTCACAATTGCCGAACAGCTAACAGCTTGACTGCCAGATTGATTTTAAACCGCAACAAACGGGACATTTGGCGAGTTTATTGTCGCGAGTTGACAATTGTCCAGTAGTTTAAGTGTATCTATAGATCAAGTTTCTCTTGTTTCCAAGTTCATTTAAGTTTGTAGAAAATTACGTGGTTTCATTTTGAACTCAAATAAAATGTTTTAATTTGTATTGATATAACATTTTCCTTACTTAAATATTTAATTTTGATATAAAATGTTTGGTTTTTATTTTTTTACTTCACAATTTTTGACGTTTTCACTTAACTAACAAATATAAAAATTAAATTTTCCGCTTTTTGTCGACAAACTTTGATTGGTCTTTAACAAACCTCCAGATAAAGTAATGGTACATACATAGTTGAGCTGACATTCTTTTCTTCTATTCTTCTTCCAACTGTGGCGCCCAAAAAGTTTAATTTATTTAAGTCATCAGAATCTAAACTTGGAACACTAAAGTTGTTTTGCCCTTAAGCCTTCCAAAAAAGCTCCTTATTTCGGGCCTCCTCGTGTTTCAACGTTTTTTTTTTTTGCTTTATATTTTCTTTTCTTTTTTTTGTGTGTGCAAACGGCCTCGTTGTTGTTTTACTTCATTTTTTACGCTTGCTTTCATTCCCTTTTTTTTTTTTGCTTTTAGCATTTATATTTTATTTCTTGACACAATACTTACTTAAAGCAAAACCCCCCAAAGAAATAATTTGGTTTTATGTTTGTGATTTATTATTGATTAAATTTTTATTATTTTTCTCTCTCTCTCTCTTTTTTTTTGTTGGGTTAGAGAGCCGTTAAACCAAACTTTTTTCACGTTTAGTGTTTTGGCTAGCCTTCCACAATGTTTGTTTTGATTTAAAGCCACTGGAAACAACAATTTTGTTTAAATTTGTTTACACGTTTTTACTAGCGGAAGACGGCGGCTTTTAAAAATGGCTCTATTTTTTTAAATATGTCATTTAAAAACTCTGCGAATTTATGTTACAGCCTAATAGCTTGTTTGAGGGCCAGAGAGCAGGCCTCACATGTCATACAATACATCGTTGTATGACATGAGGCTTCATAATGCTTTCAAAAAATAATTTTCAACAATAAGTTTACAAACAGACTATTGTTTTTTTCAAAAAAAGTGATAGGAGATTAAATCTTCTAAATTACTCGAATGCGAGTCAACTCAAATCAACTTGGCCTCGAGATGTTTCCTCCATCTTATGTGAATACAACAAAAAAGCCAAATGTCTGTTTTTTTGTGTTCGTATTTTACACTTTGCCTAACTGATTATTTTCGATGAATTAGATCACTCTTTTACCACTCCGTTGATTTATCTGAATTTTACAGATTATAACACTCTCTACTATATTTTTTTGGCCGAAAAAAAACGCAATTTTTCTGCTTTACGTTTTGTTTGCTATTTTTTACGATCGCTTTTTGACTTTTAAATTTTTAGGAAAATAATGATTAAGAAATAAAATAAAATGGAATGGTCGCTTACTCATTGTTCGTTTAATTTTATCAACTGTAAAACTATTATTTGAATTAAGTGACTAATATAAGAATTATTTACGAGAAAAAATCATTTTAATTGTTTTTAATTTTTAAATTTGTTTTTAATTATATTTCGATTTGTATTTATTTATTTTATAGATGTTGAGGCGATTACCATCTGTTTTTAGCACCTGTAATTTCATTTACACTTAACCTTATACTTTAAGTAAGACTGAACTTTAAGGTTAGGCTTATGTTTAGTCTTAGGGTTAGACCTAGACTTAGTCTTAGACTTAAGCTTAGGCCTAGACTTATACTTTAAGTAAGGCTTACGATCTGGCTTGAGGTTTAGACTGAGGCTTATGTTTTAAAGAATATGACCAAGAACAGCACTGCATTTGCAGAAGCGTTAGACCTATTTCAAACTTAAAATTAAGCATATTATCAAAGAACAAAAATGTCATTCGAGTCGTTTTTCAAATAAAAAAAATGAAGAAAAGGGTACTAATTATATAGCATTTTCTTGTAGTTTCACAGTCATTGCGACAGCTTCTTTACAGCCAAAGATATCACATGGGCTGTAAAGAACTTTGCTAGTTATTTACGTATACGTTAATTCCAAAAATCGACTATACTGTCATTTTGTGTTTGTGTGTATAACTTGCAATCAATCGAGTTGAAGTGTTTTAAAATCGTTTATAGCATTAAAAGTGTTTTCGTAAACTTTTTTTTTGGTCTAAGTATTTAATACATTTTTTGCTTTTTTTTTCAGTTTTTGTGGATTTGACATTTTTAAAAAATAAACCACAAACAAAGTTTTTTTTATTTTGACGTTCTATTGTCAAAATTGAGGTTTTTTTGGTTTTTTAACGGCTTTATCTTATTTTTGTTATCATTGATAGTCAATTTCTGTTTTGTTTTTCAAATGTAACAAATTTGTTGTTATTCGAATATTAATCACCAGCACTTTACGCAATGATTTTAAATATTTTTTTTTGTTTAAACATTCATTTCGGAATTGCTGAGCTGTTATTTATAGTGAATAAAACTGAGTAATAATTAACGACCGTTTTTCGAAAGCAATTAATTTTCTGAAAGTTTATAATTATAGTATAAGTGTGTGAATATATTGATGTTATTTATTGCGCATTGTGAGGCGCATACACTTTTGCTTTTGTACTAGCGCCAGTAAGAATCGTGTGCAAATCAATAACTTTATGCTTTTTTCGTATAATTCATGTCGATTGTCTATTTATTGTGTTATCCTTACCATTGCTGCTTTCTTTTTTATAGCCCCACCGGACTTAGGGAATTTGCATTTTTTCTATTTGAAACGCAAGGCTTTTGCATAAATTTTGCGAATAAATTGCATTAAAAAAATGGGAAAATCTTCAGCTTTGCACGTAACATACCAAAGTATACTCTAAAACTCATTGTTTTAATTTATCTATTAATTTTTTTATTTCAATCGATGGTATATCCTATATTGATTCCGTTTAGCTGACGACTGCAAAATATATAAGAATGTGTTTGAACAGCCGTTTTGTACAAATTAAACCAATTTTTGTTAGTGCCTATTTTTTTTATGTATTAATGTAATTTTTAAAAAAAAATTTTTTGTACACTTTTTTGCTTTTGATTTTGAAATGCCTATTAATTGTGACTTAGGTTTTGCCTCTTCAATTTTTTTGCTCGGATTAATATTTGGTCTTGGAGTTAATCCATCTCATTTTTGCTGCTGCTTAACAAACTTTATGAAAATAGTGAAAGCAAAAATTAAAAATACAGACATTTAGGCGCAAAATTTTTCTTGAATTTTTGTTACTCCATTATCCAATTTTATAGGCTATTGATTTGACTTTTAAAATTTGATAATATTATATTTATTATGAGTTTGTGTTCTATATGACATAAGTATTGCGCATTGAGTTGCAAGTTCTTGTAAAAGTGAAGACGCGATAAGTTTGGGCATTCAAGTCTACCGCGCTTAAAAATATGACGAATAAAATTACGGCGGCTAAGATTACACCGCCAAGTTTTCGGCGTCATATTTTTCAGCATCTAAAGTTACAGCGTCTAAAGCTACGAAACAATTAAATTTCAAAAGACTTTTAATTCTTACCAAAATTTTGCCATTTTTTTTTTCTCATACTTGTTTTATTTTCTATTTTTTTTTCATTCATATGACATTCATACTTTTTTTTGGAATTGTGTTATACTTTTGTACTGTTATTGAAAAGCTTTTTTTTGTTTTGCACTGTTTCATTTCAAAACTGCAAGCTTGGCTTGTATTTTTTAAGCTTCCTTCCTTTTGCTTTTTTTTCAACTAACGCTTCGATCCACAATGATATTATATTATATAATTTATTTTACATAAAACACAGTCTCTCACTTTTTATTAAATGTTTTTTTTTGCCCAATGATTTTCAGTGTCTAAAAAGAAATTGATAATAGAAAGCAAAAGTTATATGTCAAACTTTTATATTGACTTAAATGCTTTGGTCTTCAACAAATTTTAGCGGTTTTTCTCATTTTTTTTAGGGCTTAGGATTTTTAGTTTTTGATATCACTTTTGAGCAAAAATCATATCATTTTTTTAACAAATGATTATTACAACGCAAATGTTAATTAACTAAATCTCAAGTTAGTGACTCAATATTTTAATCTTGCCCATCAACCCTAACTTGCCGTTGTGTAGAAGTATTATTATAATTTATAAAGATAAATAGTAGGTTAATGAAATGCAGCTAATGGCCTGGCAACATCAATGATTATCAATGCAGCATATGCAGTTAGCCAATAATAAATATTCTATCTCATTAAAATGTTTGTGATAAATAAAAAAGTATAATGAGATCAATCATTTCTTAATGATATCAGTGTTTAAAAAATGATGTCAATCAATTTCAAACAGTTGATAAGTATCAAAAAAAAAATTAAATTTTAAATAATTTTCAAAATCAATTTATTTTAATTACTTTTAATTTTTGTTTTCATTTTATTTTCTTGCACACAGTTAAATTGCCAAAAAGCGCTTTAATCTTAAAACGTTTATAAAGCTCCTTTTTCTCATTGGAAAAACAGTTTGGTTCTAAAAATAAGTTTGTTTATGTTATTGCAATTTTTATTGATTATCAATTATATTATTTAAATGGAAAGACAAAGTTTTGGGCTTAACGGATCGAATGTTTGCAAAAGTTTATAGAATATGGCTTTTAAAAATGTTTTGCGAGATTAAATACCGGAAAAGTCACCTTAAAATAATTTAAACGCTTTAATTTTCATTGCGCCCTTATAGCAAAATATAATATTAAATGATAATAACTCACTTAAATTTGACACCATTTTTTTAAATTATCGAAATTTGGAGCTGAGTAATAATAAAAAACCGCTTTGTAATTGGCCAGAAGTGATATTGGCGCTTTTTTTTTAGGTTTAGCTACTGAATTTAATTTAACGTCAAATGTTTTGATTTATCGACAATTCCTTGACAGTCGTAGTTGAGATTATCCAACAGGCTGCAAAGCTGGTTTGACTTTTCCATTCGTAAAACTTCAACCATGTTTTTATAGCCAAAAAAAAAAATGAAATAAACATGACTTTGAGTTTTGTTACCTTACTATCATAATGACTGACTAACCCAATGACTCGGGTTGAACCCAAACCTAAGATTGAGCCTTAAGCTCAGTCTTAGGCTAAACGCTCGTGAGTCTTTGAAAATCAGATTTACACTATCTTAATTTGTCTCTTAACCCTCAATTTATTACAAAAGAGCTCAATGTCCGATAAAATGTTGTAATTGAAATTTTATATTAACAGTTCTGTCGTGTAGGAAGCTTTGGTTAAAAACACTGGACGCTTTAATCCTTGGATTGATTCAAAGTCTAAACAATTCCACAAAGTGTTAAAAAAAAAATCCATTTTTGTCAGCCTAAGCCTAGGTTTTGGTATTGTGCTTAAGCTTAGACCTAGAATTGCGATTGGACTGTAAACTCTGTTTGATTCAATGGTCAAACACAATTTGGCCAAAATTTTTGAACAATTTGCGCAAAGCTGTTAATAATTATAAAAATGTGTTCTAAATTATTTGTCGACTAATTCCATTTTCCCCCTTCTTCTCCCTTCCAATTTTAAGCCAAAGTGTAATTTCAGACCTAAATTGCGTCATAAATACATATATTTTCTGAATATATGAAAGAAATTTTCCTCGTGATTAAACATTTTTTAAGGAATCTTTTCACATTTTTTTGGCTAAGGAAGATTGGGTGGGTTTTGTTGGTAATCCGATGAATGGGTATCCTTTTGCCAAAACATCTGCCCCGCAAAGGTCAATGAGTGCTTCCTTCCCTATTTTTTTTGATTATTGAATTAATATTTATTTTTTGGATTTTCACCTCTCGGCTCTTTTTTTCATTGCAGTTTTGGCTGGAAATGATTGTTTTTGGTTTTGCGCCGATTTTGTCTTTGAATCGTTTGAATGCTTGGATTTGTTGGCTAAGAGCTACTGAATGGTTTCTGACCATTTCAGGATTCAATGTTATATAAAAGAGGAATGTTGGGGGAATCGCGCGCCTTTTTTCACCGTCATTTTTAAATTTATTTGTCTCTTTTTAGATTGTTGATTTCACTTTATTCAATTTTTAAACAAATATTATGCTTTCATTCGCCTCCAAAATGTTGCCTAAACCGACGACTTTCGCGCTCTGCGTATTGGCTTATATTTTGAGCTGTTCGGTAGCGCCGACTTCTACCGAAAGCAATATTGACATCGATATTGGAAACAAGGCGGGAAACAAGATTTGCGTGGGCAAAATTTGTGAGTATAAAATTTTTTAATATCAAAAAATGCGATATTGCAATTTGATTACCGTGTGCCAATGCTAGTTTCTTTCTGACTGACACTAAATAATGAGCAATAATATGCAAACACAAAAGGGCTATTGAATAATTGCCACTTCATATTATTCCATCTTCTATTCGATTATTATTTTCAATTCACTTCAAAGGTCTGATATGGCCATAAAATTATATAAAACTTTGTCGCGCCTTGGCCCATTTCGAATACCTCTCAGCTCGTGAGGATAGTTCACCAAAAACTACAAAATTTTTGCAAATCGACTATTTAGGGCCGTCACGACGCCGCCCCTTTCCTTTGTGCCCTAAATAGTCGAATTCAATTCCACGTTTTTGGTTCCGCAAAAAAATATTAATTTGACTTTTTTTTCAGCCCAAAAGTGATTTGTTGCGCAATTAAATTGTTTTGAAAATAAAAAAAAGTTTTCGTAAAAAATAATTTTTTTTTAAGTTTCTTTTTTTAATTGAACCGATAATTGGGAATCAACAATTTTTTTGGTGTTTGTTTATTTTGAGCGCAGTTGTTTTTCGGTGATAAAAGAAACAAGTTCAGTTAGGTTTTTTTATTTTGAGAATACTCAAAATACAACATTTTTCAACAATTTTGGCTTTTGAGGCCTAAAGCCTAAGCAAAAATTAAAACAAAATTAAATGTTTCAAAAATTTTTTTTAAATTTGGTAGAAAAGAAGGTCACAAGGCAACACCCCTCTCTGGTACCCACATTTTTTTAAAAAAAACAACAAAATTTTAAATTTGATAAAATAATTAAATATACAAAATACTTTCCCGTTAATAGAAGCTCACTCTTTAGGGATAGTTAAAAAATAGAAGACAGCTATATTTGAGAAAATGCTGAGAAAGGCTTATTTTACAAGAAATACAGTATATTTAGTGATTAGCTTCCTTTAGGACGCGCCGTAATCATAAGATTGTAATTGGCCAAAGAATTGACGTAGAGGCAAATTGAAGTGTGGCAAAAATTTGTTTACATTCAAATGTGGATGTTTATTTTTAGCGCATATTGAAAATGACCATGGTTTAGGCGCAATTAGGCGCGAGTTTTCATAATGAAATATTGTAATTCCTCAATTTTGTTAGAATTTAATTAGCACTATTTGCTAGCAATGTTTTAGCCAAACCCGAAATCATAAAATATTTTTTTAGGCGACGACTCGAGCATTTTCCACTATTACACCTGCTGTGGTCAATTGGCACAAGAGTGCTGTTTCCGACTCCAGACGTGGGTAATCATCGTCCTCATTGTCATCGGCATTTCGATTGTTGCCAGCATCGTCGGCAGTATCGTTAAGTGCATTTGCTGCTGCGATCGTTAAACAATTCGGCTCCCACTTATTAATCTTTTCTTTGTAAATACTTTTTTTTTGAAATTTTTAGCAAACGAAATGTGAATGTGTGCTTAACTTCTTGTTTTTGCACTTATTCATGCGCTGTCATTCGCTTTTTTTATTTTCATTGAGTCCAAAATTGGTTTAAATTAGCTTTGTGTGGGAATTCAATGACTGCCTGCAAATTAATTTATAGTCCCAAAAAAGTTTTGTTTTAAAACGATTTGGGCTAAAACTGTTTGAAACGAAAAATAAAAAAAATAGAATAAAATGCAATAAATTTATTTTCGAAACTTTATTTACAGTAAGCAAATACGACTTATTGTTTGTATCATTTACTCACAGTAAGTTAATGTCATTTATCTACAGTAAATTGTTTTCATTACCTACAAAAGGCTGCTTTTTTTCAAATTTAGTTGGTTGATCCTATTTTATCTACAAAAAGTCAATTTCGTTTACTTACATTATATTAATTTCATTAACCTACAGTAAGTCAACGCCATTTACCTACAGTAAGTTAATGTCATATACTTACAGTAAGTTGATGTTGTTTTACCTACGGTCTAAATCATTTTGAACATCTATTAAAGTATAATTTCGAAAAAAATAATTAAATTAAGATTTATTCAAACACATTTTTTATTCTCATACTCAGTTGTTTAATTTTTGCTGATTTTTTGACTTTCTTTAATTTTCTGCTTCAAATTCTTTTAATTAACAAAAAAAAATTTCAAAATTTAGTTTACAGAACTCCAAATTCCTTTTCCGTTCAATGTTTGTTTTTAGCAAATTTTTGTATGCAAAAAATTTTACGAATAATTATAAAAGTGAACTTAAAAGAAAGTGATCATTAAACTCGTTTTGGCTTAGGTCAAGGTTTATGCTTGGGCTTAAGTCTGCGCTTAGATTCAAGCAATGTTCATTAAGCTTAGGTTTAGGCTTAGGCCTTTTAGACTCTAGTTTAATTGGTCAATGTTTCAATTAAAGAACATTTTGCTATTTTTTATAAAAATTTGTGTTGATTTTCACATAATGCACATTATGTTTAAACCTCTCAGTATTTTTTTTAAATTTTAACTGTAAATTTTTTAATAAAATGCTTTTTAAAATATATTGTGATTGTCTTTGCAGAACAAAATATTCTGCATTTAGGCGACGTTTTAAAGACTTAGAAATTTTTGACCCTATAATTTTTGCGCCAATTAAAAATTTATTTTGAAATATTTTTTTCCAAAAATTTGACCTTATCAAATTTGGCTTATGAAGGATGAGAAAATGGAAGTAAGGGCATTTCGATATATATTTTGATATTGACATGCAATCATGATTCTCCTAAAAAAAAACCAACACTTAATCAGAGATTTGATGGGTCAAACGTGTTTAAAAAGTTATCTTTATGATTTGTATTGATTTTTAAGTTTTTAAACTTTACTGCAACCTCTTTTTAAGCGTATATGTCTAAGCCTAACCCCAGCAACTGGTTTAAAACATTATCCTAAATATTGTGAGCTACAAGGCGGTTTACTATTTTTAACATTTAACTATAAAAGAGTCTTAATTTAAAACAAAGATTTTTTAATTGAAATAAAAATTATTTTGGCTAACAGAAGTGCTTGACCTTGGAGCGTTAATTGGCAACTAAAGTAACATACCTGAAATGAGCAATTTTTAGTTTTGGAATTTTGTATTTTTTTCTTGAAGTTTTATTGTCCCAGAGCCCCACAGCTTACAATGTTCACAACAAAAGAGATGCCATTTTTTTAAATTATTTCTGCGACTTGTCATATAAACATTTCCAACAAGACCTAATCATCGGACTCACAACTTGAAGAAAATGCATCAAACACCTACTGTATCTCCTCCGTCGTTAACTTTTAGAAAGAAAAATATTCCCATAATGCTGATACATATTGAAAGTTATATTTGGCAAGTTTCAATCGGATCTGCCAGACGGAACCGACCTATATCAAAGAAAATAGAAAAAAGAATATTTATTTTTATATATTAATAAAGCAACTCCTTAAAACCATATAGAAATCAAAATAAAAATACATTTGGCTTGTAAAATTACATTCAAAATAGTTTTAAGCGTTAAAAATTATAAAACGCTTCCCTTTAGTGCCGGCAATGCCACGACTACATTGAACTTTTTCTGCGTCTCAAAGCGCAAATTTCTCAATTCTTCGTCCATTTTTAAACATCAAAATTTTTTTGCGTTTTATGTCTTCTACTGTAACCCATTTATAGCCGAATTAATCCAAAATTTCGAAAACCAATCTTGTTTTTATAAAATGGCTCAAAAGATGTTTAAGGGTATGGAAATTCCAAAAAATCGAACCAATAATTAATTTTACTGAAAAGTTTATACCAGAGAATTTTTGGTACAGGAAAAAAAATTGTCGAAATTACCTTATTATCCTTGCTTTTCGACATTTCTAACGTGGCAAAAAAAACTGTTAATAGAAAATAATTTTTCACAAAAAAAGCAAAGAGTGTAATAAGGTTATTTTTGGTAAATGCGCATGGAAGTTTTTTAATTGACCAGGCCCCATGAACTTGCTGAAAGTTGTGACAGACATTTCTAACTTATTTTCAAGCCAAAATTTAGGCTTCAATCTACCGTATTTTTATAGGAAATGTTTACTATAATTGTTAATAAACGGACTAAATGTGACTTATAAGAAGTGTTTATTGACTACTGTAGCAAAGAAAATCTTTGCCAAAAGTTAAACTAAAAAAGTGAAATGGCTCCATTTGCTAGATATTGTTTCAAAAATTTCTAGTACTTCGGCCTCGTAAGCAAATGTTGAGCCGTTTGTTTCATTCTATCGTTGACAAACTTTCTTTTTTGCTCCAGCTGTCAATTAACTCTCCAAATGCACTGTCCAAAACTCCACAAAGCGTTAAAATTTGAACGCAACACGCCAAAAAAAAAAGTTCGACGTAACCGCAGCATTAGGTGTACAATTTTTCCAAAATCCCATTTTAGGTCATTTCTCCGTATTGGTATTGTACAAGGAGATCCAAGATTTTGGCCTTTGCCTTTTCTTTTGTGTGCTCCGTCATCTTTTTCATCTTCTTGAGCATAATCCGACAAAAGAGGTCGTCCTCGTCGTCGTCGCACCCATTGTTTAATGATGAACCCGGAAATCGATATTGTTGCTGGTTGTGCATTAAAGACGAGGCGTTGCTAAACAAAATAGCACTCAGAATATTTGTTAGGGTAAGCACGTGCATATTTATTGGGGCACGTTAACTGCTTCCACTTACAATAACGTGAATTAGACAAAAATATTTTTTTAATGTATTTATTGGATTTGACTGTTAAATATGCTATACACTTAAAATTTTGTTTTTCAAATACCATATGTTTCATCGCAAAAGTTTGTACCTACTACTGAAGAGCAGCCTGCAGCCGAGCAGACAAAATCAACACCAGGTTTACAAAGAGCAAAAACTCCCAAAAAAAATCCGTCCATTTTTGCACAATAATTTGTGGGCAAATTGAACAAAAACCAAGCCGAAAAAAAATTGAGTTTTTAGATTAAATCTAATGGGTTACTCTACACATCACAAAATGTGCGCTAATTCTATTATTTTTGCATTTCTAATCATAATGTTCTTTCAAATAAAATGTTTCACTTCAACACTTTATGTACTTATAATCAGCCCCAAGGAAAAATATACTAAGGCAGAAATTAAATCCAACTTTATAAAAAAAAACAACAGAAAACACCATCTTTTTAATTGATTATACCAAGTTCATATCAAATTTTTTTGTGTTTTGCGTGTACAGCGTAAAGAAACGATGCTAAACGCAAAATATCAGCGCTTTTTGCTCGTTTATGTCCCAATCATTAAAATACTCGAACCTGTAATACGACTCCATCGCAATTCGGCGCTTTGCTCCATTCTCCAACATTTTCGAACTGTGACGATCGTTATCGTAATGACAGTTGTCATTGCCCCGCTTTCTGACGTGTAGATAATTGTTTGATTTGCATTGCTCCTTTGTGTGCGCATCGTTTTGATGATAGGCCGGCTCGGAGAAGTGGGCAAAATTGAATGGACGTTCAAAAGTCGTTGTGACCAGAGTGGAAGTCGACGCTAAAATTACCTGATTCATTTGTTTTGTAATTTACCCAAATTAATATTGGATAAGGCGTTAAATTGATAATTGCTTGCAATAAAAAAATGGGGCTTGGGTTTGATGTTTATATTGGGTTTAGACCTGGTTTTTAAAATTGGTTAATGCTGAGACTTGTAACTTAGTTTAAAGGTCGAATTGGAAAGCAATTTTTTTTGGACTAAACACAAAAATAGTAAAAAAATAAAATTCGGGGAAAAATAGTTTGTAAGAGAATTAATAATTATTAAAATATAAATAACCAACTGTAAAGATTTGATAGGTAAATTTTCAATGAAACAAAATCGTTAAGGCTAAATCCTAACGGATAGTTCGACTCAAAGACACGTCATGGAATGATAAAGCAAAAGAGCACATTAAAGCAATAGGTTAAAGAAAACGGATAAGAGTCGTTGGCATTTTTAACAGTTTTCAAGATGACAAAAATAACATTGAAAATTAAAGAGTCCGGCAAGAAGTCGTCAACAAAAATACTCTCAAAAAGCAAAGCTTGCTGCAAAAAAAACCCTCGTAAATAAGCTCAGGAATACTTTTCTTTTTGAACCCAGGAACAAAACCATAAAAGTTCAAAAACAATACCAATGTGTTGGTCCTCGCTAACCGGATCTCGGTTCGACGCCGTCGCGTTTCCATTGCTGACCTTTAAGATAGGCTCATGTTCCGAGTGATTCTCATCGCCGCCCTCGCTGGCGTCGTCGCCCAGAAAAAATGGCCCATTGCCGTTGTTTGAACAATTCACAGCGTTTCGCGCAAAGTCAATAATATAGTTGGTCGCCGAGTCGTTGCCCGTGTGATTGAGCTCATCGATGGCGTTTGCTTGTCTATCCGAATTGAATACGCCCGCTATGCCGGAGACGTTTGACACGTCAAAACTATCGCCAGCCAAATCGTCTTCATTAACTCTAAAATATAAAAAAAAAGAAGAATTGGACGCCGGCTGGTGAACTATTTACCCAGAACGAGCGCGAAAAAACGGTAATACAAAGGACATTTCGTAGAAATGCGGCCAATTATCGGCAGATTCTTTTCATATTTCCGATACTCTTTTTTGAAACGATCCCGCATTGTCTTCCAGCGCGTTCGAACAAACTCTACTAAAACATTATATTTGCATTAAAGAAAAACAAAGCAAAATTGCGGGGCATAACACCTTAAAAATAACAGACCATTGAAAACCAATATATTGAAGTAATGCCTTAAAAAGGGTTCAAGTCTCTAGCTTATGTTGAAAAAAATAAACCGCATAAGGCCCACGCTCAGGCTTAGCCATAAAAATTATCTTAACACTACTCAACGGGCAGTGCAAAAAAAAATGCTTCAAAACAAAATATCTTTAATGATATAAAGTTTTTTTGTGTTGGAGCTCAAAAAAAATAATTGAAAAACTAGGCTTAAAGCGTAGAATTATGCTTAACTTAATGCCAAGGCTAGAAAGTTAGTCTAAACAGCAGTGCAACAATCTTGAAAAGTTAAAAAAAAGTTGTTAGCCAAAGTACTCTGGTTGAAAAATTTTCATGGTTATATGCAATTGAAATTCATTTAATTCGTAAAAGCATATATGGCTGATCCACAAAATTGTGTGTACAACACGGCGCCATAAAAACTTAAATCAGACAAAACGGCGCGTTAATATACTTTAACTGATTTCTTATAATTAAAACCGATATTTTATAAATGAATATTGCTATATTTACCATTTTGTTGCAATAACGCCCGCAATTTCGTTCCACTCCTTGTTCCGCGTCTCATTGCTCTTGTATCCCTCCGAATTTAGGTCATAGAGCGACGGGCGGGTCTTGACCATCTGGATTAGCTGCAGATTGAAAGCCTGCGAGTCTTTCGACACAATTAAATCGCTGTTACCAATATTAATGGAAGAGCTGGCTGGATTGCTGGCTTCGTCAATGCTCTCGCCACTATTGTTCGAATTGGCTTGTATTTCATACTTTATATCTGAAAACGCATTACATTGACACTGACTAGTTTGATGTAAGAATGCTCATTTCAGAGCGCAATTGCCAGGCTAAAGAAAGGCACAAAATTATTAAAAGACAAACTCGGGGCCCATCACATTTTGCATCTGACATTAATTATTTTTTATTAAGCGCAAGTTGGGTTGGGGTGCAAAAAAAGGCAATCCACAAAATTGAGATGACACATTCAGTCCCAGTTCTATGCGATTAGATTTTGCCTAATTTAATAATGCCTTAAAAAATTACATCTATTTTCCATAACAAGGTTGCGTAATGAATCGCGGCATAGAGTCCTAAGTGTTAGAGCAACGGACTAATTAGATATCGTTTCAAAAGTACAAAAATAACAGAATTTAGCTTACTATTAATTTAGAACAAAATTGAAGGAGAAACCTTCAGTGGTGTGTAACAGCTTAAAATCCCCCGCAATTGACAATCTACAGATTTTCTTTTTGCCTGATGTTAGACAAAGAAAAATTGTACACAAAAACAAGAAATCTCTTTACCCGCCTTTGCTTTTAAAAAAAACTGTCATTGCCCCTCAATTAGACAAATCAATAATTTGTTTTGAAAAAAGCAAAAAATGTGGGGTCTCGACTCGCTTTCACGAAATAACCTGCTTGTGCTCAAAGGTCATAAGCACCAAAATTTTCCAAAAAAACAACAACAACAAAAATGAAAAAAAGTGAACAAACCAATGATTTCGTCATTATGGGCACTCCCCGATTCAGACTCTTCGTTTTTGTCGCTGCAATTGCTGTGCACGACCATTCTAAAAAAAATTAATATGCAATTAGGTAAAAGAAACATTTAACAAAATCAACAATACAAATTATGAACAAGAATAAGCAGAAAATTTTTTATGTTATTGGTTAGCTTTCAGCCCCATTATTCCAAAAAAATAGTTGGTAAAGAGTTCAGCAATACTGCTTTTCGTCAACGCTGTTTCAAAAAAACAGCAAAAAAAAAGAAAAATTTAAGATAGCAGACGCCTCCCATTTTGATCTTAGTCACTTTTTACTTTACTATTTTTAGGAAATGGTCCAAAACAAAAGTGACAGAGCCAAAAAACATGGGAGGAGTATAGGCGCCAAATTTTATACTGCATTTTACTTCCATATTTGACAAAGAGGAGCAAAACTTCGGCATAAAACTAAAAAGCCCAAAACCTTCCGCGGCAGACTTAGGCTCATTGCACTTTACAGCGCAGGTTTGGCCAAAAATCTGAAAAGGTGTGTGAATTTATTTTATTTGGACCCATTTGAACGAAAAAAAGATTCTTAGGGAAGGAGACTGAAAACTTTGGGAAATTGACCTCCGTTATGTTATAAGGTGGCCTTGTGCTTACTTAGGCCACATGCTCCCAACAGGAAAACCAACATGTAGAATACGAGACAGTGCAAAGAAATATTTCCAAAATAATTTTAATCGAAATAACAAACACTGAAATTTTGAAAAGCGTCTTTGCGCCGCACACAAAACTGCAATTTTTTGCTGTCCACGGCGGCGGCAATAAAAATTTTTTGCAACGCAAATAGTTGTTCAATATTACACAACAATGTAAAAAAGAAACGCTCTTTTCGTCGGTGACTTAATACAAGGGAAAAAAATTAATAACAGGCGACTCTTCATAAAGAGACCGCAACGGAGAGCGTTTTTTTTATGGCGCCGCGCGCTCCACATTGCTGCTGTCCAACACGTCTGCACGCCCAAACGCCGAGAAAAACTCTTTCTCTAGAGAAAACGCGCTCCTGCTTTCTTTTTGTTTTTTTTTTGCCAAAACAGCTTTTTGTTGTTCATATGTGCGTACACCGCCAGACGTTCACTGCATCGCTCAAGCAGCGCCGGCGTTGTTCACCTTTGCGGCAATGTGTGTGCTGGAGATGCGTATTGCACTTTTTTTTTCTTTTTAACTCGCCAAATTTTTCTCTTCAGTGGTGTATTGCACAATATTTTCGGATTTGATTCGCAGCTGATATTTTTTTTGGCTGTTATAAGAAGAGAAAAAGAGGGAGGGAGACGCTGCGCCACAACTAGCGCCGCTGACAAATTTGCAATTGTTTTGCCCAGTGTTGTTTTTCTTTCAAAAAAGAAAACTTGTTGTTTTTGTCCTTTCTTGTTATTAAGTCCGTTGCGCCAATGTTGTTTGGATGCAATAGGAAAGGGAGTGTTGACTTAACACAGTTATATTTTTTGTATAGAGACAGAAAAAAAAAGTAGAATTGGATGTGTGTCATTAGATTTTACTTTTGCTTATGAATAAAAGGCGAGACAAACGGACATAAATGTCTTCTAAACATTAAAGGTAAATTTTTTCAATTGGCTATCCATAAAATCAATGCCTAGCAAAATTTGTACAGCATTATTAATTTCACAAATACGTTATAAGGCTTATATAGCGTTAAGGTCTTACTTGAACAAAGTCCTATACGACTCCATTTTATTATACTGTACTTCTTTTACTTAACTTCTGAGACTTATTCTTAAGTAGAAAAACTTTAAAAGTCATAAAAACCTGTAAAAATCACGTTTTCTTGTATAGTCTTAATACAAAATACTCACCGATAAAAGCCCTCCTCTTCCTCCTCTGTCGACCTGGAGTCGTCCAATTCTTCATGGCCAAACGAATTAAAGAACTCTTGGTGCAAATCTTCATCATTGCAAGCCCCATCCGCCGATAATCCATTTTTCGTTAGCCTTGCAGAAGTTCGTTTCCTTGTGTACAAAATCATACGTTGAATGGTTTCTTTTCTGGGCATTGCAACAAGATTGCTTTCTCGAAGGACTTCTCGGGCCAATGTTGCAGACGGGGTTGCCAAATTTTCTCTAGCCAAACATTTGGCCTTGTTCATTGTTCTTCTTTTCTATAAAAATTAATTCATTGGTTTTCTTTATTGTTTATGAATCATTATGTTGAATGGAAACTCCTGGTTTGGGCGATTACCTTAGGCTTAAGAGATTACTTTAGCTTTAACAACTTAAGCTTATAAGTGAAACGAAAGAATTTGAGACAAAAATACACAAAATTAAAATGTAAAAATTTGTATAACTGAATAATTACTTTTACAATTTTAGGACGTAAATACCGTAAATGTGCCGTTTTACGTTTAATAAACCGTATTAAGTTTATGTTTAAAAATTAAAAAAAATATTCCGCCATACTATTTTTTTAAATATTTTGCATCTTTTTGTCCGGTGCCTTTGTGTCCGTGCGTCTTTTTGTGTTTACATTTTTATGGAATTCTGCGGAGTGGTAGCGACCACTTATACTTTTCTTAAACATAAAACTGACTCTCAGTTAACTATTCTACTTCTTTCTCCCCCAATGCATCGACTAAATTTCTGCATCGACTAAAAAAAAAATTGTTCTGGCATAACGCTGAATAAAAACTTACTTCAATGTTCAATGCGGAAAATGAATGGTTATGAGGCGATGTTTCGATAGGCTTCACTGTTGGGTCGTTTGTTGCGGATTTTGCTGTCCCTCTACAGGACTTCTTCACACACCTCCAGTGTTGGGTCAAGCCGTCTTTAGTGACTCGACTCTTCCGCATTGGAAAGCCTTTGCACACTGCCAAATATTTGCCTTTAGTCGACTCCATTAACTTCTATGTATTATAAGACATTAGAATTTGCAAAATAAATGCAAAAGAATTTTTTTAGTTAATTATCGATTGCGCAAATGTCTGTTCGCAGAATTGTTGAGAAATTGAAAATGCAGACCAGTTTTATTGGCTGCGCAATTCTCTGTTAACTCATAAGTGAAAGAACAGAAAGAAAAATGTTTTATTTTGTGCGCCCAAAACGTTGAGCGCAAATCTCTATGTGTTTATGTTAACATTTTGCGCTTTATTTTTTCAAATTTTCGGCCTGTTGCGGTGTTATTGAGTTGAGATATTGACTTATCCTAAGTATAAGTCACTTATGGAAACTTGTTGCACTTAGGGTTTTTAAAAATGCTGTGTTCAAAAGTGATGCGAAAAAGGAGGGATATGAAGAAGCAAACATAACGGAAAAACATGTCCTTCAACTTTTCTTATTTGTTTTTGTGGTAAACAAAGGCATAATGACTATCCATAGTTATACAACTAACTAATAAATTCAGCTTTTATGTCATAATTATGATTATACTGACAACAGTTACGTTAACTTATACAGTAAAAAAATGACATTTGAAACACAAATTCAAAATTACAACAAAATGCCAATTATACCGTAATTCACATTGTGCCAAAATTCAAAATTCAAGTCTACAAGTCCACTTTTAAATTTAAAATTACCGTAAAAAGACACAACGCCAAATTGTGCAAAAATTGACGTAAATTTTGCATTATAAGGTTAAGTTCACTTTTTTTGCGGGGCATTATTGCTTTTTATGACTTTCCGTCTGCTTGTCTTTTTGTTACTTCCCGTTTGGTTAGTTTGTGTGCAGCCGTTGTACCATCAATTGTCAATAAAGGCTTTCTTTATTCATTTTTTGTAGGAAACATAAAAACCGGGCTCATTTTACGGCACAGCGAGTGGTTCCACAAAGTCCTTTTTAGCATTGCAAATTTTAATTATAGGATTAAATTCCAAGGAAAAAATAGTAAAAGATGTCCGACTATGCGGCTAAAGAGCACGACGTCGTCGTTGAGTCGTCGTTGATTCCATCAAAAAGTTTTTGTGGCTTGTTATTTGGGTTGATTGTCTCAGTACACTTCATACAAGTTTTTTTCCACTGCCTTTTCATCAGTATTTCCTAAAAAAAATAAGAATTGGGAAACATTAATTAACGACGCTGCATTTATAAATTTGTGGCCGTTTTTTTGCTACTGGTTTTGAATTTTGAAATTTAATACGTAAATAAATTTTGGAATCGCA
The DNA here is from genome assembly GCA_035044305.1 of Drosophila nigritarsus. Taxonomy (NCBI): domain Eukaryota; kingdom Metazoa; phylum Arthropoda; class Insecta; order Diptera; family Drosophilidae; genus Drosophila; species Drosophila nigritarsus. The sequence goes on from JAWNMF010000738.1 coordinate 239,790, forward strand.
CATTTTAAATAAACTGAAGTAATTGCTCGCTACGTCAATACAATCTTCAGAATTGTCTTCAGTCAAAGCTACTTGTGGTTGAGAAGAGGGCAGTAATGGTAGGACATCCGCCGGATAATTACTGTAACCTTCTGATGGCACTTCGGACGCTTCAACTAAAAATATAATTTTTTAATCTTATAAAGTTATTGCACCAATTTCTTAAACAACCATACAACAGGGCTGGTGTGAATTAATTTTTGTGTTGATAAATCCAAAACTAGCAGTAATAATTAATTTACACAAAATATTTCCATAATAATTGTAATTGTTGTCTGAACTCTGTTTTGCAAATTGTGTTGCCATTTAAGGGCTCAAGTTCGAATTAACAATGTTTACATAGTCATTGCGATCGTTGCGCGCCTGACCACGAAAAAAGCCTAGTGTATGTCCAATCTCATGTGCCACAATCCCGAACTGAAAAGTTTCGTCCGAATAAAAATGTATGACGACCAAGTCTGATTACCTGCTCGCAGTCTCGTCCGGCTTAAAAATATTTTTTGTTGTTAAAAATAATTTTCTTTTTAATTAACAAAATTTTCTGTGAATATACGAGCTCACAGAGACCGTTCACAGTAGTCTGATTCAACACGTTAATCTATGACGGCGTTACAGAATAACGCCTTTGAAATCGTAAATAATTATAATATCGTCAATTCAAAATATGTAGTTCTTTATAAAATGACTCAACCATTCTCATGGCTTAACCCCGGCAAAATTGGGCAACGCGGCGTAGAGCCCAAAAAGCCAAACACTGATCACCGCTGATTTAATTTCTTTGTAAATGTTTGTGAAAATCAATTCAAAAAAATGTTTTATCTCACAAAGACATAAAATTTCAAATAAAAAAACTGACAGTTCAAAATATAATAGATAGGTTAAGTGAAACATTGATATTGAAAAAAAACTTTTATGTTGTAGCAAATAAAATTGACCAAAATTATTTTGAAAAAAGAAAACTTCTTAGTGTCTTCAATATTGTAGCTAACGTTCTAAAAATGTGAAATTTTGCATAAGCAATATGAAACGAATCGCTATTATTAAAATAATTTTGAAATTTTTAAACGTTTAATACGACAAAACTTTGCCTCTAAAAAACCATAAAAATTAATATTTTAGCAGAGCTGTGCAAAACTTGTGTAATAGACTAAAATATTGATCATGGAAAAAAAATATGAAAAACATACAATTAAAAAGTCTATTGCTGATCTATTCCATGGTTTTGTAAAAGACACTATGTCTTCTGTTATTATTACTGCAAAAAGTGGCGGCGGAAATAAATTTGGCTAAAACAAAGGTCTAAAAGGCCAGCCAACGCTGAATTTTAGCATAAATTTGAGTGAGACTTCGACTCTATCGAGCGGTCAAAGTTAAAAGATAAAAAGCAAATTTGACACCAAAAAAGTTGGTCAGTTTATGAAGGCAAAAGAAAAAGAAATGAAATTGGTAATACTCGGGATGTAGAAAAGACAACAAAACAACTTCAATTATAAAACAAAAAAAACAAACAAAAATTATGGAGCAAAAATACTGTAAAAAATCGTTTAAACGTGAAAAAGTCGATTATCGACAAATTTATAACACAAAGCAAAAATTTTAAACAAATTTATATTTTCCAATTGGTTCAGTGAAACGGCGACAAGCCACAGATAAATAAATATACACACAACACAAAAAATAATATTCAGTATTTTGTTTAAACAATACAAATAAAAGAAAAAAAGAGACAAAGCGCTTTCTATCCTGTCAAAAATTAGTTCAAACAAATTTGCAATCAAACGGACGCATGCAGTCCTCTATATTCGGGGCTATAAATATTTGATTAAATATTGATTCTAGCTCTGCTAAATTTGCGCCCACAAACTTGCGCTGTGTCCAAAATTAAATACTCAGGCTTAAGTAGTTAAGATGGATTCAATGAGTCGATGGGCGTGACACGCGGCGGAAAATTACTATCATATTTTTTAATTAAACAAAGCTGAATATCTAGTTTTCTGGGTCGCAAAAATAAAATAAAATAACACAATTTAATGAGCAGACAAAGATATTTCGAAAAATGTATGGATAACAGCTAAAAACCACTTAAGTTTGAATCCCAAATTTGCAAACTTGTTAGACAGTAGTTTAAATAAAAAAAGATAAAATTGAGCACAACAATGTTCAAAACTTTGCGCGGTTTACATAAAATCATCTAAAACGCAAACTCAACTTTAAGCCAAAAACTTATTTGGAAAAATCGTTTAAACAAAAGGGCTGGCACAAACTTAAGGCTTATTTACGCATTATCAACAGCGCCGTTTAATCCATTAGACAGACCTCCACAAAATATATTTTTAGGGAACTTTTTTTGCAGGTTGACAAGCTTATACCACTAGCTGAAACATATGAAACTTTTAAATGGCTACACAGAAAGCTTCCAAATAGAAAGGGCTGAAGAGCCTATAAACAATGCAACACCGGATTGAGTTCGTGCCGACTCCTTGCTTGAAAATTATTTTAGCCATTTGTCTGTTCAAAACAAATTATGCTTTTTATCAGTAGTAAGTAAAAGCTCCTTAATCCTTTCAATTGTCAATGTTATTTTCCATATGTTTGGCGTGAAAAAAAATAGTATTTAAAAACGAGAGGGTTACTGGGCCCATCACTGCTTTTTAAAAAAACCAATCGCTTAGGCTTACTCATCTAAAGACAGAATTAATTCCTTCAGTTGAATAGGTTAAAACAGCCAAAGTTAGCTGAACGCAGCTGCAGTCGTCGAAGTCTTTTGAGTCAAATTCTGACTGGAAATTGTTCGCTCTATCTTTTCCTGTCGGTCTTTGAGTTGAGCGCGCACATTGGCCAACTGCTGCAGAATGCGCTGTTGGCGTTCAGAGTTCTTCTTAATGTTGAATGAGCGGTATTGCATTGCCTAAAGCAAAATGAATATAGTATAAAAAAAGTGAAAAGGCGTTTTTCTGTCTTGTAGATTTTTACGCCAGTCCTCGGCGCAATGTCCGTCTGGAAAGTGATCTCCTTATATGATTTTCAAATAATATAACAAAAATTATTTTGTGACATCAGTGCAGTTTTTTTTGAAACAAAAATGGAAATTTTACGAATTTCAAATTGAGTAATTTAGTCTTAAACCTTAAAAACTTGCCTTATAAAGTTTGAAAAAAATGAAAGAATGATTTGCTCTGCAAGTAGATTTTTCGCAAGGCAAAATGTTCGACAAACAAACTTTTTGTTGGGTTTAAAAATCAATAAATCCCCACCATTTTTAAACTCTTTTATGATATATCAATAAATAAAATTCGTCAATCCCAAGACGCAATTTCCGCCTGAAAAATATTCTACTAGACAAAAAATTCTCAGACATCAAAACCCAAGTGTTATAATTACAGGAAGGCCCAATTTCGTGTCCGAATTTTTTTTCAACTGAATTTCATAAATTTTTTTTAACCATTCCCACTAGAATTTTTTTTTTTAATTGACTGTTTAGTGATCGGTTGAAAAATTGTCATTTTTTCAGAAATGAATTATTCCGCTAAACAAAGGTGTTGGTGTGTCGTCTGGTACTGGTTCGGCTACAACTGTACAGCGTCAGTATCGTAGCAAGTTTGGACGAAATGCTCGTACACCTACTGATAAATGCATTCGACAGTGGTTCGAAAAAATTTTCGAGACAGGGAGTGTGAACGAAAAGCCTAAGAGAAAAACGAAATGGGTTCGCACGGAGTTTAAAATTGAAAAAGTTTTGGCCAGCTTTTGTGAAGATTCGCACATCAGTCCGAGATCGCTGGCCAAAAATGATAGGATGCCGTCCCGAACTTCCTAAAGGTAATTTTAGTTTTTCGTTAATATTGACGTTTTGATGTGCCATTCAGGATGCAAAGTTACAAGTTGCAGCATGTTCAAAAATTCAGAGTCTTCGACGACCTGCCGCAAGACATGGTTAACCGCGCCATAGACTCCTATGCGCACCGTCTTAAGCGCTGCATTTAAGTCGACGGAAAAAGTGTGTGAAGTCAATTTTGGAAATTGATGTTGTTTTATTGTTAAATAAAATTTGTTATTGTATTCAGTATTAAACAAAATCTTAATGGTTAAAAAAATTTATGAAATTCGGTTGAAAAATAAAAAAGTTATAGCAAAAACAAATTCGGACACGAAATTGGGCCACACTGTATTTAAAAAAGTAAAAATTTTGCACATAAAAAGGAATGATGCGCACTCTTTTTGGCTGAAAACTGCAGACAAAGAATTCAATTATGAAAAATTTCAAGTTATTTACAAAGCTATTCATCTAAAACAATATGGCAGCCATTCCGAGCAAAAGTTTTTCTAAATTGCTTCGAAACCTTATCAACTTTGTGAAAATCGCTTGCCAAATACCAAAAATTGTTGTTAAAACTAAAGCCATACCCTGCAGTTGAATGGCTTTGGCGTGATGGGCCGACTCTGACTCTCCGTTCCGCCATTTGTGTTTTCTGTGCCAGCGCTGCTGCTGTCCGACAATGAATTCTTGTCTGTTGGAGACGTCTCTCTTTTCCCTTCAACGCTCAGATTCGTCAGCGACTCTTGCAGACGCATCATTGTTGGAGAGCGTAGACTGCGTCTCAGCACACTGGAATTATTGAGATAGTCCTACAACACATTCTACATCAATTGAACAATTAAAAATGAAAACTCTACTTCAACTTGTCTTTTGGAACCACTCTTAGCAAGTTTCATGGCAAAGGGTGTGGCGGGAGGACGTTCGCTGGAGCTCTTTTTACCGGAGAACTCAGCTCTTAGTTCTTCGCATGAGCCGGACGGCGTCCTTAAAAGTGCTTTGAATTGTGGGAACGCCTTGCTTTTTGGCGATATCGTCGGAGCGTTTTCAAACGGCGAGTTGCTGTAAACCGCTTTAAAGTAAGAAGTGGTAATAAAACATAATTTATAAAAACCTTTTGCATTCCCCAGACAACGGACTGTATAAGACGGGCGATGAGCGTGGAGAGTCCGACGCGGTTGCTATGGACGAAGCTCCAGCCGACGAGCCCTTTTGATGACATATAGCTTCAAAGTGGACGTTCTCACCCAGCCCTACACTTTGAGCATCAAAGCTTTGTTGGGACGGCACACTGGGGCAAAGGTCCTGCCGCATTTTGTGACGCGTTTTCACCGGCTCAAACTGAAATAAATTAAATTTCATTTTTTCGAGCCTAATAAACTTGTCAACCATTGATAATTGTTCAAATAAATCATAAATCCTATTGCAAACAAAGTTACATAAATTAAGCTGTTTTTCAATACTTTAAATTCACACAAACAATAAATGGGAGGGATTTTCAGGGTCTGTATAAAATCACCCATTTTCGACTCGCATAAAATTACACGTATTGTGCAATCTGAAAAAAAACCGAAAATAAAAAAGAGTAAACAGAACAAGCTGCAAGCAAATGCCAATAAGAAAAGAAAAAGAACAAAAACGAAAAGAAAAAACTATTTCAAAGACTCAAAACGAAAAAGAAACAATTCTATAAAAAGCAAAAAATAGGACACGTAAGATTATTTTTTGGTAATGATTAAAACGTAATACGTCTTGCAAAAAAAAAACATAAAATTGCGAATAAAAAGTTCAAAAAAGTGTTTTGCAAAGAAAAAAACTTTTCAATAAATAATTTTATTTCAGTAAAAATTTTAAACTTTAAAAGTTTTTGTTAAAAAAATTTAATCAGTTTTAATGCGTTCAGATTAACCCTTTTTATCACCTTCTACATCAACTCATATGCCATATTGTAAAAACTTGTAATCTGTCGATTTAATGTTTTTACGTAGACTCAAACGCTGGTTTGGGGCAGTGTTGTAATATGAATGACATTTAATGTTCATTGGAAAGAGCATTTTTTGGATTGGTATTGTTCAGTCTCACACGTTTGTTCAATTTTATGCTTATGGTATTCACTTTAATAGGAAAAAAAAACTTGCTCACATTAAAAAAAAACCCTACAGATTCTTAAGAGGAGGTAGATTATTTATCCCTGACCGTATAACAAAGCTGAGCGCGATTGGAGGGGAAGTTAATTATATCGGACATGAGAGTGGGAGCTTTTTGATATTCCACAGGTAGGACGTTGTGGTCAGACCAATCTGAGCCAAAATTGTTGTGGTTGAGTGAATTTGCACTTCATTAAAATTCTAATTTGTCCTAACGCGATTCGCATGAAATTGCGTATTTATTTAGCTGCAACTCAAATATTTTCGGGATTGTTTTGGTGATGATTAAGTGTTTTTGATTGTTGTTGTACAACAGTTTGCTCTCCGTCGTAACTATGTTATTTATTCGGTTTTATTAACTGTAATATATAGATTTGTGCTGCTTATTGAGGTGTGTCAATATCACTCAATAAAATACTACAGCTTTGTTAGTTCGCTCACCACAAACATAACAAAAACCAAAAAAAGACAATGATATTGGCTTGAAATCTGTGTTTCAGCAAATAATCACCTCAATAGACAAAAATCAGTTTGAAAATGTTAAATAGATCGCATTATTTAAAAAAAAAATAAAGCTACACTTATAAGAAAGGCGGCCAAAAAAATGAATTACAATCAATGACTCGTTAAAATATTCTTTTTTCTTTGATACTTTTCTTAGAAGATAACAACAAACAACATTAGTTTGCTGCAGGTGACTCCATTTTTACAATTAAAAAAAAATCATTTTAATTACAAAAATAAAAAAAACAAAAAGAGGAAAAAAGCAAAGAATGCATTAAAAGAAAAACAAAATTCCAAAATGCCAAAAAAAAGTACAAATACAAAAAAATAATGAAAAAAATGACTGAATGTAGTAGAGACGTCAAAAAGATCATTAAAGTACAAATCGTAGAAATCCAATAAGCAAAAATGGGACAAAAAAATGTTAAACGCTAAAAATTTTTTATTTTCGAATTAACAAAATGTTCTTCTTCTAAAATCCTTTCTTAATGCTAACATTAAATATCGGAATGACTTTGAAAATTTATGTAAATCGCTGCAAGACCGTACTACTCTATACGCCACAATTAAATTTAACGGTTTTTTGCGTCCAAACTTTTTCCAGAAAAAAATTGCGTCCATTTTTATTTGTTGTAAAAAATTCTTTGTGTTTAATTTACTTAATCTTAAAAACACAATATTGGCGTTTAAAATTTGGACGCAAAGGCGCGAAAAAATTTAGGTGTAACCGTTCCAGTTCAAACCCAAAACCAATTTTTAAGTTTAGTGTATATTTTTAATACATAACTTTCAGGAACGATTATATGTCACTAAATGATCCGAGCCCAAACTATCTGCGATATTAAAAATTTAAGGATCAATCTAATGATACATTAACCCTAATCAGTTGTCTAAGCTATTTTTATGGTTTGTTGGCCAACAATAGATAAGAAAAATTACGATAACAAGGGTTAATAAACCATTGTCTATTACTAATCAACGCTGTTCACTGTCTAATTGCATGCGTTCAAAATAGTTATAAATAAGAGATTGTCTATTTTAATGCTTAAAAAATTTTGGTTTAAAAAGTCGTGAAATTTGTAATCGTAAAAAAAATTAAACTCAAACATTTTCATTCAAATTATCAATTTGAAAAAAATCCTAAAATTGAATTCTAAGCACCTTAACATATGTCCCAAAAGCCGTCCTAAAAGCTTAAAACACTAACATTTCATCAATTATAATAATGGAAGCCATAAACATAAAAAATGAATTTTCAATTTTTTTAAATACATTAATAAATCGATTTTTGTTCAAAATAATTAATTGAAAAATCAAATTTTTTGTTTAAAATTAAAACATAAGCAAGTTGTTAAAAGAATGTTTGCTCAATATGGCAAAACGCTAAGCCTCGCACTATGATAAAACATTTATACAACCTAGAAGCAATAAAATTAATTGTTCATATATTGACAATAGCCCCAGTAGAAAATGATCATAAAACACTAAAAGCCATCAATTAAAAAATAATAATTTGCATTTGCAATCATTTTTATAGCATATAATGAAGAAGAAAGACGCCGGCCAATTCAACAATACATACGTGTACATGTACCGCTAGCAAACAGAAAATAAGAAAAACATTCATAAAAGCGCCAAAAAGAAAAATCAATTAGAAATGTAATCAAAGCTGAAAAGTCGCAAATATTAAATCTGGTTAGCACATCGACAAGCATTGATATGCGCCTATGCAAAAAATAGACTTAATATGACAAAATGCGGCGGCGGAGTGAGTGTCTCCAAAACAGTTCAGCGACATTTTGTAAAAAGGCAAAAAAGAAAGAAAAATGTTTTGACAATGCACAAAAAAGAAAGAAAAAGAAAGAGGCAGGCAAAGAGAAAGAAAAAGACGAATGTTTTTTTATAATACGCCAAGACAAGTGCATTTTAAAACTGATATTTCAAAAAAAATAATAATGCATTAACGAAGACAAATCGAAAATCAAATTTTAATATTATTAAAAAATATAATAGCATAAACATATAGCAGAAACGGATTCCACACCGTTGGACTGGCGGTCAAATAGCGGAACGTTAAAGATTAAACAACACTGCTTGAAAGCATTTATAAAAAAGTTTTAAATTTGCAGAATTGGCATTCGAAAAACGTGGAGGAACAAATTAAAAGTATGAATTAATTGTCATAAAAACTAAAAAATACCAAATACAAGTTTTCAATCAGTTAACAACGCTGTTATTTAACATCTACACAAACCAAACAAGTAATTTCAACGGAGAATGGTTTATATCCCTACTATAATATGCCTGTTTTTCTGATGTACAAAGTATTAATGAACATTTTTTATAAAAAAAACCTTCGAATATTAAAAATTGTCTAATCCCGCAAGTCAAATTGCGGCACCCAGTAATTTCCAATTTTTCGCAAAATTCAAAAAATTTTTGAATATTCAATAAACTTTTAAATTTGATCTGCGATTTCCGGCATACATCGTTTTCTGCAAGTTATTGGAAAATAAAATATATTGTCGTTGTACTTCAGGTAAACGCGGGTAAAGCAAATAAGCCACAAATTTAATAATCTTATAAAATAATAAGAAAAAACTAACCAATCCAAGTTTGACTTCCTTTGACTTGCCATTCCTTTCCTAAAACCAATAAAATTATCAAAACAAAAACTTAAATCAATAAGAAATTTAACATTCTCATCCGTTGGAAGTCCAGCTAGATAGCGCATCGTCTCGTTGTGGGACAAAACCGACGCGCCATTTAAATGGGCGTTCCGGCTAGACATACGAATGATTGGCGAAAACGTCGAGATCAGTGACTCGTAGTGATTTAAGCCAAACGCCAAAGAGGTTAGCCGCTGATCGAAATTGAATTGAACATCGTTTGACTGATTGTCGGTGTCCACTCGAAGGTTTTTATCATCGTTTGCCATATACGCCAAGCCAACCTTGCCTATAAACATGGAAACGTTGTGCTTTAAAAACAGTAAAATCAAAAGTACCTTCACAAAACTCTTAAAAACAAAACTTGCCCGTGCTCAAGAGGAAAGTTTAATAGCTGCAATTAACTTTCAAAAAGAAAGGACGTTTAAATTTTGTTTTAAAATTTTTTTATAACACTAACAAAACCTTTGAGGACTTCTATTTGCAGGCTAAATTTCAGAACAAAAAAATAGTAATTTTAACAAATTTTAGAAAATGCAAAGGAAATTCATACAAACGCCTAAAACTTTTTGCAATTGTCAAAACATCTATGCAGTTGATTTAACTCACAGGCGATTTAACTCATATTTTAATGATAAATATACAAAAAGATAAAAATATTAATAAAAACAAAAACGAACGGAAATATGATTCAGAAATATTATATTTGCAGCAAGGTCAAAAAAAGTCGTACAACAATTCTACAGTAACTCATTCCAAAAGACCTATTAGGTACCGTATACACATTTTATCAAAATATTATTACCGCTGGATACGGCAAAAGTTTATATTAGTATCTAAGTCATTTATAGAACTCCAAGTGGTAATATGCATATAAAGTAAAGCAATAACCATTTCGACTGTGCGGTGAATCCCTTTTCTCAGAATTAACATTGGTCATTGGTGCGCGAATATTTTTGGGCATTGGTGGCGGGACAGGAGGCAACTTTTTGAGCGACTTGTGCGGTGAACCAATTTTGGAAGGAGAACTATCAACGTCGATACTTAACACATGCGGCATGGCATCGACAGCAAATGTTGATTCGTCCACAATGACTGTGCCCAAAGAGTCAACGGAATTTGAGGCAGTCGCAGGAATCGACCTGCCTATTCTTGGCGGTGTGGATGACAAGCCGTATGGAGTGTGTTGACTTGACAGAGCGTCTCCAGTCGGCTTATTCAACACATTATTCCTAAAACAAATTGGGTTAATTCGACAAGTTTGTGCAAGCAGCCTAATAAAACCATAGTAATTCAATAAAAAACCACACAAACAGTAGTGCTTGAGAAGTTTAGGCCACATCAGGCCAAAATTTTATATACGCTACACCAGGCCAACATTTTTAAAATGTTAACAAACATAATGCCAAAATTTTATTTTTTTGCATTACATTAAATTAATACGGTTTTTTTCTTTTATCGTTTGCTTTTACGGTAACTGTTTTTCAATTTCATTTTTTTTTCACTTTTTTGGACTCTTTTTTTTATTACAATTAAAAGATGTCATTACTCAATTGTACAATGCAATTTCGAACCTTAAATTAAAAAAAAATATTCAGCCCTATAAATTTTTGTCTTCAACAAAAGTCAAATCCAAACTAATATCTATAAGTACCACATTCATAAAATTTTTAAACTTTAAAATATAAACTTTTTGGGCACAAAATTCACATCAATTTGTACTCGTCTTCTTGTGCCTCCAACTTAAATAGGATTTAGAACAAAAAATTAAAATAATCAGGCAACTTAAAACCACGCAATTCATTTATTATCAGATTTTCAAAAGTAAATGTAGAAATGTAAAATTTGAAAAAATACCGTAAGTGAAAAACAAGCGTAATATATGTAATGCAATGCAAATTTGTCGTTATGTTTGAATGTATAAATTATAGGTAAAAAAGGGTTACGTAAATATCAGCGAATAGGACTCATCAAAAAAGTACACTAAGCAGTCATTTTGTTGCTGAGATGTTCAAATTTAGTCTTTTGTATTAAGATATTTCAAGCTTATAAAAAATATTAAGTTATACCATAACTTAGTTTTTTTTAATGAATCTTGTCCCAAACAAATACTTCTCACAGAAAATTGAGCCCACCTATAGGTCAGAACAACAGAGAGATAACTTTTAGGATTTATCAAAAAAGTAGCTCAGGCAGCTAGTCGTTTTTGGCATGGAAAAGCTCAAATTAAGTCTTTTGCAACAAAAAATGACTAGCAAAAAATGCGCTGTAAAAAAGAAATACCTAGCTTATCAAAAAATGCATTGCTTGCGGAGCCATCGCTAAATCCCAGTATAAAATAAAAGAGAAATTTATTGTAAAAGAGTGAGAGTAAAACCCAGAGCAAAATGGTGGTTTAGCGTGCTTTGTAGCCACACTAGACTACCTGGCCAACTCCTTTAAATTAAAAAATTTTTGATGATATTTACAATGAAAAATACATTATCTTTCTATTCGGCTACTCAGCTCCTTTCATAAAAATTAAGCATAGTTTGATTACAGAAGCCCCCCCCCCCCTGAATAGTCCATACGTCAAAGAAAAGTTTAAATATAAAATTTTTGCACTTTTCAAAATAACAAAAAAATCGGAAAAAATTGTAACACAAAAATATGCAAATCTTTTGAAAAAAATTAATCTCAACCTCAATAAATTTGCATTGGTTCGCAGCAGCCGCCTCGATTCGGCGCTATTCGACAGGGAAGAACGCGGAGAGAAACTACTGGGTCGCTGGCTATTATCCAACGATCGATTCAATAGAGGAGGCTTTGAGGTAGAAGGCAGAGGTGAGAATTTGTCATTTTTATTTTTTTGATCTAAACGCTCGCTGCTGCCTGATCGTCGTTTGTTGTACAACGAGGCGGCGAAAATTGGAGAGCCGGACACGCGCATTGATCCCCGTCCAAAAGCGTTGCGTGTCAACGGCGTTTTGTCACAAGCTGAATATTGTAAATTAGTTTGAGTAAATTCTTTGAAATAATAAAGTGAGATGTACACAACAAGGCAAAAATTTAGTAATAGTGAAGTATTCTCAAGCATTAAACTATAATAATGAAATAAGTAATAAGCAAACATGTTTAATGACTTATATTACTTTCTCTAACGCAAAACAAAAAAAATAACAATGGCAATTGAGAGGGAATGAAAATAAGCATTACTTATTATAGTTTTCAATGATTTTATTAAAACGGCTTTATTAAAATATGTGTGTAATCAGATTTTGAAAATAATTTCACAGCAAAAAAGTTTCCGCGAGGGATAGTCCAGCCAAAAAATTCGGACACAAATTGGCTTCCAACAAGTCATTAGTAATAAACTCAAATCTACATTATAATGAATACAAAAATATAGTAAAATACACTGCGGGATAAAATAATAGGAACACCCTTAAATCCAAGTGTTCTATTATTGAGGTTTTTAAAACAAACCATTATTTTTATTGTATTTAGCGCCTTAAAAAACTTAGGTATTCAAAAACTTTAAAAAATTCACCAACCTTTAACTTTGGTAATAACAAAAAACGGTTTTTTGACCGTGCCAAAAAAATAGAAATACTTAATATTTCAACGCTGTATTTTCTTTCTTTACTCCCCTAATCTTTAGAAAAATGCACAATTACAAAAAGAAAATATTTGCGCGGTAATCAACAGTAATTAATAACGGAAATATATATATGAGAGAGTTGATGACATTTTTTAAGCAAAAAACAGACCACGCTTAATTTGAATTTTCTAAGAAATTTTAGCAATTTGAATTGAAGAGTTAATTAATAGCAGTTAACCACGCCAAACGAATTAAGATAACTTTAAAATAGTTGGATTTGAACCAAATAAAACCCCTTTAAACTTTTATACCAACAAATAGATAAAATAAAAATTTTATGAGCCAAACTTTAATTTGGTATTTAATACTATGAATGAGTGTTTTACTAATTTCACAGCAAAAAAATACAACACTTCTTTTTCAAGACTACAAAAATTATTTAATAATCCGAACTAAAAAACGAATAACACACTTTTATTTAAAATAAAGATTTACGTGTTAATAATTAATCTTTAAGATCAATTAAATTCGGTGGAAATTAGTGTAGAGAAATTTAGAGAAGAAAACGCATTAAATTTTTAAGCCAAAACCAAAAAAAATTGCAAAAACATAAAAGCAACAAACCAGTTGATTTGCTGTGTGGTTTTCCGGCAGAAACCGGAATTTGAGTCGGTCGTTTCGCCGACTCGCCGCTGTTCGCGACCATCGACGGCGCTGTATTGGTTTTTACGCCTATTCGCGCCGAAGAATTGAGCGTCGCCGAGTCTATATCGTTTACGGAGCCATTGGCTGCAGAATGAGAATAATTCAAATTTTCAAAATCGATGCGTTTTTGGCGCTCAAGCGCTCCAACCTGAAAAAACATAAACGTGCATAAAGGCTGCAGTTGGTTGTTGTTACTAGAATTCAGCGTACTTTATTTACGGTATACAGAATTTTTAGTGTCAAAAGCATTTAATATTTTTTAGAAAATTAAACTTTGAATTTCATGCAGAAAAAAGTTGTCTTAAAAAATATTGCGACTAAAATAAATGCGCAATTACTCAGAAAGTTGAAGTTTATTCCAATAATTTCGCACAAAAAATGTTAATATAAAAACTCGAAAAAAAATTTAACAATTTTATTTTTGACTAAGACTTAATTAGATGGCTTTTCATATAAACCGCCAATGAGGCAAACAGCATGTTAAATACAATCAAAACTAAACCTCTTTTAAAACTCTCTTGGTGAGCTCCGTGTCGTTGGTTCCCAGAATTTTAAAAATTGTTTCGTCCGTTGTGTCCGCATTAAAGAGAATGTGTTTGAAAAGTTTTGCTTTTCGCAGAGCCTCAGATTCAATTTTGGCTTTTTCGATGGACTCCAAATACGATTTTTCCCTGGCGTCAATCGACTAAATTTTTCAGTTAATTTAAGCTATAACATATCCATAAATAGTTTAATGAATTTAAACAAAAATTATAATTTTTAATACTACTGTAAATTTCATTAAACAATCATAAAATCACTACTACAGAACTTTAACAATACCATATAAATACCCAGACACCTTTGCATTTGAATTAGAACAGCTTTAGCTTAGATAACCTAATAAAAAAGTTGATACCGAAAAGCTTGTCATACCCAAAAACTGAAACTGCACTACTATAGTTTGCTACTGTACTATTTTTAAAATAAGTGATGTATGAATTTACTGTAGCATATGAGTTATATAATAAACACCAAAATAAAACTCGTATTCTTTTTACAGACATTATAGTACCTAACCCCATAAATCCTGTAAAATGAAAAATGATTCACCCAAACACTGAGAAAGCAAGATATCTCAAGTCCAAAGAATACTTTTTTCTCCCAAAGTCATACAAAAAGCCAAAAATTCAATCCAAAAACAAACAAAAATTTGACTCTAGCAGATAAAATAAACATTAGAAAATTAATAACTTCTGTCAACCAATTTCGGGGTATATCAATTTTCCAAAAACTAAAAAAATAACATCACACAAAAAAAACAACCTCTTGTCTTATTTTCATCTTTTTCATTTCCTCCTCCGTCTCGGCATTGTGCCGTCTCTCTTGCTCCTCGCGGATTTCCTTAACCCGCTGCAATTCTATGCGCTCTTTCTCCGCAAAAACCTCATCAAATCTCTCGCGCTCGGCCAATTGCTCGTCGACGGCTAACTGGAAAAAAACAGACATTTAAATGAATTTCCAATATTAAAAAAAATCTAATAAAAAATTCATGGAAAAAGCTTTTTTAATCAAAAAAAATTTTTTTAAATTTGATACTTCTCTTCGCTTAGCGCGTCTCGTTTTCTCTTTCTCATTAAGCAAACCATCTTCTTGCGTGCTGACGTTTGACTCTTCGCGCCGTATTTGCTTCAAAAAATCGTCATTTATCGAAAATTCGCTTCCACCAGAGCTTTCTGACTGGAATTGAGATGGGAAAGGCATGGAATGTCCATTATAAGCCTAAACACGATAAAAAATGAACTTATCTAATTGATTTCTCTTTCTAAATATAAATCAAAAAAATAACTACATCATCAACAAAAGGTTTAATGGCCGTTTAACAAAACTTTTATTCATTTTGAGCATTTAATTAGGTCCCAACAGATTTTCGGGAACAAAAAAAGTTATTTTTTTTACTTATTTTTTACTTATTTTAAAACCACAAATAACAAATTCGGAGCCCATTACCATGATTTAAACCTTGAGCTTACAAAAAATGATCAACGCAGTAGGATATTCAATATTATATATTGAATTATATTTATATGAAAACAATTAAAATAAGTCTACGTCTACAGGATATGATGATGTAGCCACTTGGCCAGAACGCAATCAATAATTAGCAAAAACATCCTCAATGATTTCAGTTTTTTTTAAGTCAGAAAGTGTTGGAAAAAAATGAAATAACAAAAAAATTTGGCAGAAAATCCGCAACCAAATGATTAAGGTCGAAATTAGACTAGTCCGCACAAATTTGCGCCGGCAGTCTCCCTCCTTTAGTGCACAAAGCACTAATAAAAACAAAATACCATTGCAAGGAGTGGCATGCCCATCATAGCCGTCGCGTCCAAAGTATGAAATTGTTGATGATACCGCCAGAGGGTTGGATCAGGTGGTGGGGCAGTGCCGGCACTCGGCAGTTCATACTGCGCATAACTCTGCGGTAAATAACAGTTGGGATGCACAGTCCCTTTCTCGGAGTTCATTGGCACTGATGGCACAAAGCCGCCGACGGCAGGATTGTAGACAGCCGGGTAGAGTAGATGATTTGGCGACGGTAGTTGAGATACAACGCTGGGGTAGAAAGGCGACGGCGCAACTGTAGTAGGCACAGGCATTGGCGTTGGAATCATTACGCAATCATCAGTCCCGCTGTATAAAGTCTAAAATTTAAGTAAAAAAAAATATTGTTTTACATTTTTTAGTGATATATTTTAAAATATGAAAGGAAGCTAGTTGTTCTAATTAATAGTCTGTTCATTTCGTTATTTTATATATTTCAAAATTTTTATTGAATTCACAAGTCCTGCAACGATTGTTTGCAGTTGAAAATATGAAAAGTTATATGAAAAAAATATAAAAAAAAGAAATTTTATAGAAATTTTTACACAAATTTCAATTTTTTGCTTGAAAAAAGCTATTCAGCCGAGCCATCGCTCATTGTTCTTATTCCAAAAAAAAAATCTGAACACACTATATCGAAGCATAAAGCATTAAACGCTCAGCAAAAACCTAACAAATTCTGACACTTCCGCTAGCCTAAGCCCAATCTGAGCCTAAAAATTAAAAATACATGCAAAAACCATGTTAGGGATGGAATGTGTAGGAATTGTATTTGAAACGATTTGTTGAGAAGACAAAGGCGTTGGAATGGCTGAAGGCATATAAACGCGCGGACAGACAGGACCCACATTCTGTTTAACCAGAAAAGATTTTTCGGAGCCGGACTCGCACGTTGTAGGTGGACGTGAGGCGGAAGATTCACAAGAGTTCGCAGATCCACCGACCGGCGTTCCTGACTTTGAGCGACATGAAGTGCGTGCTGCCGACGTCCCGAATGGAAACCAAGACTTCGACTCGGCTGAAAATATTAAAAACTACAACCAAAAAATAAAAAAATCTCACTTTCCCTTCTTATTAGCATTAAGACTTCTAGAAAGCAGTAGATAAAGGTTAGTGCGGAGTTTCTGTTCAAGACAAAGAAAAACAAATCTGTCCGAAATGTCTTTGGAACATTTTTTTATGGCCAAACCGCTATCACAAAGCAAAAATTAAACTTACGGTGAAAAGACCTAAGTTCATAAACAAAAGGCCATCCATTCCTCATGCTAATTAGCAAAAAATTACATCTAGTAAGTCCAAGTCTTCACAAAACAAGGAAAAAAAGTAAAGTAAAGCTTAGGCTGGCCTCGAGATATATATAAAAAAATCAAACAAAAAAAATATTGTTTTACATTTCTCCTTCCGCCACTGTTCCTGCTTCTTCTTTGTCAACGAACCGTCTCGGTTGTGGAATCCGTGTTCGCCGGGCAAAGTAGAATCAACGACCATTTATTGTTAATATCAATTACAGAAATACTTCTTTAGTAGCAATCAAACGCATTAGCGCCGTATAACAGTCTAAAAAAAAGGATAATTTTAGTTAATGTGCAAAGCGAAAATTGACACTCAAAAAATGAGTCAAAAAAAACGTGGAATTTTTAAAAAATATTTTGGCGCTTTTACTGTGTGGCATAATATGTAAAAAATTTTAAAGCCGTAGACAATGGTTTTTTTCTAATTTAAAAAATGGATAGGTTTGGGGATGGCCCCCTTTTTCAAGCAAAAAAAAAGAAGCTGTAAACAGGCCTACGTGTTGGAAAAATTTTTTTTCGTTATAAGAACAATTTTTTTTTCTCTGACTGGAAAGCTTTCTTAGACAAAAAATTTGAAAGTTATCCAAAAAATTGCAAATTTTTAACAGCAAACAATCGTTGCGCTACGTAAGATGTCATAAGAAAACGAATAAGGAAAAACAAAATGAACAGGGTGTAATGACTGCTATCCAGACTGGGAAGCGTTTTCAAAAAAAAAATTTTAAGTTTGCTCAAAAAACGTTATAAAAGTTGAACTCTGAAAGTTTATGCAAGATGATATGACACACGTATATCTCAATTTTGGCGCTTAAGTCTCAAAAGTCGTGCACTCAAGTGTCTATGCACGGATCAGCTGGTCTCATCAAATCAAAAAGAATAAAGGTAGTCTGAATAAAATTTTGACAAATTGGGGTAAATGAATTGAGAATAAACCTCGTAAAAATATTTTGTTTTCGTTTCAATAAAGAAAAAAAAAGGCCAAAAGCAAAAAAATTGAACAGTCAAAATTTGATTAAAAAATGTTAAAAATAAAAAAACGTTCAAATAACATGAATTAGGGAAATAAAAGAAATCGAAATTGTTTTTCAAATTTTCAAAAGTATATTTTCCATATATAACGACGAACACTTCTTTTTCTACAAAAGTTCCACAAAGAACTACATTTTAGAAACACTAGAGATATAGTCCTTATTTTTGCTATCTTTCTTTATTAGTTGAAAATAAATTTTGATTTATGTTTTACAACGATTTATTTTTCAACAATTTTTTCGACAGTTTTGTTAAAATTTTACAAAAAAAATGCACAAAACGCCACAAAGTCGAAATTTTTTCAATTTTGTAAAGAAAATTTAAATATTTTTCTACGTCCAATTTTCGTGACAAGATTTTGCCACTTTTACTATTAAAGAAAAATAGCAAGAAGTAAGAACTATACCTACCCTTCATAAAAACTGTAAAAAGTATAAACTGTTTAAGTAACAGTATAAAGATGGGCGTTCACATAATCGCCATTTTGTATTAAATTTAGAATTTGACTATTGTTATGGTATATATACTGTATTTAAGCCCGGTATCAAACAATAGCAAAGCCTTGATCATTAGTGCCGTTTTACAGCATTGACTTGAAATACAAAAAGACGTGGACGAAATGAACTGATTTTGCGGAAAATTATAAACGGATTGCTAAGCACCAAACAATTTACATTAATTAAAAAGGCGCCGTCACAAATGCGACGTTTATTGCGACGGTAGCCTGATTTACTGATATACCGTAATTTTTTTGAAACATTTTTTTATTGAAACATGTTTTTTCTAACATTTATGATAATTTTCCTGCTCTCACTACAAAAAATAATTACAGCAATATAAATACATATATTTGCAAAAAATAATATTCAAACTTTTTTTTGCGTTTTGCAATAATAAAAAAAATCAAAGTTTGAACTCAAAATTTTTTTTTTTGATTGTAAGTACATCAGGCTTAACAAAGTTTTTACGCTAAAAATAGACGCAAAACATAAAACTTTAAACGTAAAAAAAAAAAAAAGTTTGACGTAACTTTAGCATAATTAAAAAGGTGGGTGCCAAAATAGAGGATAGGTGAAAAACGGCAGGAAAACACCATTTCCAACCAACATTTATTGATTTTTTTTTTCATTTTTTAATGCCCAAATTGTCAGAGATTGCAAAAAAATAAAAGAGGGAGAAAAACTGTACGTACAGAAAAATAATTACCGAACAAAGCGCAATAAGACATCTGCATTCGTTGTTTAAAAGAGAAAATGTTCCTTCTTTCCCTCCTTCCTCCACTGTTTTGTTCTTTTTGTAAAACTGATAAAAAAAAAAAGCAATTTTTTTTGTCTGTCCAAAACGTATTGACTTTTCACCGCATTTTTCCCTACCAAAAATTTGGTCGTTCTCTTCCATTTACCCCCTTCTATTGTTATGCTAAGTTTACTTCAAAACAGCTTTCAAATTATTTTTTTTTCGATGTGTTTGTCCATTAAGGATTGGCATTGGAAATAAGCTGTTCAATTTTTTTTCGCATGAAATTTGCTTTTACAACTTGAAATCTTGAAAATAATTAAAAATCATCTGTTAATTAGCGGCCTTGTTAATGGAAAGATGATTTCAAATAAAAAGCACTCAAATTGAATGAAAAGTTTTTCAAAAAAAACTAAAATTATCAGTCATAGTTTGGAGTTGCTATCTAGCTCAAAGTAGCCTAACCGATTTGATAACATGCACGCAATCTCGAAATTTCAATAGCCATCAAAAAGAAGTCTTAGGACAGTATCTTGAAATAAAACTATTTTAAGTAGACAAAACCCACGTCTACAGTGAAAAAGGGTACAATTCTTCAAAAGACAAATTAATTTTAGAAAAACACCGATAAGCAAAGGTCAAAGCGTGACCGAAAGTTTAAGCATTGGTCTGAGCTTAAACAAAAGCCTTAGTTTTAGTTAAAGCTTAAAATTAAGTTTAAACTTAAGCTTAACCTCTGAGCCTATGGTCTGCCTAAGCCTAAGCTCGGAATTAAAACCTAAATCTAAGCGCTTAAGTCGACATTGTCAACACCCTAAACTTTTAAACCGTAAATTTCTTAACAATAAAATTGAACACGACGTTTACCTAGCCTTAACCATTGCTCCAAGAAAAGAGCTAAAAATATCGTTTACTATTCTTAAATGTCAAATTTTTTTGGAAGTCCCCACATCTTTGAAAGCGTTTGATTAATAACTTTTAAAATTTGTGACGATTAGAAGAAGAGATGAAATAAGTGAAATACCAAACAGAAACATATTTTCATACCTAAAATTGGCAATGAAATAAAATCATTAAACTCTTTGTACGGCAATTAAAAAAATATACCAAAAATTAAAAAATTGTCAAACAAAGTTTACCCAAAAAACAACCGGCTAGACATTATCAGTAATTAATTACAAAGATGTTTATTTTTTTCCAAAAAAAATACTGTTAAAAACCATTTAAAAAGAAACATAAACACAATGCCAAACAAAATATTTTAAACGAAACACCACAATTAATAATTAATAAAATTTTGAACAAGACGAACTTAAAACTGTATGAAACAACCGTCAAAATTTCCTATTCGAAATTAAGTAAGCGCCAACGCGCGAAAGGCGTTGGCGTTTATTTCAAAGCATTGATTTACTTACTCTAAAAACTAAGCTAGAATTGAGTATACAACAAAGAAATTTTTTCCAGCGTTTATAACTAACCGGGGGATTATTGTTCTTTTATGGCTTAAGCTTAAAGCTTAAGGCTTGTGGGTTGTTCTTGTGGGTTGACATAAATCCAAACATTCATAGTTGCCACGAGTTAAAGAATCGATTGATATCCAAAGAACTTTTTTGGGGGGCTCTTAATCAAGTGATAATCTAACAGAAAACAAAACGCAAAATAAATCGATTTCAAAAGTTGATAATAACCCTGCTGAAAACGAATTTTTTTGGCATTTTAACAAAAAAAATTTTTTTTGTTAAACGAAAATTTTACGCCAAAGCAAAATAACATAAAAAAAAGTTTTTGTAAATAAAATTATTTCTATTCATTCGTATTTATGTTAATGTTTTTGTGTTATATTGAATTGTGCAAACAAAATAAGAAAGCGTTTTTAGAATATCAAAAGGAAAAATTTCAATTTTCTGAGTGTTTACACCAAAAAAATTTTAAAAAGATAAAACAGATTGAATTGAAAATACATTGTCAAAATTGAATTTACATTGTCAAAAAAGACTTTTATTTTTTTTTAATTTTTGAGATTTTAGTGTGCATTTACATAGCGCGCTGGCCGTCAACAAAAAGTCATTTTCATAAGACAGAGGAACGCTAATTGTTTTGAAAAATCTAATCTCTTACGTCAGCTGAACCTGAATTTAATTAGAGAACTTAAAATAACAAATTACACAAAGGTTAATTAAAAGCTAAAGCAAACAAATGGGATTTTTCCAGACTGACGCACTTCTGATGAGTCGGTTATCTTAAAAGTACACTGTGCTGTATGAAAAACTGTAATGACTGAAGCAATTCTCTAACTGAAGAATCCCCTATAAGAAGGTCTGTGAAACATAAATACTTTTCCTGCTTAAGGCACCGTTCTAACATTTTAGTATCATCACTCTCCAAAAAGAGATCTTAAAAAAATGGAAGCAGAAATGTTTCTGTAAGACAGGATACGGTATATTGTTCAAGTCAAAACTTTTATTTCAACAAAATAAAACAACAGAACAAAAAGAAGAAGCAACCATTAACAAAGTGCAACAAAGAACTCCTTTTCCTTCAACCGAAAAACAGTCGCAAATCAAACATTTTTTTAGGAAAAAATGTTCAATTTAATTAGGACCAATTATAACATTGCCAAAAAAAAACTAAAATTTAAACAATATTTTCTGTGATTGTGAGCCGCAAAAGTACACTATTTAAGCATAAGCTATTGAGACTGTTAAAAAGAGCTTAATGTGTAATGTTTTAGGGATCAATAAAAACAATGTTGGCCTTTCTCAAACTTCTCAGAAAATTAGATCAGAAATAAACCAACAAAAAAATGGAATGTGAAATATACTAATATTGATTAAGAAAATGTTTTATAAACCGATGTAAAGTTATGGCGCTGTGGATGGGCGTCATAAAATTAGTAAAATAAAGTCTCAGCTTGTGAAAAAGTTGGAAATTTTTCAAAAGTCAAAACCAACAAAAAACAATGAAATTACAGCTTTTCCAACAAATTTTACAACAATTAAAAAAAAGAAAAAAATGAATCATCAAAGAGTAACAATGGAGGCATTGCAGCCAATTTTGTTAACGCACGCCGATTTTGTTAGCCTAAGATAGTTTTTAGCTTACTGAAGGCAGTAATGCAAGGTTAAATAATAAAAAAATTGTCCTACATAGAAAATGACCATTAAGTTACTGTAAAACATGCAAAAATATATTTTGTTAAAAAATTTCTTAAATAATTATTAATAAAGTAAAAAAAAATTTACAAAAAGATTTTTAAACAAAAACATAAAAACAAAATTATTTGCACACAAAAGTGCAAATCAGAGAGAAATTTCGGGTCAACGTTTGTTTTTATATTTATGCGCCGCAAGAATGCAAATTATCTTGCAATTTGACCCTGAAAATTGTTCATCATCAAGTTTAGCATAATGGAAAGCCACTTATTCTTCTCGAAACAAATTGAGAGATAATTCTCTCTCTCTCTCTCTCTCTAACGGTTGTAAATTAAAGATTTTCAATGACGTATCACTTTTTTTTGTTGGGTGGGACGTCAGCGTCGGTGCGTTGGCTAAAATGAATTGTTGGTCAATTAATTTTTTAATGCTTTTTTTGCAAAAAAAAAATTAAGCCGGTTTCGATTGGGGTCATACGTGGCCAGTTATGTGCAAGTTGGGTTTGGACGCAGGTTGGGCGCGCAAAGTGGTATCAGTGGGTAGCAAGTTAAGAAGAGCGTTGATTGCTGCGTTGCAAGTTGGGCTAGGGCGCTGGTCGGTGAATTAGGATGCCAAAAGAGCTGAACATCAGTTATTGGGGCATGAAAATTGAACGCAGATCGATCAGATGCAAATTAGATAGACGCCGGCACAAAAGGCGTTAGTGAGGTAAAAGTTAAATTGGGCTCTGGTCACTCATACACACAAATTGTGTAAAGCGCTAATCAGGTGGGCGCCAATCAAATTGGGCGCTAATCAATGAAGTAAGACTTAAATGTTGGTGCCGATTAGCAAAAGTATAAGCGTAAAAGTTTAAATTCCAATTTATGAATTTTCCTTTAGCAAAATCAAATGTGTAAAAATAGTAAAAATTCTTTTTTTTATATATGTTCAGAAATTTTTTTCCGTATAAGAACATAGGAACAGCGAGTGTTATTCTGGTTAAAAGAAATTTTCAAGCAAAACATTTGAAAAAAATTGGGAAATAATCTATAAATTTTCATATTTTGAACAGCAAAAAACCGTTGCAGGATGTGTGAGTTCAAAAAAACCGTAAAAGGAAAAAATGATAAAAGTTCCCATTTCCCGAACTTTATTACTTCAGAAATATAAACTCGTAAAAAAACATTTCTCAAAATTTTTTGTTGTTATAAAAACAAAACAGTCAGAAAAATTCGGCCAAAATCGTAATTGCTGTTCCTCATTTAAGTCAACAATACAAAGTTTATTACGCTGAAATTTCTGTAACGTAATAAGAATGGTGTTGTAAAATGAGTCCATATTTCGTGGTCTTCGCAAAAAATAGAAACGTTTTTTTTTCACTTGGCTATGAACTGACGAAGAATTTAAATTTGGACTTAATAATTGAGTCATAATTAAGTTGGATTCACTTTGCAACATTTAGTTAAAATCATTTTGTTCATAAAAATCAAAATTGAACGTCGAAAAGCAATTTGGAGCAGTAAAAACACTGTTTTACGCGGAAAAAAAAGCAATTAAAAAAAAACAAACTTTTGTATTCAATGAGCGTTGGGACAAAATAAAAATAGCAGCTGGAAAGTGCACACACTTAGACTGCACAACGGGTGGCGTGACGCGTAAAAGGCTTTGCTTTTCTTATTTATAGCAAATAAAGAGAAAAGTTTCATATGTATAGCAAATCGAGAAAAAAATTCACATAACTCACAAAATTTACTGACTTTCAGGTTGGGAATAAAATTTAATGCGTAATGGAATGACCAAAAAAAGCGTTTCAATCATCACTTTAAAGCGCCAATCACACAAATGAAACGTTGAATAGGTCGTAAGTTTAACGTTAGTCTGAAAGTAATGGGTTATAGACGTTATAGCCTAAGCATATAATTTATAGGCGTAGGCTTTAGTTTTAAGCTATTTTTGTTTTTTTTAAGGTTTTAAGGGAAAGCTTTGGACTAAAGCCCAGACCCAAATATATTCTCACTGTTTTTTTTATTCTCACTAACATTTAAGCATAGCCTTAATTTTTGGACTAAAAATAGGCTTATGCAAAGAGTTATGTTTGTGCATTAAAAGTGATAGGTTTTGAATTAGAACTTATGCTTAAGTTTTCAGATTTAAGTTTAAATTTTTGGCCTTCAGCAAAGGCTTAGGTTTGATTTTAAAGTTATAGATAAAATTATAAACTTTGGTAAAAACATACTTTTAACACAAACAAAGATTTAGGATTAAAGATATTTATTATATTTAATTAAACCTAAAATAATAAGATATTAGTGCTATGCCACAATCAACAAGTTCTTTTTTAAGAATATAATATTAATAAAAAAAACGTTTGGAAGAAAATTCAATATTCAATTACAAAAAAAACGCAAAAAAAATTAAAGTTATGTCAAACGACTTCGAAAAAAATATAAAAATTGATGTGATCCTTTGAAAAAAAATTGACTTAATTTCCAGAAATTTTTCTTTGGTTTTTTTTAAACGCCTTCCTCCAAGCTACAGCCAGCAATCTGCTTCTCTCCACTTACCTCAAATTTCACATAAACACCAAAACGTTTCAAGCAGCGATTTAATTTATTGAAGATAGCGCAATACGCAAAATTTATGAGAATTTTTATTGTTATTCGAAGCAAAAAGAAATGAAGAAAAGAGTCAAAGCTGTCACTTTTGGATGAGGAAAAAACGAGAAAGCGCAGCCAAAAGAAAAAATCAACAAGTTTTTAAGAATGAGGCAAAAAAATTGGAAAATTAAAAAAAGTTTGCATTTGATATGTTGAGGACGTTTTCTTAGACAGTGGGATTTCCCTAATTGGATATAACATATATAAATGAAAATTTGTAGTATACAATTTTTAAATAATATAGTATGTCTGATTTAAGAAAGTCAAAAAAAAAATATACCTTTTGACGGTTAGGACTAATGGAGTTTAAGGCCTTTGATAAAAACAACATTTAGCTGAACAAAGTTTATTATCCATGCTCTGCGCTCTATTAAAAGAATTGAAAAATGAAAAAGCAGAATTACTATGCGACCTATGAGCCCAAGCCAAAGCCTTGTTCAATGAAAACGTTTATTTTTTTCAGCTGCAGATTGACGCTCAATAGAAATGAAAAGTTCTAAGCGAATAGTGTATAGTAGATTACGTAGAAGCTGTAACACACTATATATTTAATTATTATGGTTATATTATTACGTGCCTCAACCGTAGGCTTCAACAATCATTTCTAAAAAGCGCGCACAAGTACTATAAACTCATTAATACACAAAACTCAACTATACAACAATTCCATGTAAAACTATCTTTTGAGAAAAAACGCAATCAAAAGTTGTTCAACCTGAAAAAAAATTGATTCAACCAATTTTTTGTACTTATAAAAAAATATCAAAATAATTTTTTTTGCTATTCAAATGCAAATGACTTTGCAAAAAAGTATTACATTTTACAAATTGCAATTTATTTTTTTTAAATGTTTTTATTTGAGAAGTTTGAAAGGCCCTAACAAAAGGTATTAAAAAACAATAAGGAAAATGTTGCCCGTCCGGAGTTGGTGTGGCAGCATCTGTTCTGATGACTATTATAAACAAAAAAACCTGATGTGTTATGATAGACATTGTTAAAGAAAAGGGGCATGAAATATTATTAGACGGACAAAAGGCGCCGGACAAGACGAGGTGGTAAAAATAAATTTTATATAAATATGCAATAAAAGAAAAGACTGCTTAAAGAATTGGACAAATAGGAGTCACACAAAAGCAAAATTAAAAAAATACAATTTGCGGAGAAATGTAAACGCTTTGATTTTAAACAAATAAAAAGTGAACGAATGGCATCATAAGCCATCACACTCGATTAAAGTTCAAAATCAGTGGAAAGTAATACCGTTGGACAAGCAAATTTAAGATTAATTGCGGGAGAAGTGAATCAATCTAAAATGCAGAAATTTCTTGAATTAGACAAAATTTGGTGAAAATTTTCACTATTTTTTTTTGTTTATTCAGTGCCTACCGTAATTAAATTTAAATTTAATTTTTCTGAATGTTTACGTTTTTGACGGATTGGCATTTTGAGAACTGTATTGTGTTTTGCGTATATAAACTTCATTTATATCATACAGGAGCAATAGAAACACCAAAAACGTAAGAAAAAATAGCTAAAAATTGAAATTTTGAATAAAAAAGGTTCCAGCTACGCCGTAGGCTTTATTTGTGTCAGTTTTCATGCATATATTTTTTAACTGATGTGTCATTTAAGGTTTATGGACAAAAATTATATGTATTTTTGAAATCAGATATGCACCATACGAATAGGACTTTTTTAGTTGGAATATTTATTAATTATCCCCAAATATACGGATTGGACAGGAGTGCCGAACAAGGGTAGAATCCCCCTTTTCTTTTGTGCCATAAATGGAACTTTAAACGGCTACTAGAACTTTGTATTCTAAACATTTCACTACTCTGCCTTTGGCTTTTTGCGTCGGGTCAATGAGACAATCAGTGTTGTCCTGGCTGGGAAGCTATTTCAAGTAAAAAATATAAAATTTGACAAAATAAACTCCCAAAAAAAATTATGAAAATTTAGTTTCAATAAAAAAAGGTTAACAGAACGCTAAAACAGTAAGTTTTTTCACAATTATTTGAAAATTATTTTTAAAAAATT
The DNA here is from genome assembly GCA_035044305.1 of Drosophila nigritarsus. Classification (NCBI taxonomy): domain Eukaryota; kingdom Metazoa; phylum Arthropoda; class Insecta; order Diptera; family Drosophilidae; genus Drosophila; species Drosophila nigritarsus. The sequence continues at coordinate 267,000 of JAWNMF010000738.1, forward strand.
TTTCCCTTTTTTTGCCTATTTTTAGTCTATGTATGAACAATTGTCCATTCCTATTAGCAGTTGTCATTTATGGTTTTTGCTCAAGTTTAAAAAAGGAAATTTAACATTTGTTGAAAGTTCATTTTTTAAAATTTTGTCATGGAGACGAAAATTTTTGGCGTAATATTTGAGATTTTTAGAAATTATATGCAGATTTGGGCCAACAAAAATATCCCAACACTGATTTTGAAAACTCAAAGATATATAATTTTGTACACAAATATATATAATCAATGTACGGATTTGCATCGTTTATTGACAACCAGAGCAATGTGAACATTGGTTGATCAAATATGAACGACATGAACCTATTTGGTGAAAAATATTTTAGATGTCGTCAATGCATTTATTGTCAAAACAAATTTTAAGCTATATAATTCATTTTTTTCATATTTTATTAGCGAATGTTCACTATGCTCCTGTTGGCAATAAACGCTTCGAATCAAAGCCTTGTGTATAATGCTTGACAAAGGCACCAAAAATTGAAAACGCTAATTGTGCGTCCATTCATTTTTAACGTTGGCATTAAGTTTTCTGTATGTGATTATTTGTTAACTGCTTTTGAGCAGTTGTTGGCCTGACCACAAATGCATCGCATAGTTTTTGATGCTGTTATGTTGGCTATTATAACAAATGAAAATAATGTTGACAAAGAATAGTTATAAACAAATAGGCAAATATGATTGACAAAAAGTGACAAAAAAGGCACCAAAAGTTGGAAACACTAATTGTGCATATATTCATTTTTAGCACTGTCTCAATAAATTAATTAAGACAACGAGCAACAAGAATAATGCGTCTTTTGACACTTACATAATATAGCTACAGTAGCTAACAAAAAAAACACAGTCAAATATCAAGGTTATCGTGTTAAGACTAGACAAAAAGTTCATAAAAATTATTTTATACATTATCACAACAGATAATATTTATAATGACTCAATGAATCCTTCGTGTTTAGAGCTTTTATTGTTTTGTCATAGGTGAGACAAAAAGAAAATGACATAGACAAAAAAAGTTTTTAATTTATTACCCAACCAAACAGCCTAAAATCTAAGGCTATTTTTTTTTTTTCGCAAAGACTTGATTGTACAAATAAAAACGCCTTTTGACGTATAAAATATTTGCTAGTAAAATGAACGACTGCCCATGGCAAAACACGTTACCTTTTGGCAGTAAATGCTATTTACTAAACTATCATTTTTGCATATTGTGTTTCCTTTTGGATGTAAAATGGCTTTTGCTTGGATATCAATCATTCATAACAGTTTGGACAGATCAGCTAAAATCTATACACAAGCTGAAGTTTAAGCTCAATTTTGGCATTTAGACTTTTATGCTTTGGAAAGTTTAGTAATAAAATGAAGCGTAAACCAAAAACATGTAAAACAATCAAGTTGTATTTTTGTATTAACAAAAAAATTTTTATATTTACAAACATACATATATGTACATTCGAAACTATAACAGCGGGAACTGTAATTTTTCCCGCAATTTGTCATTTTACAAAATAAATTAAAAAAATAGTAATTCAACTTTTCTTGATTGCGTTTGTCCACTCCCCAGTGTTTGACCAAAATTACAGAAACAATTTTTCTGACAATAATGATACCTTGCACTATTTTTGTTAAAACAGATATTATATTAAAATTTTATATTTTGTTTCAAAATAATTATAATTGAAATGCTATTCAAATTTTACATTCTTCCCAGAAAATAAAAAAATATTAATTTGTTGCTTTTATTTACTTTTATTATTTTTAAACAGAAGAGTAAAAGAGCAAAAAAGTTAAGTTACATTGAATTTTATAATGTATGAAACGGAAAAAAAAACCTATTTTTTTGTATTAAAATGTTTCGGCAAAGGAAAAAAAAGTTAAGGCAAAAAGTTTTTTTTTTCAGCCAGAAATGCCAGAAAAGTACAGTAAATTTTTATTTTTTTGGTGATGAATTTTCTAAACAGTAATTTTGGCCAAACACTGCCACTCCCCCTCAAAATTTTGGCAACAAAAAAAAGAGTAAATGATGCTCTTGTTCCACATCACATAACTTTTCATCAATGTTTTAGGTGTTGTTTGTTTTTTTTATAAATAATTTATTGCTTTGCCGATTAATGACTTAAAATACTTTCTTTGTAATTTTTTTTTATGTTTTTATACCCAATGCCCAATTTTATGCCAAGTTTTGCAGTGGTTTAAACGTCTATTTTTTTCATAACACATGGCCAAATGTCCAGTTTCTAAATGTTCTATTGCCTAAATGTCTGGCGACTCAATGTTAAACGTCTAAATTCGGCGGCGAAATATTCGGTTTTTAAATTTTAGTTGACCAAATATCTTGCGCTCAAATCCGGTGTTATGATTTAGTCCACACATTAGGCGACTTATTGTCCGGCGCCCAAGTTTATTATCGTTTACGCATCCAGCGCTTTAATGTTCATTACTCATTTCATCAGCGCAAATCTTGTTGGCCCTAATAATTAGTATTAAAAAATAAATTTGTAAAATCTGTTCGGTCGAACAAAGAAAAACAAATGATGAAATTTGCTCACTTGTGCACACATTGCGCCGTATGTTAGTTTGCTGGCAATAAACTTTGTTGCGCTACTTCAGCAAAAAAGGGAACTATTGCAAAAATCTTCAAAGTTCCTCTCTTTCCTCTTTGCACAATTTTGATTTCAACAACTTCCGCTCGACCACATATTGGTGTTATGCGCAAAAAAAGGGAATGGTGTACTTTTTTGTCGCTTGTTTTGTATTTTTTATTGTTTGTGCTTTTATTTTTCGCTGTCCTCCTAAATTTTAATTTTCCAATAACAAACAATTGAACAATTACATAATGTAACTTTTTTTTATATTTTTAACCAAATATATCACATCGGCTTTGAAGTTATACAATTTCCTTTTTAAAATTTTTTGGAGGAGTTTGCACTGTCTGTTCACCAAAATCCAATGCAAATTATTTTTGGGTATCGCTCCCATTCAACTCTTTGCTTAATTGTTTAAGCCAAGTCTAGCGCAATTGCCTAAACATATGTATAAGATAATTGCGGATGGCCTAAACAAAAGCTTGTGTAATCATTAATTGCTTTGAAATGATATTTTTTGATGATTTTATTTGATTATTTAGCACATACAAACGGCTCGAGTTTATAAGCGGTAGAAAATTGTCTTAAAAGAATGTTTAAGCCAATCGCTTAAGCCTTTGATAATCTCCTTAGTTTACCCAACTTTAAAACTTGAGGTTGTTGCTTGAGTTTTAAGACTGGGGGTATGACAATGGGTTTCTTTTTTTCCTTTTTTTAGTAATTAAGTATGATATAAGCCATCAATAAAGAGAGCTAACACCTGCCTTTTATGCACATTATTTGAATCATTTTTAATCTGAAGTGAGCAATTTTACAAAGTGTTTTAAGAGTTCCAATTTTTTAGGCTTTGGCAAATCGAATTCAACAAAAACATTTTGAATATTTTTAAAATGAAATCTTCAGCCTGAGATGTCGGATGACACCTTTGACAAGTCAAACCAAATTTACTATCGTCGCGTTTACCCATCAAAAATTTTATCCGAATTATTGGCAAGCAATGCGCCAGCGCTTTCTCTCAACATGAAAAGATCAAAACGTACTGCCTCTGACGACTCTCTTGGCTTATCAACCAATTTGAAGGATCATTTCCTTAGCAGTTCAAACGAGGCTGATTTGCCGACTGCTGGAAATTTTTCAAGAGAAGCTTCTAATCAAGGTTTTTAGACTTTTCCAATTTTGTGGCGTTTTGCCAAGATTGATTAATTGCTGATCTTTGCGTTTAACAATATCCATAGACAAATGATATACAATTTTTGGTTAATCCGGTCAACAATGGGTTAAACGGATTTTTAAAGCTAACCTTTTGTTCCTATTATAAAATAAGAAATCGTTGTAAACAGCGACTAGCTTTTTTGCTTTGAAACAAAGAAAAAAATTGTCCTTTGAAAAAAGCTTTGAGATGAAAATGAAAAATAGTGCATGTGACGAGTTAGGAGCAAAAGGCATTGGCTTGTGTAAACTCGCAGTCTTTATCCGATTCTAGAGTTTAGGACACATTGCTTGCTGCTTTCAAGTCTATGCTTACGGATCGAATTGGATTTCATTTAGTTATTTAGGCACACATTCTCTATGCACCTCCGGCGCTGCAAAATGTTATAATACGGCGCAAACTGCTCATGCGGAAAAGAAAGGAGCATATCCTATTTGTCGTTGGGAGTTGACATTTTATTACATAGTGTGGATTAGCCATTCCTTAGCGGCGTTTCTTATTGTGGTCCGCGCGTCAGGCAACACGGGCCGTTGGTTGGAACATTGGATGGAGCCGAGCGTGTTAGTTATTTGCATTTTTAACAGCAATGGTATAACTTCTGTAATTTAGCTATTTGGACGGATGGCGAATGGATAATTCGGATTTGGAGTGGAAACTTTACCGTCAAACGATCAGAGAGACAATCGTCGCTTTTATGTTGCACTCAGGTTGGTTGTTTTTGAAGGAGCATCTTTGTTGACTCTATCGGTTTAACACAATGCAATTTGGTTAAGCGTAAACGAAAGGGCTTCCCATTGAAGCAGCCTTCGACACAGATTACTTTTTGGTTTACTTTACGTTTGCGCTCAAACGCTTGCCGTATACTAAAGCGATCGTAACTAGTGCTGTGATCTACTATAAAAAATTTGAATTTTTAGTTCCTAAAACGAAAAGTGTTAAATTTTTTCTGTTATTAAAAAAGAATTTTTCCGCAAATTTTTGCAAAAGCTTTGGCGTTATGCCCAACAGTCAAAAATTTATGAGCACTCTCTGTGTGCGTGGTTTACAAGGCTACACTCCCTCAACTAGCGCCCTTACCATATGTCATCTCCCACTCCAACCCTTTTTATTTTTTTTTGGTTAGGTTTTGTGGAGGAATACCCACCAACTCAGACAAATTCCGCTCCACCGACCAGCGTTAAACACAGCTATTATTATACTGACTGACGACCAATTTAGTTTCCTGACATAAATCTCTCATTTTTTGTAGGAGTTTTTTTGTCTAAGGCCGCATTGATTATTCACAGCCATGTGTAATTTTCATTCATTTTAGTTGTGTTTCACTCCGCCATAAGATATTTGCGAAAGCATTGCTCAGTTTTTCTTGTAGCGTTTTGGATCGCTCTTCAATGGTATTTGACGAGGTTTGACATCCCTAATTCCTCCCGATTTTTAGACTAAGTCTTTAAATTTAGCTCAAAATGTATTCTCTTCCTAGCCGGCCACGTCCTCTTCACAACTTTGTTGACTTATTACACGCAACGCCAGTCGCTAGCCTGGATATCATGTATCACTTTCGTCCTAAAGGCCAATGAATGGGCGCCGTTCTCCTTCGATTCCGGGATTTATTACCGGGAGTTCAATTTGTACCTCTACACCAGTGTTCAGGTTAGCTTTTTTTTTTTTGTGCTAAGCACCGTCTTTTTTTTCATTAAGCCAACCCTTTCAGTTGTATTCCCTCTAAATGACGTCTTTGAAACCATAAATTACCTGAGGCTGAATTAATGAAAATACAGTAATTTTTAAACTTTCACTTTTAGGTCCTTAACTACTGTATAAATTTGACGAGGAATAAAACAGAAAAGCTGGGTTGGCAAGACGTCGTAAAATACTTGGAGTATTTGAGCTATCCCATGTACTCCGTCACGTTGATTGTTTTATACGAAGATTTTTGCCAACAAATGGCCGAGTTGCGCAGAAGAGTTGCCTGCAATAAAAGAATTGTCCCAAACTTTTGGTTGGTTTTTTTTGAAAATGTTAAAGTGTCAAAACCGGTGGATATTTTCATGTTATAGCATGTCACTGTAAGAAATATAACATTGATATTTATAAGGTTAACGAACTATTACACATGACTGCCCGAAACAGTCAGCAAATAAATTAGCTGATTGAAGTTAGTGACCGAATAGGACATAGCCAATAAGTGTAGAAGTCAGCTCATGGAAAATTATAATTTAGCCATAACATTATTTATCGGCTTTTGGCATCCACAACTGGCTCAATGTTTTGAACAATTAACGTAGAAAAAAAGACCAAAAGGCCTTTTTTCCATGCAAATAACACAAATGAAATTTTAGATTTTTCTTTAACATTTTTCTTAATGGCAAAAATTCGTTGCAGGACCATTTTACAAATCTCACCAAATTCTCACATTGAAAAAATCATTAAAAAAATGCAGAAATTTAGAAATACTGGTAATCATTGTTCCTAGTCCTGCCACGACATTTCGTCGTTTATTGAACCATAAATTGGGCATTTAGCGCACTTTTTTTTTTTCCCCACAAACGAAAATTAGGAGGCAATTTTGCCACAAAATCTTTTCCACGCGTTCAGTAAATTAAATCTGCGCATCATTTTGCATACTGAAAACGCAAAAATTATCAATAAACAAAAAGTTATTTTTTCATGATAAAATTCCAATTCCATACTGTAAACTATTCGACCTCCATTTAAAATATAGCTAAACTTCGTTGCAGAACCAAAAGCTTACAAAATTCAAAAAAATTCAAAATTCTCACATTTACAAAAAACATTAAAAAATAAATTTTATTCAAATTTTACTCATTCTCCCTGTCCTGCAACGACATTTCGCTATTTTTTTACTAGAAATAAACCATTTATGATTTTTATCCGCATAACCTTTATTCAAACTGACTCCATCTAAGTTAAATAAATTTAGCCTACAATAAATACGTTTTCTGAAGAGCTACATCTAAACAGTTCTTTTGACTTGGCACAAAACGTTTAGGCTTAGGCTGGGTCTTAAGTGGAGCGACAAACTTAACTGAAGATTTTGTGATTTATTAAGCTTTTTTAGCTTTTATTGATTCAACTACAATTCTAGGTATCTATTGCAACGAGGACTCCGACTGGCATTCTGGTTTCTTGCCCTCGACACAACATTACATTTTTGTCGCGTCAACGCATTTTTCAATTCGCCATTCACTATGCTTCAGTCTTTACACAATTATGAATGTATATTTTATTTGTTTTAATGACTTGGGTAAAACTTAAAATCTTAGGATTTGACCCTCAGTAGAAGTTTAGACTATTAGACTATCAAAGGAGTCACCGAATTACTTGTCTCAAAGATTAACCTAAGCTATTATTTCCAATTTTAAGCGTCCAGAAAGAAAATTTTGGGTTTGACATAACTAAGCCCAAAGTCTACACTTTATCCGCAGCCTAAGCCTAGCCCAAAAATCAAATCTTGAGGCTGAATTGGATCTTCTGGTTCAGCATACGCCAGAAGCCCAATAAACGTCTTTTATTTAGTGGTGGCGCTAGCGTACATAGCAGGCCAGATTTTCCACGTCAAATACGTCATCATCTTTGGGGTGCCCAGCTTATTTGCCCAAATTGATGGGTTGGCGCCGCCGGGGCCGCCCATCTGCATTTCCCGCGTGTCCAAGTACTCTCAAATGTGGCGCTACTTTGACCAGGGCCTGTATCAGTTCCTAAAAAATCAAGTAACTCGTTTCTTTCTGAGTCGGTCAGCTAATAGATTTTGTACTCAAATTTTTAGGTTTATATTCCGATATTGGGAAGCGGAGCGGGAAATAACGATTGGCGCCGTAAGGGCTTGTCGGTCGCGCGCCAATTTGCCGGCACGGCAACTGTCTTCCTATTCGTTTTGTCTTGGCACGGCGTCACTTCAAACTACTTTTATTGGGTGACGTTGAGCGCCTTCGAGCTGTGCATAGAGCGCGTGGGCCGACTTATTACAAGGCAAACAAAATCCTTTCAAGTAATCGCTTCAAAACCAAATCGGCAATCTATTATGTATGCAAAAATTTAGGAACGCATCGGCAAGGCGAATTCACTGCGTCTCACCGCCATGACAATGCTGGCAACAGTTGTGCCAGGTGTTTTTGGCGTATTCTTCTTTCTCGGCAAGACCGGAGTCGGTGATCACATCTTCCAGCGCATCCTATTGTCTGGTCTCTACGAAATTCTCACGCTTTCTGTCAAAGCCGGCAACGCTGGATTCGTGTTACTACATTTATTTGTGCTTGGTTATTGTTTCAATCATGTGTGCCTTCACCTGGAAGCTGTACTTCCTCATTTTACCAAAAGAAAATACGAAAGGGCGCCGAGTGCCATAGATAAAGGAAAGATATTGTAGATTATTTTTGTATTTTGTGTAAAATTTGGGATCAAAACTTTTTTTTAATTTTGCTGCTATACAATAAATATCTTCCCCTTACACAACTAATAACAGTTTATTTGTGTGTATCATAGCGAAGAATTCATTTCTAGTCTTATTCTTTCAATAATTGTGTGTGATAAACGTCCAAATCTCAGAACAGAGATTATAAACTAGCGCTTAATAGTCAACAAGTTCTAAAGTGGGACAGTTGCTGAATATCTTCTCATCTTTTTGTACAAAAGCACTGCAGAAGACAAAGCTACCAAAGAAACGCAGCTGTCGATCATAAAATCCTACTTTATTTACACAAATTGGCGTAAGCCTGCATTACAATGATAGAGCGGATCTACAACAATGGTACAGCTGTAAAAGGGGTTGTAAATAAAAGTTGCGCAACATTATCCTGCCTTTATGCCAAAAATATTATTCCCCACACTATTCTCTATAAATAACAAAAATTTTACGTCTATTGGCAATGGAAAAATTATGAGGGCATCTCGACAAAAGTGTAAAAATTAGGGGGCTGGGGTCGAATTTCGAACCATTTGTTTTTCAAAATGCTACGTCAAGTTTGGAATGCAACTACTTTTACGCCCTCAAGGAAATTTTTGTAGAAAATAATAAAGTGCAAAGTTCTATTAAAGAAACATACGAAAAAAACAAGTTATGCATGCCAAGTTGTATGCAATATGCACTGCGAAGTTGGTAAAAAATGTATAATCCAAAGTGATATTGAATTCGAACCGAAAAATGCTTTAAAACATTTTCGGGAAAACTTATCATCGTGGGGCCAGCCTATCATCAAAATATTCACTGGCGTAGCCTCAGTCTACTTCTCTCAAGTATCAAAGCATAAAAATCTCAACTTCCAATATAAAGTCTCTACATTTATTCACTCAGGTCAGGAAAAAGATTTTGTAACAAAGCTATACGTAAATTTTTTCCAATCATTTTTTCTAAATGTCAGATTTTCTGCGCTTAAATATTTAACTCCAATTTTCGAGGAATTTTACATAAATTGAACACCGTTTAATTCATCATAAACAACAAATCCCGAAAAAAATATTACTCAAATAATACTATAGCCAGCTAATATCCTTTTTTCGGATTATTATTTAAACTCACTCGTCCTGTAACGATTGTAAATTCGCATAGAAAATTTTCAAATTTTATGCTTTAAAAAGCTTTCCAACCAAAACAACAAATATTGTTCTTACAACAGAAAAATATTACAAACAGACTATATTACCTTTCGCCCAGAATCGTTTCAAAATCCTTCTGTAGAACCATAAACAAGCTGGACGCAGATTTCACAAAAACACTATTAGATATTAATATTAAAAGCAAAAAAATTTTTTTTTTAAATTTGTGAAATCACCTAACTCTACCTAAATTTTCAAGTGCAAATTTTGGCCGTGCAAAAATTAATAACAACTCAATTTATAATAATAATAACGAGAAAACAATCGGCGCAAAATAAGACACGAAGAACCATACAGCGCTCAAACAGAAAAATTTTCTTAACCGCCCTTCTTCTTTGACACTCCGACGGTGCGTCCCTTGCGGCCGGTGGTCTTTGTGTGTTGACCGCGCACGCGGAGACCCCAATAATGACGGAGACCGCGATGAAGGCGGATTTTCTTCATGCGCTCAAAGTCATCACGGTATTTGCTTTCTAAGTTGGTGGACAAGATCTAAAATTTCAAAAAGTTTAAAAGAAGAAAAAATGGAATACAGTTAAATACCTGCGAGTTCTTTCCGTCTTTGATGTCCTTCTGCCTGTTGAGGAACCAGTTGGGAATTTTGTATTGGGTGGGGTTCAACATGACGTTGGTGAGCTTCTCCATTTGATCTTCTGAGAGTTCTCCGGCGCGTTGGTTGATATCAATATCGGCCTTGCGGCAGACAGCAAACGCAAAACGGCGGCCAACACCCTTAAAAATTATCCCGTTAATCAAAAGTAGAGCAGAAAAATCGTACCCTGATGGCGGTAAGCGCAAACGGAACTTTGCGGTTACCATCGATATTGGTATTCATCACACGATGAATGTGTTGAAACTTTTCCGGCATTATGAGCGACATGGCTGTTTCTAAACAAAGTCAACGTAAAAAGTAAAACAAAAACAAAAAATATTATACGAAGCTGGCAACATTCAAATATCAAAGAAATTACAATTTATCTCAAAAAAAAATGCGGAATCAAAAAGTGCCTAAACCTGCGGAGACTAGACGGGGATTTTGCCAAAAATAAAAAAATAACAAAAATTTTAGCATTCGAAACAAATAGAAAATTTGCAGTTTATTAATTTTGCGCCAAACTGCATAAATCTGAGTGGCTTAATTTCAGTGTTCCACATTAAGATTAGGCAATATCGGTATTCTAAAGAGAGGAAAAATTGGTGGTCCTGAAAATCTGTACAGAAAATGGTAAGAAAAAAATGGAATAAAACAAATTTATTGGTCGATTTATGATTGAAAAAAGCAGCTATCGAGTTTGCGGTCCAAAAACTCGACTTTGGGGGTTGACCTTCGTCATAAAAATCTTAAAACCATCCCGAAAACCATTTTTATTTAGCAGAAGAGAACAAATTTTTGGAAATTTTTTTTCGTTTTACAAAACCTGTAACAATCGTGGTGGGACCAATTGGTGTTTAAAAATTAAATCGTTGTGGGACCTTGCAGTTTTATGCAGTGCGACGGTAGCTCAGTGAATTTTTCGGAAAACGGAAATTTTTGCGTATTTTTTTCCTCGTAGTTTTTCGTTTGGCGAAATTTTATTTTTTCCAGTGTTAATGGCAGCTTAGCGGTCTTTGCGTAAAGATATTTTGTTTTTTCTTGGTTTTACAAACACGCTTTTCTAATTATTTCTATACGTTTTATTCTTCGAGTAAGTTGTTTCAATGATGCGTTTGTTCCTTTAGCTTATATATGTTTTAACAGTTTTATTATTTTTTCCAATGTAAATTTTGAGTCGCGCGTGTTTATTGTGATTGATTATGGCAGAGTACAATATTTTTGTTTTAAACTTAATTTTAAACACTTTTTAGGTTTGTTGAACTTATTTATTCATTTATACTAGTCTTGTTAAACGAGTCTCAAGATGGGAAGTAAGTGTGTTTCTATTTTTTGCTTATTTTGCATTTTATGCTTAATTGTTTTTAGTCAAATTCCTGGAATTTGTCAAACCGTTTTGCGGTTTTGTTCCAGAAGTGTCAAAGCCTGAGCGCAAAATCCAATTTCGTGAGAAGATGTTGTGGACCGCCATTACCTTGTTCGTCTTCCTCGTCTGCTGCCAAATACCTCTTTTTGGTATTGTTTTTTTTTTTAATTTTCTTGCTTTGTTCTTTACCAATTAATTGCAGGCATTATGTCAACCGACAGTGCTGATCCCCTATACTGGCTTCGTGTAATTCTCGCATCAAACAGGGGTACCTTAATGGAGTTGGGTATCTCGCCTATTGTCACCTCCGGTTTGATTATGCAGCTTTTGGCTGGCGCAAAGATTATTGAAGTTGGCGATACCCCTAAAGAAAGAGCTTTGTTCAATGGAGCTCAAAAATGTAAGCTTTTCTTTCACTAATTTTTGACATTTCGCAGTTTATCTGCTCGAAGATTTAATATTATCTTTGTCTAGTGTTTGGAATGGTTATCACTGTTGGTCAAGCTATTGTCTATGTTGTTTCCGGCATGTACGGAGACCCACATGACATCGGTGCTGGAATTTGCTTATTAATTGTTATCCAACTTGTTGTGGCCGGCTTAATCGTTCTACTCCTCGACGAATTGCTCCAAGTAAATTTTTTTTCTTCAGTTTTTTTTGCTCATTATAATTTTGATTCTTTTTGCAGAAAGGTTATGGTCTTGGCTCAGGAATTTCGCTTTTTATTGCGACCAACATTTGCGAGACGATCGTCTGGAAGGCGTTCTCCCCAGCAACAATGAATACTGGCCGTGGAACAGAATTTGAAGGCGCCGTTATTGCGCTGTTCCACCTTCTCGCTACCCGCAACGACAAGGTCCGCGCCCTCCGTGAAGCTTTCTACCGCCAAAACTTGCCCAACCTGATGAACTTGATGGCTACTGTCTTTGTTTTTGCTGTGGTTATATACTTTCAGGTGATTATTTCTGTATAATACTTTATCTTTTGATAGAGCAATGATGATATAAAAATTCTGACACCTCTTATGTCAGCGTCTTTTTGACGCGATGATTTTTATTTGGGACTGAGCTTGTCATTACCATAGATTTTAACTAATAATTCATAGTAGCACATTTAAATTAACCAATTTTTAAGGGCTTCCGCGTTGACTTGCCAATTAAGAGCTCCAAGTACCGTGGCCAACACAGCTCATACCCAATCGAGCTGCTCTACACCAGCAACATCCCGATTATCCTCCAATCGGCGTTGGTCTCCAATCTTTATGTCATTTCCCAGATGTTGGCCGCCAAATTCGGGGGAAACATTCTCGTTAATATTTTGGGCACATGGTCCGACTCGACTGGCTCTTACCGCAGCTTCCCAACCGGTGGAATTTGCTATTATTTGTCGCCGCCTGAAACTTTGTCCCACGTGTTGGAGGACCCCATTCATTGTATAATTTACATCACTTTCATGCTTGGATCGTGCGCTTTCTTCTCAAAGACTTGGATTGATGTGTCCGGCTCGAGCGCCAAAGACGTCGCCAAACAGCTCAAGGAGCAGCAGATGATCATGCGTGGACACCGTGAGAAGAGTATGATTCACGAGTTTGAATCGTTACATTCCAACCGCCGCCGCTTTTGGTGGTTTGTGTATTGGAGCGCTTTCCATAACCGCCGACTTTATGGGTAATTTCGATTTTCTTTTAAATTTTTTTTCTTTTTTAATGCAATATTTTTTTAGGCGCTATTGGCTCAGGGACTGGTATTTTATTGGCTGTGACCATAATCTACCAATACTTTGAAATTTTCGTTAAAGAAAAGCAGGATATGGGTGGTGTGTCTGGCATGTTCTTCTAAATCGGGAGTTTTTAGTTTTTGAGCATTGTTTTTTTTTATTATTTATTTATTTTATTATATATAATAAGAAAGTTGTTTTGAATTTTTTTTTTACAAATTTTGCAAAATCAAATTTTTTTTCTGTGCGTACAAAAACAGAATCACTTACACTGCTTGTTTTTGTTGTTGTTATCATTATATTTGTTGTTCCAACAATAAAGAGAAACGTGAGACCATAAGTAACGAGTTGTTTCATTTTGCTTTGAATTTTTTTTTGAGAATACTTTTGTTTGGATAAAAGTAAATTAGAAGTTTGAGAGTTTACAAATTTTGAAACAATTATAAATTTACGTAGATATGAAAAAAAAAGAACGTTATGTTCGGCTTATCAAATACTTGTGGATCAATGAAAGTAATGGTGTGATATTGAGGTGTTTTCTCTTTAAATTAAATTGTCGTAATTGCTCATGTTTCGCAACTAGTGTTGTGAATTGGCTTGTCAAGCTTTGTATAGGCTGTTCGGAAATCTCTGTTCATGATAAAAACAATGAGTGTTGATAAAACGTGAGATAAAACAATGGCTGGTATGTTTTTTTAAGCTTAAAATTTCAAATTTTTGAACAGCAAACAATCCTTGCTGGACGTGTGAGCTTAATAAGAAAATTCGAAAAAGGAAAAATGAAATGAACATGCTATTTATCAGATATTTTCATTTCATCGTTTTATTGACTCGGAAGAATAATGACAACTTATCAGTCGATAGATTAACCACAAGAAATACGGGGCTATTTTTACGAGCCGCTCATTATTATGTTATATCTCTAGAGTTTTGCGCTGCTGCGCCGAATAAAACCTTTGGCTTAGAATAAAGTGCTACGTTTGGACCGTTTTGTAACTAGTCAATATTGAACGTCGCCCAAAGCATTTGATTATGTGCTTTGTAGCTTATATCGTATTTAATTGCTATTGACTAATATTTTTGTTTCTTCTGCGAGTGAGTCGCAGCAGGCATGCAATAGAAAAATAATTTACGTCAAAATTTAGTCCGATTTATGACATTGCAACGCCGAGCATGAGCTATGCTTTTCACCTGTCAGTTAAAAAATTGAAAATTGTACCAATTTTCTTTTTGTAATGTTTTTTCATTTATTTTTCTTCATGTGTCACACTTATTTCTGCCTTCTGTAAGACCATTATATTGCAATATACAATAGAAAAGTAGTTTACGAAAAAAAGTACAGTACCACGGGGAAATGGAACACAAACTTTCATTAGTTTCATTTAAAATGCTCTTATATTTGTGTTTTTACCTCACCATCCGTAAAATTAACAGGCAAACGTTGGCTTCATATACCTTTTAACTGAAACATTCCAACCTTTTAAAAAATTCATTCATTTATTGCTTACAAAATTATAAAAGGAAAACTAATTAGCAGCATCGGCGCCATGTTTGATGCAATAAAAAAGGGCATATTCCTCATATATGTGTAGACAAATGGTGATGAAATGAGTAAATAACCAATTTTCAGCAATAGTCAACTTCTAAAATTTCGACTTTACAGATTTGCAATACTTTTTTTTACAAATCCGTTATACCCGTGCCAGAAACAATAATAATTGTATTGCAATACATGCTTTCGCTCGGTAAAAAAAACTCTTGGTAGCCAAATCGTTTAATTTTGACTTCTCAATATCGAATTGCGCTATTATAAAGTTGTAATTGCGAACTTACTTGAAATTGCCACCTATTCAACCCTCAATAAGTGAATAAGACTTCTGCAAAATTAAAATGAGATTTAAAACTTCGTTGACATTGTCTCAAATCGTAATTTGTCCGTCGAAAGGATGCGGACACTTTGAGCTCTTCTTTTGAAAATTTCAATCATTGAAAAAAACATTAAATAATTTATTGCAATTTATAATTAAAGCAGAGTTTTGAGAGGACTTTAAAAGAAAATACTTTTGCCAAAAGAAATTATTTTGGCGAATGATAGTGCTTGCCGTACGCGTTTCTCGTCTTCACCTCTCCACTCGACGCCGCCGCTATTGTATGGTTGATTTTCTGGCCTCGGGCCTCGTCCCGCCTGTCGAAACAACAAAAGCACAGCTTGCGGTGTAGACGTTGGCGGTAGCCGTAGATGAGAATGATCAAAAGGAAGCTCAAGACCGCTTGCGTCAAAAAGAAAGCGTTTCGCAGGAATTGAAAGTGTTCATCTTGAGATTGTTTATTGCCTTTTGCCTTCCATTCCACCAATTCGGTTGTTGTTTTCTCGACGCTGGGTGAGCGCTAAAATGCAAAATAATCAATTGTTGACTTTTGGTTTCAAAGGTTCTAACGCGGCAACAATTTTGAAAACATATTTTATTTGATAAAGCCTAACAATTCGTTTTCAATAGGCGTGTCTGGACTGTCACTTGATTTCTCAAGTATGTAATAGTGTTGCAACTGGGTGCAAGTGAAAAAGTTGATTCTAACTCCCAAACAGCGATGGGTAATTATTGATTAACCCCCTCTGTTTCCAACACATTTTTCACGTTGTCTCACGCCAGAGAAAAAAAAATCATATCAAATGAGGGTTAATTAACCATTTCCCAAAACTGCTTCGAAGACAAAAAGTCCTTAAATTGTTAAAAGCGTACACTCTTTATTATACGATTCAAAAGATTGACTGGGTCTCGCAAATACTAGAGTTGACGCAGACAAAAAAAATTAGAAAAAAAAGCGAAGACAAACAGACAAGGACAAAAAATAGACAAATTAGTCCGTAATACAAATTTTCATTTTTGAATTTTGCGGCTTATTTAGTTCGCGTTCTTTTGTTTGCGCACTGTAATTTGGCAAATGTTAGGATAAAAAAAAAGTTTTTAGTCAGCGCAAATATTTGCAATCATGTATTTTTGGGCATTTGAATTGTTGCAAATTCAGCACATTAAATTCCATTGTGCAAAAAATCTAATCTGAATGAGTAACAAATTAATGACTTGGCTTTTTGCTATTTAATCTAAACATCATTGTAGCGTTGAAAAGATTTTTTTAAAGCTTAAGCAAATGAACTTACAAGAGGAGGGTTTGTTGAGGTCTTAGAGTTGTCCGGCTTGTGTGTCTTCAATCCGACCTTTGACAAACTTCCCGTTGGTAAATGGCGTTCAGTTGACGTTTGCACTAAATTCATTGTTGTAATCGGCTCCGGAGTGGTTGATGGCGGTTTGGGAATAAAATTGAAGAGTTCCGGCTCGAGGCCGAAGATCAAAATTTCTGAGGAGACACTGCCGGACTTGTCAGTGAAACGAGCGCTGTATTCTACAACGTTTTATTATATTGTTCAAGTAAAAAGGCTACAATAATGGCTTAAGGATTTATATTTCCCCTAAAGAAATATATTTTGCTTTAAATATAAAACGAAAAATGTTTACTTTTCATTATTTTATCAAACGCTAATTGCTGTAAACGCTTGACATTGAAGGTATAGTAGAGGCGGACTTTTTTGGCGCCAACAAACACGTTGCGCTCAAATTGAATTTCCGGCGGCAAATTGTTATCATCAATGTTCGCTTCATAATTGTCGTATATCTAAAATTTCATTGTAATTAAGCCACTGAATGGTCAAACAAAATGAAATGTTTTAAATGAAAATTTGAATAATAGCCAAAGTAGATATGTATTTTATTATGTCGCAATTTTTTGGATTCATTTCAAGGTCAAAAGTGGATTGGAAACCCAGTTTTACAACATTGTATTTCAGAGGTTTTTTGAAATTATTATGCAAGACTCCCGAGTCCCTTCTTCCCACTTATATGCCTTTGCATTGTAATTTAAAATAGTTTGAGTTGTTTCTTTACTGAAAAATTTAATCAAAATTATAAAGGAAAAGTTGAGGTGGCCCACCACCGAAATCTTTTTGAAACTGATAAAAATAGAGTGAAATGAGTTGGGGAAAGCGACAACTACTTTGACATGATATTTGGGCCTACAACACATTATTTTTTGCCGAATTTAACCGGTTGTTTGTTTACAGTAGCTTGTGACGCGCGTACTTAAATGCTTAAAGTTAAAACAAAACAAAAAAATGTTGGAAAATTTTAAATTGATAAAAAAATGAAAGTAATCAACAATACGCATGAAAATATACCCGACCATTGGCATTTGGCTCTGTCACAAATCAAAGAAATTTGTGATGAATTTTGTTTTAAAAAGATTGCTCATTTGATTGTGTTATTTGAATTTGTTTGGTTTAAAGCCTATTTAAAAACATATTAATGTTGTTTTTTTTTCAGTTTTTTTCTTTGTTCTAATAAAGAAAGTTGTTTACTGCTTTCTTTGTTACTGCTAAGCTTCTATTGTTTTCAATCTCAACTTGAAAAAAAATTATTATTCAATTGGAAAAAATTGAAACGAAGGACCAATTTGCTGGCCAATTATTTTAGTTTTAGAAAATTTTTTTGTGAAATTGGTCTCCCTTTCCCAAACCTTTGAGGTGTTTTCAAAGATGGCCGGGGAACAGTTTGGAGAGAGAGAGAGAGAGAGAGAGAGAGAGAGAGAGAGAGAGAGAGAGAGAGAGAGAGAGAGAGAGAGAGAGAGAGAGAGAGAGAGAGAGAGAGAGAGAGAGAGAGAGAAAAAGTGAAGAATAAAAATATATAAAAGGCTTCCGTCATTCCCGCATTTAGGCAATATTATTTTCTGCCAATGAAAATGGGGCAAGCAGAAAGGCTAGGAAATAATTTGGCGTAGTGATTACTGTAGAATACATTATATTTTGTACTGTAAATGCCCATTACTTGTGCTACACACATAACATGCAATAATAACTATTCTTAGGCTAGTATTACACCTTGATTCTTTCTTCTTCTTCTTCTTCTTTTTTTTTGTTTGTTAAATGTTGATATTGGATTTGTGTTGAAGCACACCAATCTACCCAAAAGATTGAAAGTATGTTATTTAACCAATATACACTTTTTGAGTATGTTTACTCGTGCCAAAGACACATGTTTTAAAGGACTTGACATCCTTTGGGCTCCTTTTGAACTCTTGCTCATTCTGTCTTGCGCTGCATTGTCAATTGAAAAGATTAAAAGAAAGACCGATTTTGGATTTTAATGGTATGTATATAAAAGTTGGTCTTTCATCTCAGCCAAAGCCTTACAATAAACTCAACTTACTTCATCGTTTTCGAGATCATTAGCCTCAAAAACTTTTGTCGTTGTTTCCGCTTTTTTTGAAATCACTTTTTGACTTTTATCATTCACATGGTCATCTACATCAACGCTTTCAATTAGGTTTTTGTAGTCGTGCGAATCCAATTTAGTATTCTCAACATGCATGTCGATACGCAATGAAGCTCGGCACAGATACTTCTTAATGTTTGAGTGACTTTTGACTTTGGCGTTCGACTTTGGATCGCCGTCCACTTTTTCGTTAGAGGAAAGCAATTGCAAAACATCAGTTTTGGTAAGTTTCTTTAGTTTGCCTTCACAATGTTGGCGGTCCTTAAAATAGTTCAAAGTAACAATTTAAAAATTCAACTGCTATTTAGACTTCGTTATATTAACTAATTTTCTCGGCTTAGAACTATACGTCTGTAGTGTTCTTAAAGCTAGCCCGAGAACAGTCTTGGAAAGAGAGAGAGAAAGAGAGAGAAAGAGAGAGAAAGAGAGAGAGAAAGAGAGAGAGAGAAGAGAGAAAGAGAGAAAGAGAGAAAGAGAGAAAGAGAGAAAGAGAGAAAGAGAGAAAGAGAGAAAGAGAGAAAGAGAGAAAGAGAGAAAGAGAGAGAAAGAGAGAAAGAGAAAGAAACAGATAGATAGCAGCTGCATAAAAATATATAATAGGCAGCCGTCATTCTCACATCAGTAGTTAGCCTTATCTTCTCTCAATGAAAATTGGCAAAAGGAGAATTGCTTGGAAGTAATATGCTCTCTTCGAGAAAAGGCGAAGGCGCAGTTATTCCTGTATAATATATTATTATGTAAATAAACTGTAAACACAATTAGTTGTGCTACACACAATATACATAATATAATTATCCTGGCTACCACTATACGCTTAAAGCTTTTGATTTGGCTAAAAAAAAAATAGAAAAATAGCCCTTTTGCTAACAATTCTTTTTTTAAATAAAAACTGTTGTATCATCCTATCATATTAAATGATATCCTGTGATATTCAAAACGAAACAACTTATCGAGAACACAGATTACACCAAAAAGACTCTGTATATTATATTCAACACTGTTCAGCTTTCTCCAATTTTGTGCAATGAAAACAGCATTATAGTTAAAGTCGGTCAATGAGCCATTAAACAACTCAACTCTGTTTAACACAATACAATGACTGAATTAAAAGATTTAAGGAATTAAAATGGTTAATTGTACTCACATTGACAATAAATTCATAGTGCAATGTTAAATTGTCGGGTTTCAGCAATCGCCAATAATCGCTTAGCCAAAACTGTTCAATGGTCACAATCAAGTCTTTTTTGCTGTTCACCGCGTACGGCGCAATAGGTTTACGAATTGCTAAAGTTGAGAAAAAAAACGTTTAAACTTTAACATCCAAGCGATTACTTACAGGAGGCGTAACACAATTGATGCAACTTTAGGTTTAACGGAGATGAAGGCCATTTGTACTTTGGCGAGACAATACGACAATCCTCCGGAATTGAGTGGGCGCACTCACAGCCGCCTCCTCCCCAGCCCAGCTCGTCGCGCACCGGAAGAGCACACACACTGAAACATACATTTAAAAAGTGAATAACAATTGCAGCAAGCTGCTCACCTGTAGCCGTTATCTGTGCACTGTTGGCATGCTCGACATTCCTGAAGCTTTGCGCCTTTGTCATCAAACAACTGCGTCAAGCTGGCCCCGGCGCTAAATGCCATTTTACCGCATACAATGTTAACGCATCTCCGCGTCGTTGACTTTTCTTGGTTTAAAGAAAATGCGTCAACGCTAAGCCTACTAAAAATTCAAAATGGTAAAAATGATTAAAAATTTAATTAATTAAACCTAAGCCCGAGTCTAAGCCTGAAGGCTAAGCTTAAGCTTAATCTTAATCAAAAATCCAACCTATGTTTAAATCAAAGCCTGCGCTGAAGTTTAAACATAAAACAAAATGTAATCCAAAGCCTAATCCAAAGTATTTGCTAGAAGGAATTAAGCCATTAAAACAGATAAACTTAGTTTTAAAGAAATTTGGTTTAAAAAAGTTGACGTTAAAAAAGAGAATCTATTAAATGTATTTATTTTTAATATAAAAAAGTTGTGAAAATTGTAAATTAAAATCTTTGATTAAAGTCAAAACTAAACAATTTAAAAATTTTTTTTTAAAGTTTAAATGAAAATTAAAATAGTATAAAAAAACTGAAAAACTAAACATATGAACTATTAAGCTTGATTAATTAGCTCTGTCCAAGCAGCCTAAGCCTAAGCCCAAGCCCAACGATATGCTAAGAGGCTAAAAGGCATTGAAAAAAAAAAGAATTCTAATTTTATACAAATTAGGCTTAAGTTTATACACTTTTGCTCATTAAGGCAAAAAACGAAATTACCATGCTAAAACCTGAAGAATAATCAATGCAAAAGCAAATTTTGAAATTGAAGTTTGAGCAATATTATCAATTATTGGTTTGCAGCAAATAAAACTTTCACTTCTAAAAAACTGATGGCGGTTTTTGCGAGTTTACGCCCGCTCGACTGACAATTTTGCAATCAGGCATCGCTCTTTCTGTGAACAAGCCAGTGCTACACATGGCCTCATCCGTATTAATAAATACGCCAAGCATTAATTTTGAAAAATTCTAAAAAAAATATAAATTATATGTCTTAACAAATTAATATTTGAGCGCTATTGATTCCTAAAAACAAATGTTTGCTGCATATTTATTTCGCAAAATAAGAATACAAACAGATGATTAGATTAGCTTGTCTATAACTGAAATATGATTGATAAAATTTAAAATATAAAATTAAACTATCTTACAGAAAATTGAGAAAAAAGGGAAAGTTTGGGATGGAACAGCAATTAATTAGAAAATTTGCATTGGTCCTCATTACAAAAAAAGAATTATTCGGCTTAACAGTAGATAAGTTTAACTTTAGCAGTAGTTTAACAGTAGATAGACATTAACAAGTGAATATTAATATACATCAATGTGCCATATGCTGGAGCTTTTGACATACGCTTAATGGTCAACGGCATAATAGTATTGCGCCCAAAAGTCACACATTGCGAGAAATAGTTTATATAAGAAAACTGAATTGATGAAACATATTATGTAAAAAAATTATTTCTTAAACGTATCCTATCTCAAAATTATTTTGTAAAGTTAAATAATCATATTATTAAAGCAGAGTAGAACCATCTTTCAAGTAATGTTTTTTTGGCGCCGCCATTTTTTCATCAATATTTTAAAAAAAAATTTCAATATTTAAGCCTAAAATTAATAAGCCTATGCTTAAGCGGATATAAATATATGCAACATAAACTTATAAAACCCACTTTTTCTTACCATGTGCCTAGTCCGTTAGGGCTTATCTCCTAGACTTATGTTAAATCACCAGTTGGCTGTATTCAAACCTCAAAATGAACGCCTAATTCAGCCTGAATAATTTGAAAACAATTTTACTTTGCATTGCAGGAGACTAGATTAAAAGAGGCTTAACACATAAAGCATAAAAATAAGAATAAAATTGCCTCTACCAAAATTTCAACAGTCTCCAATTGTCAAACACACAGTTTGGATGTTACAAAATGTTGGCGCGTATTGTATAAGCCAACGCGGAATTGTTCACACATTCATTTTCCATTTATGCTAACATAGTTACATAGGGAGGGAAACACAACATTGTGAAAACTGAAACAAACACAACAATACAAAAAGAAAATTTTGCATTAAACAGCTTCCAACTACGCCGTCCAATCAATTAATGCAAAACGAAATCAAATGGTTAATGCGTGCATGGAACAAAGACGGGCGAAAGCCGTGTAAATTTTTAATATTGTAGTAAAAATATTGGACGTGTGGTGATGAATCAGCTAGCTAAGAACTAAACAAATTGAAGGAATGCTCGAAGAGGAAGGGAAATGGGCGAGAGAAACGGGAGACGGCAATTGCAAACAAATTGCAATTATTTTTTACCGAAAAGGAGTCGACTTAAATGCAACAAATTTCGAAATTTTAAAATGTTTGGAATGCATATAAAAATATTCTGTTATTTTCCCCTCTCTTCCGCTTCTCTTCTCTTCTCTTCCGCTTCTTGTCTCTTTTCTTCTTTCTCTTCTCTTTCGCTTTTCTTCTCTTCTCTTCCGCTTCTCTCTTCTTCTTTTTCGCTTTTCTTTTCTTCTCTTCCGCTTATCTTTTTTTTTCTTTCTTTCTCTCTTCCGCTTCTCTTTTCTTCTCTTTCTCTTTCGCTTCTCTTTTTTTTTTCTTCCGCTTCTCTTTTTTTCTCTCTCCCGCTTTTCTTCTCTTTTCTTTTTCTTTCGCTTCTCTTTTTCTTCTCTTTTTCTTCCGCTTCTCTTTTCTTTTTCTTCTCTTCCCTTCTCTTCTCTTCTCTTTCCTCTTCATCTTTAATTATCTTTCGTTCCATTCCAAATTTTTAAATGACCGTCCGTCTTTCAAAAATCTTCCATTCTTTAATATTTTATTAAGGTTTATTCTCTGATCTTTTCCCTTCTCTTCCTCTCTTTATCGTTTCTTATTCTTTTCCTTCTCCTTCTTCCTTTCTCATTTCTAATTTCTTTTTTTCTTTTCCATTGTTCTTCCTCTTCCGTTATCCTTCGTCCCATTACGACTTTATAAGTCATCTCCCTTTCTCAAAACTCTTTTCTTTCTTAAATATTTCATTAAACTTTCGTTTTTCATCTCATTCATTGACTTCCATTTTGTCCCCACTTTTCTTATTCATTTAGCCAAATCTTCCTTGCCTTTACTTTTCTCGCTTTAATCCCTTAAACTTTCTTACGTTTTCTTCCTCTTTTTTTTTTCTCTACCTCTTTTTCATCTTTTTCATCTTTTTCTTCCTTTCCTTTTCTTCTTCTTCCGCTTTCTTCTTTCTCTTCTTCTTCCTCTTTTTTTTTCTTTTTCCTTTTCCTTTTTTCTTTTCTTTTCTAATCCATTCTTTTGCTTTCTCTTCTCCATTCAACTTTCCTTACCTTCTCATTCCGCCTTTTCTTCCATTTATCGATTACTATTCTCAATATTTTCAAATTAACGTCAATGCCATTTCAAAATGTTAAATCTGTATATTTTTAAAAATGCTTAGGTTAAAATGATGTAACACAATAAAATCATCAAACAATTTGTATTAGCCGAAAAATTGATTTTTGGTTTCTTTTCTCTCCCTCTCTTTTTCTCTCTTCCACTTTTCTGCTTAATTCTCTTTCTCAAAAAAAAGTTGTTTCTAATTGTGAAATTTTATTGCGTTATAAATTCGTACAATTAACTTTTTTTGCCTTTATTCTCTCTTTTCTCAAATTTGACTAGGTAACAGACAAGCGTCGTAGGATTGTACTTTTTGTCTAAAGCTTTTCCTTTATTTTAAAGTGGGTCTATGTAAAAATTTACCTACTTCTTTTTCACTAACTTTTGCGTTTATCATTTATCATTTTTAATTTAAAATTAAAATGTTTGTTTTAGGCTTTCGAGCAATACAT